>JAWPHD010000744.1:0-404781 GCA_037043455.1 Cyrtodaria siliqua | reverse complement strand
CAGATGAAAAATGAAGGCCCTACAATATTAACAAGACAAAATATAGCATTTTTAACTAAATCAAGAGCCATAACTCCTCTGTTACTGGTCCGACTGGTCCAACATAGAGCTAAAAAAAAAAAATTAAAAGCAAAAATTAAAATAAATATATATAAAAAAAAAAAAAAAGAAAAAATAGATTAAAATTAAAAAATTAAAAAAAAAAAAAAAAAATTAAAAAAATGAAATTTAAAAAAAAAAATCTTAAAAAAAAAAGTTTGGTAACGATCGGATGAAAAATGAAGGACCTCTCATCTTAACGAGGCAAAATATAGCGTTTTGAACTAAATCAAGGGCCATAACTAAGCTGTTACTGGTCCGATATGTTTGGTTTTCGAACTTGTCTGAGCTTTCATTGATATTAACAATCCGATAAAGTTTGGTTAAGATCAGATGAACAATGAAGCCCCTATCGTCTTAACGAGGCAAAAATATAGCATTTTTAACTAAATCAAGGCCCATAACTCCACTGTTTCTTGTTTGAAATGGCTGGTTTTCAAACTTGTTCGAGCTTTCAATGACATAAACAAGCTGATAAAGTTTGGTAAAGATCGGAATGAACAATGAAGCCCCTATCATCTTAACAAAGCAAAATATAAGCATTTTTAACTAAATCAAGGGCCACAACTTCGCTGTTACTGGTCCGATATGGCTGGTTTTTGAACTTGTTTGAGCTTTCAATGACATTAACAATCTGATAAATTTTGGTAAAGATCGGATGAACAATGAAGCCCTTATCGCGTTAACGAGGCAAAATATAGCATTTTTAACTAAATCAAGGGCCATAACTCCACTGTTACTATTCCGATATGGCTGGTTTTCGAACTTGTCCGAGCTTTCATTGATATTAACAATCTGATAAAGTTTGGAAAAGTGGATCGGATGAACAATGAAGCCCCTAGCATCTTAACGAGGCAAAATATAGCATTTCTAAGTAAATCAAGGGCCATAACTCCGCTGTTACTAGTCCGATATGGCTGGTTTTCGAACTTGTCCGAGCTTTCATTGATATTAACAATGTGGTAAAGTTTGGTAAAAGATAGGATGAAAAACGAAGGCCCTATCATCTTAACGAGGCAAAATATAGCAATATAGCATTTTTAACTAAATCAAGGACCATAACTCTGGTGTTACTGGTCCGATCTGGTTGGTTTTCGAACTTGTCCGAGCTTTCATTGATATTAACAATGTGGTAAAGATAGGTTGAAAAATGAAGGCCCTATCATCTTAACGAGGCAAAATATAGCAATATAGCATTTTTAACTAAATCAAGAGCCATAACTCCGCTAATACTTGGCCAATCTGGCTGATTTCGAACTCATTCGAGCTTTCATTGATATTAACAACCTCTTAAAGTTTGGTAAAGATTGGATGAAAAATGAAGGCCCTATCGTCTTAACGAGACGAAAGTTAACAACAGACGACGGACGGACGGACGACGGACAACTCGGCATCCCATAAACTCTGCTGGGATGCTAAAAATGAAGGCCCTATTGTCTTAACGAGGCAAAACATAGCATTTTTAACTAAATCTAAAACTAAGGCTGGTTTTCGATCTTGTCCGAGCTTTCATTGATATTACCAATCTGGTACAGTTTGGTAAAGATCAGTTGAAAAATGAAGGCCCTATCGTCTTAACAAGGTAAAATATAGCATTTTTAACTAAATCAAGGGCCATAACTCCGCTGTTACTCGTTAGATCTGGCGGTTTTCGGCCTTGTCCGAGCTTTCATTGATAATACCATTCTGGTAAAGTTTGCTAAAGTTCGGATGAAAAATGAAGGCCCTATCATCTTAACGAGGCAAAATATAGCATTTTTAACTAAATCAATGGCCAAACTCCGCTGTTACTGGTCCGAACTGGCCAGTTTTTGAACTTGTTCGAGCTTTCATTGATATTAACAATCTTGTAAAGTTTGGTAAAGTTCGGATGAAAAATGAAGGCCCTATTGTCTTAGCAAGGCAAAACATAGCATTTTTAACTAAATCAAGGGCCATAACTCCGCTGTTACTTGTCCGATCTTGCTGGTTTTCGAACTTGTCTGAGCTTTCATTGACATTAACAATCTGTTAAAGTTTGGTAAAGATCAGATGAAAAATGAAGGCCCTATCGTCTTAACGAGGCAAAATATAGCATTTTTAACTAAATCAAGGGCCATAACTCCGCTGTTACTGGTCAGATATGGTTGGTTTTCGAAATTATCCGAGCTTTTATTGACGCTAACAATCTAGTAAAGATTGGTAAAGATTGGATGAAAAATGGAGGCCCTATTGTCTTAACGAGGCAAAATATAGAATTTTTAACTAAATCAAGGGCCATAACTCCGCTGTTACTGGTCCGATTTGGCTGGTTTTCGAACTTTTCCGAGCTTTCATTGACATTAACAATCTGGTAAAGTTTTGTAAGGATCAGATGAACAATGAAGGCCCTATCGTCTTAACGAGGTAAAAGTTAACAGACGGACGTCAGACCGACAGACGACGGACAACTCGCCATCCCATAAGCTCTGCTGGCCCTTGGCCAGTAGAGCTAAAAATGAACTGGCAAATTATAGCTCACTCTAGCAAACAATAAACTACAGCTCTTTTACTTATCATTTTGACAGGTTATTTATGCCTATAAACTATATTATGACTAAATAGTTTTACTTTCTAGCAATAGTCTAAACTAGAAGGCTGTTAAGCACTTGCATAATATTGCCAGTGCTTCAAAAGTTTGCAGGCATTTTGAAAAAATTACTGGCAAAATGCCAGTAAAACAGCTTAAATTTGAGCCCTGCGGAAACCAATGACCAACCTCAATGCCTTATCGGGCCATCCACAGGGCTACATTAATCATATCATTCCTGCCAAGTTTCACTGATATCCAGCCAGGGGTTCAGGAAAAAACTAGTCCGGAAAAAGTTTGTGTATAAGGGGCCAAAATTCATTCAACTGGAAAATTATATATATTATAAATTGACAAAGTTTTAGCTAAATGTTCACTATTGGTCATTCAATCTTCACTGTCTGTTATTTAATCTTCACTATCGGTCATTTAATCATCACCATCTGCCTTGCAATCTACTGTTATCTAGCTGTTATTCTATCTTCACTATCTGTCATTCAATCTTCACCGTCTGTTATTTAAAGGTGAAATATGGCGTGTCTTTTGAGTATATATTCGGAAATATATATATATAATATTACAATCTGTTCAAATCTTACACTTATTGGTTGTCCCGTTTCCTCACAGTAGTCAATTTTATCTCATAGCGCACACGCTTCGAGTTTCGCCCTGGTAAGTGTCACCGTGATCCTGTGACGTCATTGGTACCAAACGATTAGCCGTGTCGCATTGAGTTGTATAGTATTGTCTATGTAGGATTACATTTTTATGGTACTTGTTAAAAATGCCGTGTGCTGTTGCTGGGTTGAAAACTTTTGCATAAAGAAGGACAAGATAATAACCTAAGTTTCTTTCGTTTCCCTAATCGAGATAATGATATATTAAGATCTGAAGTATGGTTAAACCGTTACCGAAGAAAATCGCCCCACTCGTCGAGAAAGTGGGAACCTGAACGTCGACGCGAGTTTGTAGCAAACATTTTGAGTTGACTTCGTGGGAAGTCCATCCTTTGGTTTCATTATCTTTGAATTTGGAGAACAAAAGGCCATGCATATTAAAAGCAACAGCTGGTACCAACGATATTTGACTATAAAAATGAGAAGTGCATTACCGCCGTCTCCAAGCAAGTTGTATTCGCCTATTCGACCGGCGTTGAGGAGGAAATTCATACATGAAGTAAGATTGAAATTTATGTTCAATTATCTTAGTACCTCATCGGGTATACGTATGATAATTTGAAGAAAGGTGTATAGTCTTAGATCTTTATATACACCGTGAATGTTTAGCTGTTGAATTAGAAGCATGCGTCTTTACGTGAAACAATGAAGAGTTGACGGCGCTAATAATATGTAGCCGTCATTTTTTAAAATATTGCTAAGAACGTTCAGCATATAAATTTAAATGAATCCGGTGAAATAAACACTGTGTCTTTGTTCCCAAATTTTAATTTTATTAATTTTAAATTATAAACCCCTTCTGCCAATAGTGTTATAAATATATATTATCAACATATATAGGTCTATGGATTTGAACAAACAAAAAAATGTTTCATGGATATCTATTACAAGGCAGAACATTAATAATATTACTAGCTTTTATATTAATTCAGTAATGTTTTATGGCAAAACAACAACAATAACGCCTCTTAGCTCGTGCAATAAGTAAAACAAGTATAATAGAATAATATACTTTTTATTATGGTAATTTTATGGTTATTTGATATGTTTGGTCTGTTTTCGATCTGTATATCAGGAGTTAAGTATACATGAGTAAGTATACTTACTGTCTATATCGTGCTCATAATACATTTGGCTATATTATTTAAATCATAGTATTTTTCTGTCTTTGTGCGCGACAATTAGAGCTTGCATATCATGTGATATATCCGTCTTGTGCAATACGCGTCTGCCCTCGGCGGTATTACACTGCTCAAAGTAATTGCAATAAACAGGAAATATATCATAAAACTAGGTTTCCCTAAATAGTGCGTGCTTTTGTGACATACCGACGTATGTACCCTAATTAGGCTGTACTTCAATAGTGCACCGCAGTATTTGATTAGTCTGTATCGATATTTGGGGGCAGTCAGAGACTAGAGAGCGTGTCATATTACAAACACCCGCTCCTAGAGTGTTTGGTGTTAATGGCGACTTATGGCAAATATATAATACTATAGAAATTATATGCTGTTTCATTTATTATTGTTTTCATTAATTTTTTATCAATTATGGATAATATCTAATAAATATATTTGTTCCAATGTCTACTTATCGGCAAAAAAAATCTGACGCTCGTATTTAGACCAGGTCCATTCATTCGGAAATATACTACATTTCGCCGTTATTGTGTATGTACCAAGATATTGCAGTGTTGCGGGTGACTTACTGTCAGATCTGTCAGATTTCGATGAAAACAATGTTTACGTTGTTTTTTGTTTGTTGTTGCTGTCAGTGTATAAAGACACTATTTTGTTAGATTAGTGAATAGTGTAATGAACCGCTGAACGTAACGAATGACATGACACGATAGTCTTTACAAGCTCTCCATTTGCACCGCGTTCGACTTCATCATCAGTTGATGAATCCGATGTATTTTCGTCCTCAGACACGTATTCTGGCTCAAAATCGTAAGGTTGCACATTGTGTAACTGTCTTATCACGGGCATTTCCTCTGACTCTGTATCATGATCGCTTAATTCTCGCATTTTCACACAAGGTATACTGTTTTGCGTTCAGTCCCAATGTAAACAAAAAATAGTTTGTTCCTAATGACGTCACTTCCGGTAATTCGCGCAAGAGTTTTTCCCCTTTAGATTTTTTTCGATATTTTAGCAATGCCTATTCGCCTGTTCGATTTTTATCTTTAAAAACATATTTTTACTGAACATACATCAATGGCATAGTAATAATCGTATTTATAATGATATTTAATACTTAAAAACATATCAAAAGCGTGATTTGTTGATTTAGGACCAATTTCTGCTTTAACATTCACTATCAGTCACTTCACCATCTGTTATTTAATCTTCACTATTAGTCATTTATTCATCACCATCTGCCATCCAATCGACTGTTACGTATCTGCCATTCAATCTTCACTGTCTGATGGCACAATCTGGAAGTTGACTGCTGCCTCGTCATCTTCATCATCGTCACTGTCAGCAGCTTCCTGGTAGCCTGTCCTGTTACGATAACTGAAAAGGAAAACGTAATTCTCAGACAAATGAAAAATATGAAATAATAAAATCAAAGAATAACTCAAAGTTTTCAAACAAAAATTATGACAAATTGTAGATTTGAAACAAATATAAGGACTTAATCCTAATTTTCAACCTAAAACGGCGTTCCTTGGAAGAAGGATGTTCCACAGAAGAAAAGTGTTCCAAGGAAGAAGGGTGTTCCATGGAAGAAGGATGTTCCACTGAAGAAAAGTGTTCCAAGGAAGAAGGGTGTTCCATGGAAGAAGGATGTTCCACAGAAGAAAAGTGTTCCAAGGAAGAAGGGTGTTCCATGGAAGAAGGATGTTCCACTGAAGAAAAGTGTTCCAAGGAAGAAGGGTGTTCCATGGAAGAAGGATGTTCCACTGAAGAAGGGTATTCCACAGAACACCTGCCATGTGCTTATTTCGGCAAAGGACAATATAACTGTAAAGATTAAAGACGGGGTGCAATCTTTCATGATATATGGAGCAGAAACATTTTTCGAATTGTTTCAGTTTTATGAAAAGGGGCCTAACACTGCATTGAATAATTGAAAATGAAGATGAAATTTAGAGTTATTGAGCATGTCAACTGAATAACTGATATTTAAGTAAAACTGTAGAAACTTTCATGACCGTAGGTCAATTATTTTGCCAAGTTATGAGATAGGTTAGGTTGCAGGTTAATATTTTGCCAAGTTAAGAGCTAAGTTAGGTTCAAGGTTAACGTTTTATAAAAAGGGGCATAACTCTGCCAAAAGAAAATCAGAGTTATTGCACATGTCAATGGTAATAAATAATTGAGATTTTAAAGGAAAAACTGTAGAAAATGTGATTACCATAGGTCAATTTTATTGGACATTTCAATGGACATTGGACATTTCAATGGACAAGAAAGATCTGTCGAGATTCATGTCTTCAGGTCAATATTCTGCCAAGCTATGAGCTAGGTTAGGTAACTCGTCAAAGTTTCAAGAAAAGGGGCATAACTCTGCCGAAATAAAATTAAGAAACATTTGACATGTCAATGGCATTGAATAACAGATAAGTAAGAACTGTAGAAAGTTTTATGACCAAAGGTCAATATTTTGCCAAGTTATGAGCAAAGCTAAGCTGCACGTTAATCATAATGTTTTATGAAAAGGGGCAAAACTCTGCCAAAATGAAAGTCACAGATATTGGATATGTGTATCAACATTTATTAGTATAAGATGAAGAGGTTTGTGAAGATTCATGAACATACATGTGTGTCAAATACTTTTCTCAAGTTATGGCTAAGGTAAAATATCAGGTAAAAGTGTGACGGTCGAACGACAGACAAAGTGATCCCTAAGTGTTTACCATACTGCGCAGGTAACACAACAAATGTATTAAAACAAGATATCCCGTACCACCACCTTAACTTTTATTAAGCCAATAGACTGCTATCATGCATATACATGAAGCAATTTTCATATGGGTATCTTGATCAGTATTTTAATTATGAAATATACGGAAATAAACATGAGCTGTCGAAGAACAGACTGCTTCAAACTATTCAAAGAATATTTCAAAATATAGAGCAGATACCTCATGTCCACACCCTCAGGGTTGTATGGTTCCAGTTTGATACCCAGCCTCTGGGATAACTTCTCTGCTGCCAGGACTGCTTGTATCTCCTGTTAAGAGTAATTATGTGACATTATACTCTTAATAGAGTATAGTCTCATCTCGTTGGTTGATTTAAACTACGCCCATCAATGTGTTTAAATCAACCGACGAGATGAGACCCTGCTCTATTTGTGTTGTAGCATGTTCATTTCATGTCTACCATACTCTAATTTCCGATAACTGGTAATTAGGGAACACAATCATTCTGACAGGTGTTATTTTTAATTAAATGATTTACAACTGTGTAAATACAAAGGAAATGGCAGCAACCATGCTACAAGTTGTTATCATATTCATGTAGAAATAATATTGCAGTCCCAATATAACCAAATAAGATGTGTAAAACCCCAATTCATTACCCGCAAACTCAGTGTGAAACTTGTCTATAAATACTAAGTTAACAACTAATCACTTTGTTAAGCAATGTCTGAATAAAATAATGACAGGACATTTCTTGTTATGAAGAAAAACAATATAAACTGCCCAAATGTTTATTTTTCTTCTTGCATGCATTAAATAAAAAATTATTTTTATAAACAAAATATGCAGTTAGTCGAGTTCGTAAATATAAAACTGTTTTTACCTGTTTATACTTTCCCTATCCTGACTAAACGAATGACCTATTAACCCTAATATCAATAGGAAGTTCCATTTTTTACCATGAGTTTTATTTTTGTTAGGTTTCAAGATTTGTAGGTTTATTTGTTTGCAAGTTACAGTGGGCAAAGAGTTTCTCAAGATTGGGTAGTTGTGAGGTCAATGTGACCTTGATGACCTACTGACCCCAACGGAAATAGGTTTCCTCCCCTCACCAATGACAATGTACCTATGCAGTGACTCATGAGTGTAGGTTTTATACTTCTGGAGTTACGGTGCAGAATTTTTATGTCCATAATGGCATATGAGGTCATGGTGACCTTGATCTCTGACCTACTGACATAAAGGCAGTAGATTACAATAGGTCACCCAGGAATTGCTCAATATGTGTTGACAATACCTCCTGCTTCTGTTTCTGCTGCTGCTGTAGTTGTAAGGAGTCGGGGAGTGAGAGCATCTTCGCTTTATCATACTTGTAAAGTGGCGCCACCGCTGCTGATTCTTCAACTGCAAATACACACAAACGTAGGCACTTTAGCTGCTGAGGTGGCCATTTTGGATTTCTAGTCAACATGATTTTTACTCAGTACCATCAAGACAGCAAGAGTAACATTCTTATAAAATTTCATGAAAATCCATGAAGTAGTTTTAGACGAGCAGTCGCCACAAAGAAGTTAATAGACAGACAGATGGACAGACACTGCACCAGGGAATAAGCACGGCTGATCAGTAATGCTTAAAGTATAGAAAAGAGGCATAGCTCATAAAAAATATCCTGAGCAAATCGTCGAAACAATATGGCTATCTTTACTTCATTTTCTTACAACTCCAAACTTTCATCTCGATTTAAAGAAAATTATGAGAAGAGTTTATAGTGGAAAATGCATTTCATATTGTGCAAAATAGATTGTCATAATGACATTACAGGAGAGGGACATTTATGACCCTCAAAAAGTGATCCAACCGAAAGGATAAATAAATGACGCAACTTCATTTCATATTCTTATGAGCTTCCAATTGTTATCTTACCACATGAAACTGTAGGAGGAGTAACCTGGAAATTGTTAAAACCAAAATGGTAATAACTCTTTTCCAACCTAAACACCGAAACAAAATGCCCATCTTCACTTTATATTCTTATGATCTACCAACTACCACTTTTATGGGCAGAATATTACGGACTTGGATGGATTAATTGTTGATTCAATTGGGTTTTACCGTGCACCTACATCAAAAGGGTTATATGGTGCCAACAGGAATGAAAATTCCATGCCCACCTTCCATTTCCAATCAAGATAAAAATAGGCACAATGACCCTATAACTGCAGAGTTTCTGCAAGTTCTGTTGTAAACATTCCATTGTTTGATGGAGTCGAGATCAGATCATTGTTGTCAGCCACCACTTAAAGTATCTAACCCGCCAACAACAGGCAAATATTGTCTGGAGTCGAGATCAGATCATTGTTGTCAGCCACCACTTAAAATAGCTAACCCGCCAACAACAGGCAAGTTTTACATCATATGTACACCATTTCTAAACCTACTGATGACAAGTTACATACATAACTTACATATTTTGAGACTCCAAACTCTTAAGACACAATTTAACCGGCTTTGACCAGCCAGGCCAAACCCCATAAACTGGAGTCTCGAATTAAGAGTTACCAACTCATAATTTATTTTACGAATATTCAATCATGGGTGTGAAAAATACTTTACTTTTAATCGGCACATACATATTATTACATGACCTGAACATCTGGCTCGAGTTTTGATACACAGTTTTGTAGTGTAATATTTTTCGTTATTTGGCAGGTTAGTTTCTTTAAGAAGCACCTGAAACAATACAGCGATGACGATAAAGACCTTTTATATGAACATGACAAAAATTAACATGAATTCGAGGGGAATTTTACCCCTCTGTCTGGATAAGCAGTTACCCGATTCTTGTCTAGAAACCACACGAGGAGACTAAGTCAGAAATGCAGTTGTTACCGGAAAGACAGACAATGCCATACCATAATAGTATTATGTTCTGTTATTCAGGTTTATACCAATTAAGAATGTAACTCCTGTAACATGTTCAATTTGAATTGAATTGGAATTTATAGTCGCACCAACAGCTAAGGTCATATGGCGACTTTCCAGCTTCTACTGGTGGAGGAAGACCCCAGGTGACCCTCCAGGCAATTTCCGTGCACGGGCGAGCACCTGGGTAGAACGTTCCGCAAGCCAGCTGGATAGCTTCCTCACATAAAGATTCCTAGGCCCCTGAGGGATCGAACCTACAGAGGTGATTGGCAAGTGATTGCAAGTCCGAGACTCTTACCACTCGGCCACGGACGCCCCACTTGTTCAATTTGAAGTTTTAACATGACCAATTATTAACGACATACAAGTTTGTAAGTCAAAACGGTAAAACATTTTTTATCTAAAAGTAACTCACTATAATCAGAGCTGTAGATAAGCTGAGTATTTTACCCGTACTTCTTTTACAAAACCCCTCAGTTTTTTAAAATCGGGAATATCATAACGCAACAACTTACTACAAAATCTCTAAACTTTTAAAAATCATGACTTTTAAAAATCATGAGTATTATATTTGTATGTATGGTCCTGTGAAACAGATTATACAA
Source organism: Cyrtodaria siliqua (assembly GCA_037043455.1). NCBI lineage: Eukaryota > Metazoa > Mollusca > Bivalvia > Adapedonta > Hiatellidae > Cyrtodaria > Cyrtodaria siliqua. The sequence continues at coordinate 394,053 of JAWPHD010000744.1, read as the reverse complement.
TATTTACATGATGAAAATTGTTCCAAGCATGTGTCTAATATTAAGGCCATGCATAAGGTGTTTCTTTTGTTTTTACTTAACGAGAATAGTTTTCTTTTAAAAAAAAATAATTTGAAAGCATGAACTATTTAAAGGAATTGTTTACTCTGAAAAAGTGTGCTGTTAGGCCTAAAAAAAAAATGGTGTGGTTCTGGTACCATGTTCAAAATTGGTAGGTAGGGTAGGTTGGATTTTTTTTTTTTAAGGATTGTTTTTTTATGAACTTTGCGTTCATAAAAAAACAATCCTTCAAAAAAAAAAAAAACGTCAGGGTCGGCGGGTATTCGTAGGTAGGGTCGGGTGACTCGAACCACACAATTTATTTTTTTAGGCCTTACTCATTCATTTTTAATCTGATTCATGAGTCAATACTCACTGCAGTGAAAAATTATCTCCAGCTCTTCTAAATACATGTATATAACCCTTTACAGGTTATATAACTGGGTTATTTTTGGAAAACAATTTAAAACAAAACTTTAAAAGGACACAGTGCACTCTTGAGGCCTGTTTTATGCATTTTCATTAATAAGTTTTTCAAAATCTAGCATCATTAACTTTCCCATGTTTTGAGAAATAATTAAAAAAATGTCTTTTCTCTAAAAATAAAATATCTCAGGCATTATTACTAAACAGGCTAAAAGGTGGATACAACGGTGAAACTATGCTGTTAAGTTGTATATTAAAATAAGAATTATCTTTGTACAATCTGAATAATACAGATTTTGGATAGTTCTTTTTTTTATGCAGAACACCGTTATTTTGAAAAAGAATGCTTATAGAACCTCTGTAACATTTACCTTTCACTATGACAGCATGAAAATGTTTTTGCTATCAAAATAATTTTGGGTGAAAATCAAGCAAGATTGCTGTGTGTCCCTTTTATATTTTGCAGTGCATTAAAATAAACCTGCAGGTTTGCCTGGTTTTTCAAGTCTCTGTACATGTGGTAGTTGGGTGACTTTGTTTCTGGTAAATATTTCTGGCATGTCTTTGAAATGGGCCACCTTTATAGTTCTGAAACAAACAAAATGATACTGATAGGAAAAATTACAGATGCATCATTACAAAGGTACCATTACAAAGGTATCATTGAAATCTATTGCAAAGGCATTGGTAGTATCATTACTTACTGTCCTTTGGGATCATCAAGCCCATTCTTTGTGGCTTTATGGTAGAATACCGCTTAAGCCAGTGAGAGGGGGCGTGAAAGGTGTTGCACAATAAAAAGACATAACCCCTCATGAACAGACTTAATAAAACTGAAGCTGCTACTTTTCACTCTTGTGTGTTTGTTGATTCCAAGGTTTCCCATTTCCAGTATTATTGACATTCACACTAGCATTTGTTTAGTGCTGTGTGGTGGCTGTAAAAAGTCGCCCCGACTAGGTACAAATTGGTAGTATTATTCCTTACTGGTCCTTTGGGATCATCAAGCCCATTCTTTGTGGTTTTATGGTAGAATACTGCTTAAGCCGGTGCGAAGTAACTGACTAGTTAACTTCATATTTAAAAAGACACTTTCAATTCACATAATTTAATATGCCGGTGGGGTCTAACCATAAACCTGACCTTGTTAACCAAAAACATACAACATTATAGAGTAAAATATATGTTTGAACTCTTACTACGCCCTGCACAAGTTAAAGAATCCCCATTTTGTGACAAGTCAAGTCGGTGGTATCATCAAAGAGATTTCCGCACGCCATTGACCTCGATCAGCAGTTCGCCACGTGAGACGCTGCTGTTAATCAATTTTGATACTGCTGGGAAAATGTGTTTAATTAACTACACGCAGTTTAAACATAAGTCTACATTTGACTCGATGTATTGTTTGTGTACATCATGACCTCGCCAAGGCATGAACGAGCGAATCTCAGCGATGATTTTTGTAAATTATAAAACAGATGACCAAAAGTGGTGGAAATCTATTAAATGGTAGATTTTCCTGTGGTACCTTAATGTTGCAAAAACTCTTGGTATACACCAAAAGACAGTAAAAACTAGTTGGCACCCGTTTTGTATGACCGGTACAGTGAAGCCATCAAAATGGTCAGGTGGTAAACCCAGTTAAATTGAGGCAGAACATTCGCAATTCATTAAATATATTATAGACCAACAACTGTCAATATCCCTGGGAGAACTTCAACAGAAGTTGGAAGAATTTATTGAATTCAATATCTATCAAGGCATGCCTCTCCAATCCGTGGTAATCGTATTTCACCTTAATGTCGATGTTTTCCCCGCTACCAAATTCTTTCGAAAAACTTCAAAAACCCATGTTTCATTTCTCACTACGCGACACGATATGAAGCTATATAAATCTAAACAATTACACGGTGCCGAGCAGAAACAATGAGTGCCGAACAAATGTTTGACACGCATTTTGACAGGCCAATCTGGTGACGTTCAATTTTCATTGGCCAACAGTTACACGCTGGCACATATCGGGCCAATCGGAACTGATCAAGCAGGCTCTCAAAAAATGACAATTTTGATGTAAAATCAGGGTCTTGATGTGTTTTAAGTTTGATCATGTCCAGGTAATCGCTTGCCGTTTTCAACGGGGCTAGAAACAGTACAGCACAAACAAACTTTTGATTTGTCGCAAAGTGGAGTTTCTTTAACTTGTTGTGCAAGGCGTAGTAAAAAAAAAATTCTCAAAATATTGGAAGGGTGTTGTGGCAAAAGATATTGTGTGGCAATTATATTTTAGTAATATAATTATAATGGATGCAATTGTCAATATAAAACTGCATGTACGGTATACTAGATTCATTCATTAGCTCTTTCTGAAATTGGTTCATAAATCACCCCTACAGCATATTTTGTATAAATCCATTGTCTAAATCATATTTTGACAATGGGCGAGTCAACACACCGCATTCTTCCAGTTGTAGGAGAAAAGTCGCTGGCTTCAGATAAAGCAGTAACTCTGGTTTGTGAGCAAAGTATTACATTACTACGTGGAATAGCATTTCCCGATTTTCAATTAAAGCCAGGTTTTTTTTTTTATAGAAGAAATGAAAAATCAAAAGTCACACTCACCTTTGTTTACAATTTGTCACCATTGTCACTAGCTCGAAAGTTCGTTGGGACACTTCTGCATATAATTCCATTTGGAGCCCGTCCCAATAATTACCAGCCGTGAAATAGTTTAACTATTGTTCAGGTAAGCCCTTACAGGTAAATAACTGCATTTTTACGAACAGTCATAATCGTATCTATTAAACACTATTAACCAGTCATTTATAAATATAAGGGATCATGTATTAAATAATAATTACCTGTTAAGTTGGAATGGCTCTTTCCGTTCATGTGCATTCTTCTCTGCTCTTTCTTCAGCAATCTCATAATAATGTTTTACAGTAGTTGTCTCTTCACCACCAATAGTGACACTGGCACTGTTCTTATCCTGTACACTTAGTGCCTCAAAATGTTGTTCCAGTACATGATCTGGACCTAGAATGCGAGTATTCACCTGGTCTGTGTCCATACTGATGTCAACTTTAACATCACTGCTGACGTCAGCTTTAACATCATTTTCAATTATATTTACACCATTTGTTAGTTTACTTTTTCTTTCATGTCTAATTCTGTCAGGTGTGTTTTTGTTTTCTGTCAAACGGGTGTTGCTTTCGTCCAATGGTTTTGTATCAAGCGTATCGTCGGGTGACTGAGAATGTTTTGTTCCCTCATTAGGGTTGTTCCTTCTTAGCAATTCCTGGTTTAACTTTTCCAAAAGATGGCCGAATTTCTGTCCTTTGTCTGGCAGATTATTTAAGAAGGCTCTGAAACAAATGTAAAAATTAAATAAAACTCATTTTATACTTAAACATGTTTACTTCTCTTTTTATTTATTTTTTCAACTGTACACGGACTTTGACATTTTTTTTGTTTCATTCTATTACCTAGTACTATTGATTTTATTCCCAATAATACAGGGACACCTTCCAGTAAATAGCATTATACATGTTATACAATCACAATATCGGTAAAAATAATAATATATCAAAACAGTCACAACGCATAAATAAGGCTCAATTCTGATAAATACAAGTAACTGAAATGAAACAGGTACATGTATATATAAACTAACACAAGTTTCCAGGAATTAAATGTATTTATGAAGAATATTAAATGCAAAATCTGTATTCTAATTAAACTCTAAAACAATTAGTTCACCTGTTTGAAACTGAACAGCCAAATATAGATCACTATCCATGCCTGACACAATCTAATTCATTTATAAATTATCTGCCAATTCATATATACATGTATTACACGTACGTACTAGTTAAAATATAGATCTAAGAAAGTAGAATGATAAGCTTATTTTCACCAAAATACAGTTAATAACAAATGAAGCACTAACAGTGGTGCGAACGCCGGATTGCGAATTCAACATTTTAACTGAAAAATCTACGTAAGAAGTGGGGCTAATTCAGATAAAATACACGACAGAGTTATGGTTCTTGTCATATAACATTGTGTAATGATAATGAACATGTGTGGTTTCAAAAACGAGGAAAAAACAAAAAATTTAATCATAATGTCAAAACGCGTAGTCGACGGACAGATAGAAATCTCCAAACTATAAGCATGGATTTGCTTCACAATCCGGCTAAAAAAAGATTTTTAAAATCAATATAGAAGTATTTGTAAAAACGTATAGGGCCTCTCCACTTAGTACAATCGCAGAGGGACTATAAACCTTTGAACTACACATAAAGCACATTGTAGAAGTCCCTCACCTGTTCTTCATCAACTTTTCTTGTCTTTTAATCAACTCGAGTATCTGAGGAGTAGGCAGTTTCTGCAAATTTCCCAAGTGTCCATCATTTGTTGGGAAGAATGCCTTTGCCATTTTCCTTCTATTTACACAAGCTATATATATATAAATTATATAAAAGTTATATAATATACTTATCAAATTAATATCAATTTATACAAAATGATTGTCTAATTGAGTAATGCCCATCTGTTGGATGCATAATTATGGCTAATTTCAAAGTATAATTTAATTTAGTCTCATTAGTCTCATTTCTTTGACGTCTGGGGTCCTTTTTTTGTACATAGTCATAGATGCACCCTGTGACGTCTCATTGCGCTTGATAAAAACTTTCTAAAAGCATGTGGACATTGCAATACTCGTTTTAAAAACTAATATCTCAAATAAACCACAATAAAACTCTAAACAAACGCTCTTACCTAATCAATAAATAATAAATCTTCAATTGAATATCACATTATGGCAAACTTAGTTACATTTACATTATTATGTGCATATGACCTGGCCATGTGTAAACATTTTTTTGTATGACGTCACAGCGCAAGACACATATGTTTTGCCGTTCAAACAATGCATCGTACCTAGATTTTAACTAATGTACTTCTTATCAGAATGGTTTTTGGATTAACATTTTAATGTGGAATGGTTAATGATCATTCTACACTTTAGGTAAGTTGTATATTTATAAAAATTCAGTGTATCAGTTAAATCATGGATATACAGGTACCCTGGATTTGAAACTCCCTATACGCCCCTTGTTAATTCCCCGATTTATTCGCCGAATGGCCAATAATCTGGTTCCCCGATTATTCTGCGGTGAACAACAGGGTACCAGTCAGTGCGGCGGCCCTTTTTGAGGCGATTGATTATCCTGAAACGAGTTGATGACCTACAAATGAATTATTAACATACTACTTCACGATATATTTCAAATATCGAAGTAAGTTATTTAAATCTGCATGTATTGCTTTTAATTTATTGAAAAAAATGATGGAATTCATACAATATCTTGGGTTTTAGCAGCGAAAATACGCTCGATATCTATGTTGATTTTCTTTTTCTACAGTTTATTTTTCATAAAAATGTATTCACATTCTAAGTGAAACTCCTGTTTTATATATGGTTCCATATTCAAAATAATTATTTCTTTGTATTGCCATTATTGTGTAGATATGAATGACGGCCTTGGATTTCTGTATAGCCTTTGTTTTGTTCTCAAATTACGCAGTTGAAATTGGTTGAAAATTCATAAATAAAACTGCCTTTGTTTTTCATAAAAATGTATACACATATTCTTAGTGAAACTCCTGTTTTATTTATGGTTCGATGTTCAAAATAATTATTCCTTTGTATTGCCATTATTGTGTAGATATGAATGACGGCCTTGGATTTCTGTATAGCCTTTTTTTCTACTCAAATTTTGCTGTTTAAGTGGGTTGAAAAATAGTATTACGATGCGATACCTGTGTATTCGGTAAGACACATTTGACTTTTGGGGTACTTGCGTGCAATAAAACAGAAATATTATATCGATCACCAACATCCTGTTATTTGGAACACAAAACAACCCTTTGAATTATATCTGTTACCGCCCTTCTAATGGGACAATATGCCGAAATATCACGTACGATCACCTTGTATATTTGGTATGACACTTCTGACTTAGGGGTGGAAGGGTGTAATAAAAACAAACGGAAAGCATTCCACCGATTATTACATCCCGTTTATTGGCACACATGGTGAAAAAACTGAATTGTATGTAAATACAAAATGCCGACACAGACACGTCGACCGCACTGTATATTCGGTATCGAACGGTGTTAATAAGAAGGCGCCAGACGTGCAATATGGAACAATAGACCACTAAATCCATCATAGTTTAATTAAACAAGACAACTGAAGCCAAAATCAAGTTGAATTACCTAATGAGCCAGCTAACTTATGTACTTGCATGTATCATTATGCATGTATATGTACAATTTGCAGAGTCACATGATCATTGTCGCAGTTTCACCTACGGTCATATTATTTATTTTGTTTATTAAAGTTAAAACAGAAGTCAATTTATAGAATGAAGACTTGTATTTGAATTGAATTGAATGTTGTTTAACGGCTCATCAACACAGTATAGGTTATTGAGAGCCGCCCCAGAGAGAGGGGAAGGACACATAGGAATCCGGGAATCTGCCCTATCCTCCGGTTACAAATCCGCCGCGCTACCGACTGCGCCACGCCAGCCCTCTTTGAATTAGCCAGCTTGTTTAAATACTCTTCCCAAAAGAAATAATACAGTAACGATATATATATATATAAATAAAAACTCTAGCAATTATATTTATATATATTATATATTTAATTTGTCGAGTCACGTCACTGTCGCAGTTTCACATACGGTCAAACGAACGTAATTGTTCTTATAGTAAAGCTTAAACAGACATCACTGTATGGAATAGAGAATTATCTTTCAGCTCGTATTTGAATTAGCCAGCTAGCTTAAATACTTTTCCCAAAATAAACAAATCAGCAACAATGTGTATATATATTTTTTTTAAATTTGCCGAGTCACGTCTCTGTCGCAGTTTCACATTCGGTCAAACGAACGTAATTGTTCTTATTTAGTTCGTTTTTAGTAAAGCTAAAAAAGACATCACTGTATAGAATAAAGAATTATCCTAGAGCTCGTATTTGAATTAGCCAGCTAGCTTAAATACTTTTCCCAAAATAAACAAATTAGCAAAGATATGTATATATATTTTTTTTTTTAAATTTGCCGAGTCAAGTCACTGTCGCAGTTTAACATACGGTCAAACGAACGTACTTTTTGTTATTTAGTTCGTTTTTAGTAAAGCTAAAACCAACATCACTGTATAGAATAAAGAATTATCATTCAACTCGTCTTTGAAATAGCCAGCTATCGTAAATACTTTTCCCAAAACAAATAAATTGACGATATGTATACTAGGTTTTCTGACATTTGATCAATTGGTAAGACGGTGCGTAACTTAGCACATTGCGCATGCGCGAGAATACCTTACCTGTACGCGCAAGTATTCATGGGTAAATTATTATTCGGCGGATAAATTGGATTTACGGCATGTTTCAAGCTCAGTGTATGTAGATCTATTGTTGAATTGACTGTTTATGTGTAGCGCAGAGTTTCTCTGTGCTACGTCCACACATAAAAAGTCAAATGTGTATGCACGTCGGAGGATGGCGCCACATATCGCAGTCTTCGAATTAACCCACTAACCCGAAGCCCGGGGCTAGTAAACTGTCATTCGGGCTAGTGAATTTTTAAAAATTGATATAGTCGGGCTAAAGGAAAATGTACAGGTTTTCATTGAGTATATAAGAATTCGGGCTAGTGACACAAATATTTCATTCAGACTGTAATATCGTCTCGCAGTTAGTAGACGTGTAATTTATGCACTAAATTTAATCCTCAGACATACATTGTCAAATCCCAATCCAGGGGCGTAGCTGTCTCTAAAATGATGTGTAAGCACAATGAATTTATTGTGGGGGGAATGCTCCCCAGATATTTTTATTTTTAAAAACCAGAAAGCAAATCATGCTTTTGATGTTCATTTTAAAACAGATGTGTAAGCATGTGCCACTGCCTGCAAACATGTGGCACTGCAAACATGTGTCGGTCTACATGTAATCCATGCCTTCAGGTATTAGTTGATGAGTTTAATAAGTTTATTTTCATCCGGACTTAGTACTACATCGAAATCAAAACACGTGATGCGTTTTTTCTTGTTAACAAAAGTATATAAACCTCAGATCATGTACACACATGAAGTAAGTTTGAAACTGTGACGTTCTGTCCGGCCTTTTATATTAAAATTATCTTAATAAATGTGTAAATAAGAAAATGCGTAATTTGTTTCACAACAAAATGAAACTAGTAGCCTGTCTCTTAAACGCTTGCTGTCGATTCTAGCAGCGTCTTTGCAACAAGGATTTTAAAGATTGACCAACTCAACTTCAAGTCCTCTGTTTGTATCGTTTAATCGTTCGTCTCCTTTCATTTCTAAATGAAATAGCATGTGCATGAATCTTGCGTAACACGCAAAATTAATTTTATTTTATATGTGCGTATTGCAACTTTAGTTATGCTTGTTAAGTCTTTTAAAAGTATTCATGCATTGGTGTAGGTAGGGGGAGTATTTTTTACCAAAGCACCGTTCTACATTGTGACCCATGTTCTTGTCAAATACCTTATTTTGCTAATAATTTTGTCCTATAGCCAATACATTACAATGACAAAATCTGTGTACATCACGTTACTAAAACTTCAGTAAACGTAAAGGAAATAATAGTACACTCGCTGACCTAGCGGGGTTTGAACTTGGGACCTCTCGCATGCAAGTGCTCTGGAATAACATTTACACTCCAGCATGTAGTAGATTGCACCACACTGGACAGCTTTAAGCAGAAGGTGCAGCCCATGCAGCTCAGATAGAGCGCTTTGTTTTTAGCTATACTACTCACCACGGCGTCGGCGTCCCCAATTCACCTTAAACTTTTGTGCCATATATTTATAACTTCAATACTCAGTACTCAAGCTATTGCTTTAAAACTATATATTAATGTTTCCCATCAAATTCTGCACCTTATCCAACAATCCTCATAACTGACTGAGTTATGGCTCTTTGATTGTCTTGTCTTTACCTTAAAGTTTTTGTGCAATAGATTTATAACTTCAAAACTACTAAATTTATTGCATTCAAATTTTAAAAAAATGTTTCACATCAAATTCTGTACCTTATCCAACAATCCCCATAACTCTTCTATTCATTTTGACAAAATTATGGCCCCTGAATGGGTAAAAAATGTCATTTTTACATAGAAGTATATAGGAAAAAACAATTCAAAATCTTCTTCTCCGAAACAAAAAGAGCTGCAGCTTAGATATTTTGTATGTAGCATCGTCTAGTAGACCTCTACCAAGTTTGCTCAAATGGTGACCCTGTGGTCAGAATTTGACCCGCTCCAGGTGTCACAAGAGGTGAAACATAACGGTGTGGGTGGGCCCTCTGAGTCGTAACTTAGTTACCATTGAGATCCCCACCCTATAACCATATGTACACTTACTGGACATGAACAGACAGATACAACCATCCAACCAGCATAGACACCGGGTTGCTTCCCCACCCCTGGAGACATAGCCCCTCGGTCATAACTTGGAAACCATTAACATCCCCACCCTATAACCATATATACACTTACTGGGCATGAACAGATGGATATAACCACCCAACCAGCATATATCCCTGGTCTTCTTCCCCACCTCTGGGGACATAGCCCCTCAGTCATAACTTGGAAACCATTGAGATCCCCACCCTATTACCATATATAAAATTACTGGGCATGAACAACCACCCAACCAGCATAGACCCCAGACTCCTTCCCCGCCCCAGGACCAGGTGACCAGGTGACATAGCCCCTGGGTCATAACTTGTAAACCGTTGAGATCTCACCCTACAACCATTTATACACTTACTCAAAGGTCAAATGCATTTACATATAGTTATACTTTTAACATATTTCCTTAAAATGTTCAACTTATGTATCCTTTGAAAGGGTTATTATAAAATTACCTCCATGTCATCACAGAAAAATTGTGGCCCTTGATTTAATGAAAATTACAATGTTTTCCTTCTTGACACATCCAGCTCGCCCGTTTGTTTTCTTTTTTTTTTTGATGGTATGCCGGGTATATCATTTCTTGTTCTCTGAAAATCTGAATAGTCAAGCTGCGCTGCCCTCTGACAGCTCTTGTTAATCACACTGTACTCTGTAACTTTTAAACGGCACTGTTGATTTTCCTGCACTGAGCATGTGAAGTATGATAATACATTCATAACTGTCACATGACATCATCAAAATAATTTGACCAATCAGTGATCAATAAAATAAAAACACCTCCACATTCTGGTAGGGTAAACTCAGTGTTTATTGTTGGAGCTTAACTGACTTAAGCCCTTTTACTATAAAACTAATTTGTACTGATAATTATATTAAAAGCTTTTATTTTTCGAGTACAGCTATGGTCTTTTTTAAAACACCAATATGAATACATTTAATTTAACTTATAATGGTTTAATATATTGATTTTTCATATATATAGAGAGATTAAGGGTAAACATGGTAAAGTCCGAGTAAACCCCTTTATTTTCACCATCTCATCATCTCGGATATTTGTAACTAATTAGACAGAATGTAAAAGTTACGAATACGCCAGAGGGTGGAATGTAGTTTGGTGAAAGAAGAAGAAGGTTATACCACACTACCGATGACGCCACAAAAGTTAGCTCTTTGGCTAACAGTAGTAACGCACTTATATATCCATACTTATACCCCCAATTGAGTCCTGCTACATATTTCCATCCTTCAACCTTTTCAACCCAGCATCCTAGATACCTTTAAATTATCCAGATTCTCAACCATTGTAAACAGACGAGAAAAAGGTAGTACACTCAGCGGGGTTTGAACTCGGGACCTTGCATGCAAGGTGGACGCTCTACCGATGTCATCACAAAAGCTAGCTCTGCTGCACTTATAAACCTGTCTATTTACATAATTATACCCCCAATTGAGTCCTATTTGAGATATTGTCATCATAAAAGCATGAACCCTTAAAGGTATATTTTCCATAATGAGCAAATAAACCCTATACATTCTGGGGTCAATAGGTTTAAGCTTACATCAAGGTCAAGGTCTCCATGACTTGATAATGAAAAAGCTTGTCTGCTCTTTAACTATTCAGAACATAGGCACACTGGTGAAACTTTAAAGGTAGATTGTCTATGATGAAATGATGATACCTATACATTTTGGGGTCAAAAGGTTCAAGGTCAACATGACGTTATAGTGAAAACCTAGCCCACCCTGTAACTTCAAGATTTGTTGCCACATGCATAGAACTTAAATCACAGTAAGAGTACTCATTGTTAGAGGATGACAGAGGATAACCCCCCATACATTCTGGGGTCAAAATATTTGAGGTCAATGTCACCATGACCTGATAATGAAAACTTAACTCTTCAATATTAATTTTGAAGTCACACACATGACACTTCACATGAATCATGAAAATGCTTGTCCTCTCTAATACTCTTCAAGATTGATAGAGACACTCATGAAACTTCATATGGTCTAAGAGTCCTAAGTATATAAGTCGGCCCTTTCAAAATATAATGAGTTAGTAATTATTCACTTTCAGTAAACCTGAAGAGTTCATTCAACACTGTGTAGCATCAAGTGGACCTGGCAGTATGGCTTTAAAGGGTGTCCGAGTGATAGAAATGGCTGGACTTGCCCCAGCCCCTTTTTGCGGAATGATCCTGGGTGATTTTGGTGCCAACGTTACAAGAATTGACAGGGTAATAAGATTATTATGGTCGAAGTTCACACTGTGATGATTTTAAGATAACCTGTGCCGATGGCTTAAAGGTGAGTACAGGAATTGTTAAGCATCTGTTGTCCTGGTCAAAAGAAGATGATCATATGAACAGTATTACGAGTATTGATCTAAATCTTAATCTAAAAGTTATGATTAATTCATTCCTCTTGGAACCCTATCTCACTATTGGCTTTCATAGCTACTTTGACAAAAAAAAATTGTATCGTATGTTACGTCATTTTCAACAATGTAAGGTTATATATGATGGTCGATTTTTTGTGGTGAAGGCAGACCACCCACTTTTCCTGGGTAGAACCAGTACTGTACACCTCCCGCCATCCGTAAGAATCGACACATCCTCACGTACGAGTCGAGCTCCCGGTGAGATTCGAAACCTCAGTGGTGAGAGGCGAGAAGGCATACAACGCAACGTCGTGAACCACTCGACCACAAAAAAAGGGTCACATACACTTGGTCATGCATAGTTTTGGTTCAAAGGTAAGTTTTTTAAAACTTAACATTCCCTTTATCTTCTTGATTACATTTTTTTTTCGAACTTTGCATATCCAGACCTAATGATACAGCCATGTGACCAGAACAATATGGCAAGCCAAAGGCCGCTGTCGTGGTCCCACTTGGACAAGAATTCCTGATAGTCAAGCCCTCTTTATATTTCAGGCTCCTGCTAAAGGCCGGACGGTTGTGGTTAGTGCTGATACGCTAGCTAGGGGCAAGAAGTCTGTATCAGTTGACCTGAAGACACCGGAAGGAGTGGAGGTGGTTAGGAAGTTGTGCTCAAAGGCAGATGTTGTCATCGAACCATTTAGGAAAGGTAGATTGTGTAGCCTTTAGCTCAACTATTCGAAGAATAAGAGAGCTTATGTAATCTCGTTGGCGTCGGCGTCCCACATCAAGGATTGTGTGTAAGCTGTGTTTACAAGTCTATGTCTCTTACATTTCTTATCCTAGCACAACCAAATTTGGTCTTGGGCTTCCTTATAGCATTATCTTAAGGGCTGCATAAGTAATTTTGGTTTCTCTTACCCATGAGCTCTCATGGAACCCAAATTATGATAGTGGGGTGGTGGGGGCCCAAAATATTTGACAAGCAAAAAAAAAAAAAAAAATTCAAGCTCATTTACACTACACCAAAACATACACCATAATATAGGGAAAAAAGCTCTTTTCTGAACGCTAACCATTTTTGTGTCGCCTTTTCGAAGTCCGTCAGTCAGTCCGTCACAAAAACTTAACGTTGGCTTTAACTTTCTCATACCTTGATTTTTCTTTATCAAACTTTCAATATATACTCATCATGACAACATTGTCCATACTAAAATATAAAGGTCAAGGTCACACTGAAGGTCATTATATGGGTTAAATACTCATTTTTTTCTTCCCAAAAACTGAATGTTGGCTATAACTTTCTCATTTCTTGATATTTCTTCATCAAACTTTCAATATTTAATCATCATGACAACGTCGACATGACCATAATAAGATATAAAGGTCAAGGTCACACTGAAGGTCATTATATGGGTTAAATACTTTTCTTTTCTTCACAAAGAATTAACGTTGGCAATAACTTTCTCATTCCTTGATATTTCTTTATCAAACTATCAATATATAATCATCATGACAACGTCAACATGACCATACTAAAATTTAAAGGTCAAGGTCTAACTGAAGGTCATTATATGGGTTAAATACTCTTTTTTTTTCTTCACAAATACTTAACGGTGGCTATAACTTTCTCATTTCTTGATATTTCTTCATCAAAATTTCAAAATATACTCATCATAAATACATCGACATGACCATACTAATATATAAAGGTCAAAGTCACACTGAAGGTCATTAAATATCGGTTAAATATTCTTTATTCTTTCTTCTTAACATTGGCTATAACTTGCTCATTTCTTGATATTTCTTCATCAAACTTTATATACATGATCATCATGACAACATCGACATGACCATTCCAAATATATTCAGGTCAAGGTCAAACTGAAGGTCATTATATGGGTTTAATATTCATTTTTTCCTCACGAAAACTTAGTCAGGCTAGTTTGTCAAGGTCATTTATCAGGGTCCAAAAAAACTTGTTATACTGACAAAGCGCTGTTCCGTGGAACACCCGTCTAGTTTCCTCATAGCATACTCAAAGCAATAATCTGCCCCCCCCCCCACACACACACACACACACACTCTGAACATGGGGGGTCCTGACCCCGCTGGCTCCTAAGCATATGTTAAAATGTGTCTCCTTTCACATCATATTTTGCCTGTAAGCTGTGTTTACAGGTATCTCTTACATTTCTTGTCCTAGCACAACTAAATTTGGGAATTGGTTTCCTTATAGTAGGTTGTAAAGGGCTGCGTAAGTAATTTTACAAATTGCTCCCCTGGAACCCAAATTGTGATGGCCCATAAAATGTGCAATAAAGGCAGGTCAATGTTTGCGTGTAAGCTGTGGTACATAATATATCTATTAAAATATTTTTCTTAATATGTCATACAAATTTTGGTTTGGAATTTCTTATAGCATTATTCATCTTATTCATACTTTACCCCTATTGGGGTATGGGCTCCCTCCTCTCCCTTTTACCCTCCCCCACCAACCCGAAACCTATTTTTTTAGCTCTACTGATCAAAGATCAGCAGAGCTTATGCCGTGGTGCGGCGTCCGTCGTCTGTCCGTCCGTCTGTCCTTCCGTTAACTTTTTTTTTGAAGCGACTACTCCTTTGAAACTACTGAATAGATTTTCATGAAACTTTACAGAAATGTTGCCCATGAAGTCTAGTTGATCCTAGCAAAAATTCATGTTGATGTGAAATCCAAGATGGCCGCCAAAGCTAAAAATAGATTTTTTAAATTCAAGTTTGTAGCGACTACTTCTTGAAAACTATAAGTGATATTGATATGGGACTTTTTCTAAAATGATCAGCATGACATGATGTTGGTCCTTGTCGAAAATCGTTTTGATTTGACGTTAAACATGGCTGCCAGCGGCCATCTTTGTTTACATAGAGTTATATAATGAAAACTTGTAGCGACTACTCCTCTGAAACTACTTGACGGATTTTCATGAAACTTCACAGGAATGTTGCTCTTGATGTCTAATTGATCCTAGCAAAATTTCAGGTCGGCCGGAAATTCAAGATGGCCGCCACGGCTAAAAATAGATTTTTAAAAAATAAGTTTGTAGCGACTACTTCTTGAAAACTATAAGAGATATTGATATGGGACTTTTTCTAAAATGATCAGCATGACATGATGTTGGTCCTTGTCGAAAATCGTTTTGATTCGACGTTAAACATGGCTGCCAGCGGCCATCTTTGTTTACATAGAGTTATATAATGAAAACTTGTAGCGACTACTCCTCTGAAACTACTTGACGGATTTTCATGAAACTTCACAGGAATGTTGCTCTTGATGTCTAATTGATCCTAGCAAAATTTCAGGTTGGCCGGAAATTCAAGATGGCCGCCACGGCTAAAAATAGATTTTTAAAAAATAAGTTTGTAGCGACTACTTCTTGCAAACTATAAGAGATATTGATATGGGACTTTTTCTGAAATTATCAGCATGACATGATGGTTATCCGAGTCGAACATTATTTTGTTTCGACGTTAAACGTGGCTGCCAGTGGCCATCTTTGTTTACATAGAGTTATATAATGATAACTTGTAGCGACTACTCCTCTGAAAATACTTGACGGATTTTCATGAAACTTCACACGAATGTTGCTCTTGATGTCTAATTGAGCCTTGCAAAATTTAAGGTCGGCCGGAAATTCAAGATGGCCACCATGGCTAAAAATAGATTTTCAAAATACAAGTTTGTAGCGACTACTTCTTGAAAACTATAAGTGATATTGATATGGGACTTTTTCTAAAATGATCAGCATGACATGATGGTTATTCAAGTCGAACATTATTTTGATTCGACGTTAAACATGGCTGCCAGTGGCCATGTATGTTTACATAAGAGTTATATAATGATAACTTGTAGTGACTACTCCTCTGAAACTACTCAAAGGATTTTCATGAAACTTCACACGAATGTTGCTCTTGATGTCTAATTGATCTTAGCAAAATTTCAGGTCGGCCGGAAATTCAAGATGGCCACCACGGCTAAAAATAGATTTTCAAAAAACCAGTTTGTAGCGACTACTTCCTGAAATCAAAATCAATCAGTAGAGCTTCAAGGTCATTGACCTCTTGTTTTACATATTCCGGTGTTGTTTTGGTGAATTCTTACACATACCATTTTGGGAAAATATGAGGATATTTTTGATTGGAATGGGGCCGAATAGGGCCTCTAAAAATCCCTGCATGCTAGATGGCACAAACACGTGTGGTTTCCAAGATTCACTTAGGCTATCTTCATCATCCAACAGACAAGCTTGGCAGTAACTTTAAACAGGATACATCTCTTGTATACAGAACACCTTTGGTAGGGTAAACTGTGTAAACTGTGTAAACTGTGTGTACTTTCATGGTTCCTGGAATTGACCTGACTTTTTTTGGGCCACTCAGTCAACCATCTTGCCATAGTCTTCTTGGGAGTAAAATTGGTAATTGATTATTGAATAGCCCAACAGAAGAAATTGTTCGCGTCTTGAATGATAGCCTTCCCGCATTCATGAGGTGTGTTTTATTTATTAGACTGGTATACTGAACAATTACTTTTCCATAACGTATCTTATTTTAACGTACCTTATGTGTGTGATCGAAAAACTTTGTTTACAATTATAAAAAAATATTTTATATAATTGCGTACACACTATTGGTCAGGTGGTTGTTGCATGTATATATATATGTTCAGACCAATTGAATATTGTATACTTATTTGTATTTTGTCACTGGACTTGAAGCAAAACGTAACATATCTTATGGTTTCTAATGATTAATGAATGACATTCTATGCTGGAATAGAGATACAAGTTTCGGTAAAATGCTTAGAAAATGTAATATATATATTTTATCATAGCTATTGTACAAAATACAGAATAATAATTTCAGTCAATTTGGATTTCAGAATAGCATAGAATGAATTTTAAGCAAAGCTAGCTAGGCTTAATTGAGACCATTAGCGTAGAATGAATTTTAAGCTTAAACGTGTAAAAGACCAGCTAGATGTGGTAGTTTTAGAGTATCACTTCATTTGTTTCTAGTACTGACATTTCCTCTGCTGAATAATTACAGGAGTGATGGAGAAGTTGGGTCTTGGGCCAGAGAAGTTGCTGGCGGACAATCCCAAACTAATTTATGCACGGTTGACTGGGTTTGGTCAGACAGGTCCTATGTCCTCCAAAGCCGGGCACGACATCAACTATATCGCTATATCAGGTACAGAAGTTTCTTTTCTAAAACATAAATAGCTCTACACTTTTCAAACTTCATTTTATACAAAGATACGTCTGGACGACCACTGTATATCCAAGCAATGTTAGGTCACCTTGACAGACCTTGACTTACTTTTTGTAATGACTTTGACCTATTTTTTATACCTAATTGATTCTGGTAAAATGTATTGATTACGTCTTCGTCTAAGTCGCAGATATCCCTACACTCTATAAATTCATACGCGTATACATCTAGATGAGCTCTATACATTCTCGCAAAAGGTAGATCATCTTGACCTATGTTTTGTACTTCATTTATTCTGGTTATGTTTTTTTCATTAACACCAAATTTAAGTCACCCTAGTCTCTGCTTAATCAACATCTAGATAACTACACATTTTGAGCAAATGTCGGTTATTGTGACAGACCTTGACTATTATCGGTTATTGTGACAGACATTAACAATTCATTGAATCTGGCTGAATGTTCATTACCTCCTTTTCTAAGTCACTGTGCAGCCTCTGTAGCTCAGTGTTGATCCTTACGGATGGCGGGAGGTGTACAGTACTGGTTCTACCCAGGAAAAGTGGGTGGTCTGCCTCCACCACTATAAATCGACCGTCATATATAACCTTGCATGTGTTGAACATGAATAAAACACCATACAAACAAACAAACAAACTCAGTGGATAAGGCCTTGACTTTAGAGCTGCAGGCCTCTGCCTTGTGTGGGTGTTTGCTACCTGGCGGAGGCATGTCTAATGTGAAAATCAGAAACTGTATTCTTCATCTCATTTCCCTCTGAGGTTTCTGTCCCAATATTGCTTACTTAATATGATGTGTTAGTGACACATAAAACCTCATTGTATTTCAATTTTAAATCACCAGTAGCCCTACATGTTTTAAACTATCACCCAATTATGCTTCTGTTTTTAAAAACTAAAATAACCATTGCCTTCTTCAATGTTGCTGTATCTTACTATCTGGAATTCAGGACCGGGCATCCATGTCCCATGGACACATTTTTTAGTTTAATACAAAATTGTTATCTGCAGGTGTTCTTGCACAGTTGGGTAGAAAGCATGAGAATCCTAACCCCCCAGTGAACCTGATGGCAGACTTTGCGGGCGGTGGTTTAACCTGCGCCCTGGGGATTGCTCTAGCCCTGTACGAGAGAACGGTGTCAGGAAAGGGACAAGTCATTGATGCTAACATGGTTAATGGTACTGCCTATGTATGTAAGTAATATTTTTATTCGAAACTTGAAATTAATAAGTGAGTTACACTTTCACATTATTAGACAAATTTAATGACTAACAAGGATTTCTTAGCCTGATTGCATATAGCAAATTTCAGGCTTAAAAAAATAATTGGTTTGGTGATTTCTGTCTGTCCCGAGTCCATCTACATGTTTTAACATTTGGTGACATTTTTGTTTTTTTCTCTAATTTCATAAAACACATTTAACCTAGCTTGCTGCACCTGTTCTTCATTGTCATTGTGACAAGCACCATAACTCTGTCGTGCATTTTTACCAGAATTATTCCTCTTTTCGCCTTTGTTAAAGTCCAGTAAGTACTTGTCAGACCTATAGCTTTGAAACTTGGCACATATGTTCCTTATCAGAAGATAGTCCTGTTTTACAAGCACCATGGCTCTGTCGTGTATTTTTACCAGAATTATTCCTCTTTTCTCCGTGGTTAAACATGTTAAAGTCCAGTAAGTACTTGTCAGACCTATAGCTTTGAAACTTGGCACATATGTTCCTTATCAGAAGATAGTCCTGTTTTACAAGCACCATAACTCTGTCATGTAATTAACTAAATTCACTGTAGGTTTTCTACTTTTAGATGTTTGCTGTTTAAGACAGCGATCTGGCATTCGCACCATTATTGGTGCTTTATAGATGCAAAAACAGTTTGTGTTGAACTATTAAAATAATTTAACAATGTTTGTAAATATGAAAGTTAAAAAGAAAAACTATCGAGACACTGCAAGTTTTAAAAAATGTCGAGCAATGTGACCTTCAATATAAATGTGGATGTTTGGCATGTTTTAAAAATTTTTTTTAGTCTTTCCTGAAATACTTCCTGAATAATCTTAAGTATGGGATTTGACAGAAAAGATGAAATCAAAATGACTAGCATGTTAAAAAAAAAAATGTCCTAAATCTATGCTTTTTATAGATAATTTTCATCCTCAATTATAAATAGTGATTACCGGTAATGCAATTTTACAGTGTTTGAAAGTGTATAAGAATATTCCAAACTAAAGCTTACCTTAAGATTAATGGCTCGTCAACACATCGTTTATTTTACTTCAAGCTCTCGCAAAGAGAGGGGGAGGATACATTAGTATCCAGAATCCTGCCCTGCTCTTTCGATTCCTATGGTTCTTTTACGTACTTGTACAAATTAGAGTTTTTGCCCTGCGTAATTTTCTACTGGTAATTTTTGTTCAGAGTGTATCATGAAAACTACTAATATGAATGGAATGGAATGAAACTTAACACAATGATACAGGGCAATTAGTGGTAGTACATTTTGCAAGAACCATTACTCTTAAGTCATTCAAATTAAAGTTATTGCCCTTTGTAATTTAATATTGATAATTCTTGTCCAGAGCATGATTACTTAAGTAACTGGAATGAAACTTCACACAATGATAGAGGGCAATGACAGAAAAATGCAGAGCGCAAAAAACGTAGCTGTATCTTTATTCGAATGAGAGTTATTGCCCTTTGTAATTTAATACTATACTTGTCTGAAGCATAACTTGAAAACTACTGATGGGTACACTGGAATGAAACTTGACACAATGAAAGAGGGCAATGAGAAGAAGTGCAGAGCATAAGAACCATAACTTCAGCTTGTGTAAAATATACCTTTATACACTTACATTTAATATAACATGTTTATCGGACATACCGTGTCTGAAATATTCTATTATTATTGTACATTTTTGTTTTAACCTTATGTCCATGTATCACCTTCATTTGCACAAAGCATCCATTTTAGGGAGCATCCATTGTTTCTACCAATATTCTTGTTTTAATTTGTAGCCACGTTTCTGTGGACTTCTAGAGCTATCCCTATATGGGGTCATGGAAGAGGAGAAAACAGACTAGATGGTGGGTCAGCCTTCTACGATACTTATAAAACAAAGGATGGCAAATATGTATCTGTCGGAGCATTAGAACCACAGTTTTATGCAGCTTTAATAAAAGGTTTGCAATGTTTAAGTTAACTTCGTATAACATGTTTAAATATTTGATATCACTGAGTAAACTCCTTAGTAGGAAATTGAACGTGGAGCCATTCACAGGTGAACCAAACTCTCTACTGTACCTCATTAAAGGTATCTTGCATGGTGTAACAGTGAATCAGCTATGGACTGATAGCAGTGTCATAGTAAATTGCATCATGAGCAGGAAAGCTATCAACTGTTGATAAACCAATCGCAGACTATTGATAAATTCAATATTTGTTCAAAATTTGTGATATTTTCCGTTACTCAGACTTCGTAGAAATGGTACTAGTAGCCTGACGTTTAGCATATAAAGAGTAGTGCTTGGACTGGTCTGCCTGATGTCAGTATAATGTGACTGTGCGGAATATCATGTCATGTGTCTATAGCGTGGTATTCCAGTGTGGCAGTGAGCTCACTGCTACAAGTAGAAACCGTCATGTGTTGACAAAGATTGTTAAAAGCGAAGCTAAACCCCATACATACACATATGGTATAATACATAATACATACTGTTACTTAAAGACACATTTCGAGCCTATTGTATTTGGGGGGGAGAGAATTTCTATAGGTAACTGTAAATCGCTGTTAGAAATACATTTGCACAAGAAAATTGAGATTATTAGTTTTTTGTCAAAGGATGAGGCCCGTCCCATAAAGAGTGTATACGGTAATAATGTAGTAAAAATTATAACCGTTTTGCATTTTATGTGCACTTGTATATACGTTAAAACAACTATGTATAGATGGACTTTTTTAAAAGACCCGTGTTAACAATTAATAGTTTTTGTATTTTTAGCACAATATACTCTATTATCAATTACTTCTCTGCCAGTTTTTAGTAAATCTCAACTGCAAGAAACTCATCGGGACTTCAAAATTCAAAAATCGTTGTCATCTGTCAGTGTTTTTGATCCCCTGAGCCGAAGGCTCAATGTGATGTTTTGGAATCACTCTTCGTCCGTCGTCCGTCCGTTGTCTGACTGTCGTCGTCGTTATCTTATGCTTCTGACGACTTTTTCTCAGAAACCGTTTGTCGAAATTCAATCAAATCTTATATGAATTCATTAAACTGGATTTTATAGTTGCACCAACAGCTAAGGTCAGTTGGCGACATTTCAGCTTTTTATTGGTGGAGGAAGACCCCAGGTGCAAACCCGGGCATTTTTTCGTGCTCGGGCGCGCACCTGAGTAGAACCACCGACGTTCCGCAAGCAAGCTGGATAGCTTGATACTCATACTTAACAGTCCTGGCCCCATGGGGAATCGAACCCACAGCGGTGAGGGACATGTGATTTCAAGTCTGAGACCACTCGACCACGGACAACCCCAAGTTTATGTGAAGCATCATTATATGTTTGTTCGAATGGTGCACCTGAGGTCATAAATGCCCCCCGCAATGGGGCTTATCCGTTTCATTTAACAAATCTTAATAAATTGTCTGCAAAAATACAAGATATAGAGCTATGATGTTTTGCATGTAACATCGTCTTATGGTCCTCTAACTAGTTTGTTCTAATGGTGACCCTGAGGTCAAATTTGGACCCGCCCCAGTGGTCACATATTAAACATAGACTTATATAGGGAAACACTTCAACAATATTCATCTCTGAAACTACAATAGCCATAGGTTTAATATTTTGCATTTACCTTAAGGTTATGTTCATCTACCAAGTTTGTTCAAATCGCGACTCTGTGGTCAGATTTGAACATTTCCTGTTCTGCTTCCTTTTAGTGTATTTATATTCATTCATTCATAACCTTTCCTTATTCAAAATGATTCCGTACGGAACTCTATTATGCTCCGGATAAGATTTTTCGAAAAGGGGAGATAATTAAACAAGTAGTCAAGCTAGAGTTATGGTTCCTATGAACTGCACTCCGTCTCATTATCCTTATCATTCACAGGAACTTTAATCAAGCATACTTTTTGAGTTATGCTCCGGACAAAAAGCGCACGGACGCACATACGGACGGACTGAAAAAGCGGCGACGATATGCTCCCCCATAATACACAATCTAGAGTTTTTTTATTTACAATATATCTTGTATCAAAAACTAAGGTAATAGTAAATGAAAAGAAAAAAAATGTGATGGGGCCTCAATATAATGTCTCTGTGGTAATCAGTCAGCGAGAAGTAAGCAGTTAAAAAGCATGCTATCCATGACTTTTCAACGACTACAATCAGCTGGGAAATGTGTCTTTAAAACAAGAAAAAAAAATGCCTTAGGAGTTTGAAATGGTAAATTTTAAAAAAGGAGATTCATAGATTTATAAAACGGTGTATATACTTTCCAAGTTTTTGATGGGCTTTCAAAGGCTTGATGTTGTGTATCAGGGCTTCTAAAATCGCCGGTTTATCGGTTCCCAGACCGAAATCTGTTTCTCCGGACCATCTGTTTCTCCGGACCGTTTTTCTTTTCAAAATCTCTGTTTAAATCGGTCCCAGATATTTTATCTATCGGTCGTTAAAAAATCTACTATTGCCCTTCACACTCCTAATATGCCTTTCGGCAATATTCTTTGATCCATAACACGATTGTCACTCGCTGTGCGAAAGTAGGTCAATTTGGTCAATTTGGACTAAACCATTACCGATAGTAGGGAGTTTTCCGGAAGGGTCTATAGCCAGGTAGCATGCCTTTGATGTGTGATCAGTGAAAGTATATCACGCATTCTGTCGGTTCACTGAAGCGAGTGTTACCGTCTGTAATTTCTGTGATATACCGTTAGTCGTAAGGTGTTAGCCTGTTTGCTTGTGTCGGTTTGTTTTTTTAAGTGGCCAAAGCTGGGACTGAAATTTGTTTGCGTCATTAAAAAAAATTAAAATACCGAGATGTGTTAATTGTTTGTTTGATTTTTTTTTTTACAATAACTTTAAGTATAATATTAATGACATTAATTAAGGAAAGTGATCAAACCTGATACCGGTTTTTTTTTAGTCGGACCGAAATTGTTTGCGTTAGTCGTAACATTTGGTATTAATTAAGCTAATTGATGAAAAACGATATTACTCAAATTTATGTAAATAGTATATAATCCGCTAGTCCGCGCGTGTTAGTCCGCGTTTATACCTACCCGGTTTATTAGACACTTCCGGTTCAATTCCTCAAATGATCAACAATTTTAATATTGAGTGAAAATTATTCATTCAGTAAAGCGAAGACATGATGTCAGTCATTATGAAATGTACAAATTGTGATGAAGTAAGTTATAAATAATACAAATATAATACAAACATACATTTTAAATAGTTCTCTATATCAATGACTAAACGGAAAAAATGCATAGTGCAGCTGACATGGTGGGTGGGGTACGGCGATTTTAGTGGTTTTTTCAAAATAAGTGCGATTCTTACGGCAGTAAAAAACCTGGACCGATTTGCATTTTAAAATTTTAGAAGCTCTGTTTTGTATGATTCGACTAGACATCTGACTTGCATATGTGATGATTCAGCACAATAACCATGTTAATATTTGGAGATAAATTAATTATTATGGGACAATTCGTAAATAGTAATAGAAAGTATAAACTTTATTTATTTTATATTGATTACAAAACAAGATACAAGCTTATACAAATCACTCTCAATGCCACAGATGGCTTTTAACATAGTCTTCCTGTGGGAAGAATCCGGAGTCCAAGTGGACAACCACCATAACCTCTCACAGTCTTGAAACGGGGAATCAAACCCTGGTTGCATTGGTGAGAATCAAGACTGCTATCGGCTGTGCTACCCAGATACCCATGTAAAATGACATCTAGCTGGGTATTTATAATAGAAAGTTATTGGACACATACAGATTGTTTAAAACACATGTCAAATACATGTAACTTGGTTTTGATGCATATTTGCAGGTTTAGGGCTTACAAAGGAAGAAATGCCCCAGCATACAGAGAATAGTATTATGGAAGAAAGGTTTACAAAAATATTCCTGACAAAGACACGAGATGAGTGGACTGAAGTATTTAAAGACCTTGATGCCTGTGTTGCCCCAATCCTCGATATGGAGGAAGCCCCAGGACATCCACACAACGTGGAGACCGAGACATTTATTTCAAATGATGACGGTAAAGTGGAGCCAGGGCCTTCGCCGAAACTATCGAGAACACCTGGTGTGGGAACGGTACTACCTCAGCCGGAAGTAGGAGAGCACACAGTGGCGCGGTTGTTGGAAGATGGGTTTAGTAAACAAGACATAGACAATCTAGTACTATCAGGGGTGCTGTTCCAGAATAGCAAAAAGTCAAAACTGTAATCCTATACAGTACAGTCTATTAAATCATTTTAGAATTATTTTATCTTTAGAATTCTGTGATTCTTGGTTTCAAGAAACTCATTCCTCAATGAGTGATACAAATATTCTTAATCTGTTGCTCACAGCAATTAAAAGGCTCATTGTGTTCTGAGAACACATTGAGCTGCATCATAATAGCATGATGTGATGTCATAATAGCATGACGTGATGTCATAATTATCAGGGTGTGATGTCATAATACCAGAAAGTGATGTCATGATAGAAGCAACCAAAGGAAATTATGAATGAAGCATTCTGATTGGCTCACTGATAAAAATTGGACCAATGAAACCAGTTAATTGAAAGCTCATTGTATTCTCAGAACACACTGAGGTTTTACTGGACATTGAGTAGTGAGGTTTTTGAAACTCAGAAACACAAAATTCTAATGATAAAATAATTCTAAAATGATTTAATAGACTGTTTACAGTACAGTCAAATCTGCTCAAAAAACTAACACTTATAAAGAGACCCCTTGCTTTAAGAAATTACCATTGCAGTTACCAATGTTATTCTTTTAAATTTAAATGCACCTATATTAAGAGACTCTTGCTTTAAGAAATCACCATTCTGAATAGGGGAAAAAACACTGTCACAAATAGATGGATAATTATTGGTTAAAATTATTCTGACAGTAGATTAAGAAAACATTATGAAATTAACCTGGAGTCATTGCCCAGCATAGAACTCCATCTTGGGCATGGTGTTTAACAAAAATCAGTGTGGGTGTGTAATTCTAAGGAATATAATCCCTACGCAATAGCAGGACGACATATTTTTTGATTTGCTGTGTATATATGATTTTAAGTTACCGTATTGTGTTTTAATGTCTATTCCTATTATTATAAGTGCAATATTGTGATATATTTGTTGTGACTCAATTTAATGTTTAGCTTTTCCTTGCCAACTCTGAAATGTTATCCATCAAAAGCTACCTTATTTGGCATATTGAAGCAGCTTCAGTAATTAACCAGGTTTTCCTTGAAAAATTAGAAAAAGATCTTCATGTAAAAGTACAAATTCCCCTTGACAAAATGTTTATTAAGAATGGCATTACGTGTTCCTACCTTAATTCCATTAAGCGATGGAAAACTTATATTAGCAGGACTTTATAACGGATATTTTGACAAATAAAACATGTCTAAAAATATTTTTTACTGAAAAAATATGATAACCTGTTTAAAATTACTTAAGTTAAATGTTTTAATTTTACAATACGCAAACTTTTTAAGCAAACATTAAGGTTTTATTTCATACCCCAGCCAACCCCGTTTTCCCTTCTTGGAGAAGGGGTTGGATGGGGTTTGAAAGTTAATACTCGGACCACGTAATGGTTTCCTGTGATGTATAATAAGATACTGTGACTCGAGTGTCTTGATAATTTCTGTATTGTGTGTATGGATCTAGTGGTTTGTGATTCTAAATTATAAAACTAATTGTATATATAGTTAAACTTGTTTACTTTGAAGTTAATTCATATACAGTTATTATTTGTAAAAACTTATATGTGGAGAAAATGTTGTACTAACCATTTACGGATTCGAACCCGCAGCCCTAGACGCCAACCTCGACACAGCGCCTCGCCCAATAGCAGACGACTTAGTCCACATATATATATATATGTATATATATATATGTGCAATATATAAGCTTTAAATATATATATATGCAAAGTAAAGTAAATAACTTTGATTCATATTAATAAAACTTTGAGATACTGTGATTTACATCAATTAATTTGTATATATAATTATTGTTGGTTATGTCATAATTGTTTCCAACTTAATAGTTGTATTGAAAATAAGTAACTTTGATGTTTAAAAAGATAATAAAGAATCAATTTTGAAAAATCCTAGAGTATTGCTTCATTAAAGAAACCAACCTGCCAGATAATGGCAAAATTACACTACAAAACCGTTTATCAAAACTCAATCCAGGTGTTTCAGTCATATAATAATGTATATATGCCAATTAAAAGTATAGGATTTTTCACAGGTTTTTAAAATACCCATGGTTGAATAAGCGTAATATAAATTATGAGTTGGTAACTCTAAATTCAACGCTCAAGTTTTGGGGTTTGGCGTGGCTGGTTAAAGCTGTCTATATTGTGTCTATAGATATGATAGAGTTTTGATTCTCAAAATATGTAAATTATATGTATACCTCATCATCAGTAGGTTTAGAAACGGTGTACATATGTTGTAAAATTAGACTGTTTTTGGCGGGATAGCTTCTTTAAGGCTGGTAATTCGGAAGAAAAAATACCCAAACTTTTAATGTTAAGCATCATTTCTAAAGAACCTTGAGCAATAAAATGAAATGGCGTTTTACGCCCCATTAACACATCTTATTATTAGACTATATTGGGGCTGCAACCTCAGAGGGAGATGAGAGGAAGAATGAAGTTTCATCAGACATGCCTCTGTCAATTATTAATGCCTGATGTGAACTTCAACCTAGGTTGTCTAGCGTTATGGTAACACTGTCATATACCTGTGACACACCTCTAACTTGAAAACTACTAATGCGATGGGCATGTAATTTTACCCAATGATAAAGGGCAATGAGAGAAAGTTTGGAGCGCATAATTTTTATGAATGTCTATTCATCCAGTTAAAAGTAATTGCCCTTTGTACTGTTATAATTGTAATTCTTGTCCAGAATGTAAAAACTACTGATGAATTAACACAATGTTAGAGGGCAATGAGAGAAAGTGTACAGCACAAGTGCCGTACGTTTATAATCAGTCAAATTAGAGTTTTTACCCTTTGTATTTTAGCTTCAGCATATGGTCTTCTATCAAACTTGTTCAAATGGCATCCATGCCTATTGCCGACACACATGCCAACCTCCCCAACCTCACCTCTATTTTTATTTTTTTTCATTATGAAGTTGTGGTACCCCAGTCCAGGTCAGTCAAGAAGAAGGTGGAACAAATTAAACAAACTAGCCAGTATCGGACTAGAAACAGCAGAGTTATGGCTCTTAAATTACTTAAACATGTTTGTTAATGCTCTACGGCCTTCATTTCTTCATCCGATCTTTGCCAAACTAACTTAGAATAGTTTTTATTTTAAAGAAACGAAACCCACCAAATAGTGGTCAAATTACATAACATAATCATCTTTCAATGCTCTATCCAGGTGTTCAGGTCCTATACTAATGTATATTTGCCGATTAAAAGATAAAGTTTTATTCAATGGTTCTAAAAATACCCGCGTTTGAATATGCGTAAAATGAATTATGAGTTATTAACTCTTATTCGGCGCCTCGGTTTGGTCTGGCTGGTTAAAAACGTTTATATTGTGTCTACCGAGTTTGGATTCATAAAATATAACGGTTATATATATACCTTGTCGTCTGTAGGTTTATAAATGTTGTACACATGATGTACAGTTTGACTGTTAATGGCGGGATAGCTGCTTTAATAAAAGCACAGCAGAGTTTGAAACAGCCATATATTTGACACGCCATCCGCCCGGCTTCCTTGATTTTTTTTAGAGCATGGAAGCTCTGGTGGAGGTGCACGATAATTGCCTCGATGGGCACGTGGGATCTTTCTCCACCAATGGAACCTGAAAAGTCGACATAGACGTTGGCTGTTGGTAAGACTATAAAATCCAATTCAATTCAATGTTTGAAGTGGTACATAAAGGACTCACACCACTATTATCTCCCTTGAATACTCGTGCCCTACAGATGAAGGAGGTATATAAAAAAACAAGTTCGCTTTTCTACAGTTTACAGGATACATTGATTTATCTTTACCAGGTTCTAAATCTACAGCATTTTAGAAAGAGATCACAGAAAAATGCATGTTGATATTTCTAGCTAATTCTGCCTCATTTTACACATCATGGGTCTAATCTCCACGGGGTTGTATTTTTGTCTAAATTTTGATAGGTGTGACGCAAACATGAAATTAAAAAAGTTCAATCTGGTAAATATTTGTTAAATGTGTTTTAAAATGCAGATATTGGATCAATGAATAATTTAAGCATAAATACATGTTGCAAATTCTTTTTTATCTCTATGCCACGAACAAAAACATTACAATGGGACCCTAAGGAAAATTAATTGTGGTGTGTGACGTTAAGACTTGTATGTGCGCT
Organism: Cyrtodaria siliqua; assembly: GCA_037043455.1. Classification (NCBI taxonomy): domain Eukaryota; kingdom Metazoa; phylum Mollusca; class Bivalvia; order Adapedonta; family Hiatellidae; genus Cyrtodaria; species Cyrtodaria siliqua. Next base: position 364,806 of record JAWPHD010000744.1, on the reverse strand, counting down.
TAAAACATGATTCTTATGATAAAGTAATTTTTACGGGCACCGACAAAAAAAATGGAACAAAATTATTCATCAGCTGTCAAAATCGAAACAAGTGGTTATTTGTGATAATGACAGCTCAAATCAGCTCAGAAGAGATACAGATACTTAAACATAAAGTGTATCAAGCTGCCAGGGATGGCAGGGCTATCAGTATATTCGCCATGTTATGGAATCTTGACCGCGAAACGGTCGTCAATGAAGTTCTGAATCACCACACAGAGGAAGATGGACAATGTACAACTCCATTGATTATAGGGGCCAGAAATGGTGAAGAGAAAGTAGTCCAGGTTTTACTGACCAACTTTAATGCAGATGTTGAGCAGACGGGAACTGTGAAGTTTGACGGGTACTCTATTGAAGGTGCAACTCCGCTTTGGTGTGCGGCAGGGGCAGGTTAGTGCAGAAAATATGGCTGATGGGGTCATTGTTGTATGGGGTACTACAGAAAGGTACCCGGGGTACATTTATGTTTACAGAAACGTACCCGAAAATCGTTGAATTCCAGAAAGGCCCCAAATTATACATAAACGTACCCTGACATACAAGATCTCATTGGCGGAATTGAAATAATTTAGAACTTGATAAAACAACTATCCCCATTTCCTATTGATTGACGTGCCACCCTATTGAATTCGTGCTCTTACAATTCATAATTTTGATAGAGCATCTTCAAAATAAACTGACCAATCAGTGACCAGAAATAAGACATACTTATACATTCTGGTAGGTGATAAACTCGGTCTTTATCCTTGATGTTCAACCAAGTTTACTGTTAAAATTAAGGTACCTACAGTGTGACTCTTTTAAAACCCTGCAGATTTCATGCACATTCATGCACATTTATTCAATATATGTATCTTTTAAAATCAAGATCTTGAAAATTATCGTCTTTTTACTCTGCCAAAGATTTTTATTTTAATATAGAACCTAATGATAAAAACCGAGTAATGCAAATTTTATCACCTACTGAAAATAAAACAAAATCTCAACATCTCTGCAATGCAAAATTATGAATTGACATAATGACACCACTTGTGTACTTTTGCGCGTGTCCAAATTTTATCATGTTTATTGAATTATCGTCAATGTTTTCTTCCTGTCTACAAAACCCGCGAAAACCTCCGGAATTGGCGGAAATGAGGGTAAAACCGTTGTCAATATACTGCAATTAAACGTTTTTATACAACAAAATCTTACCATCATGTGCTACTTTTGCTAATTTTTTTATAAGAAAATATAACAGGTCAAGTCTATTTCTCACTCGTTTCCATTTTTAGCTCGACTATTCGAAGAATAAGAGAGCTTATGTTATCACCCCGGGGTCGGCGTTGGAGTTGGCGTCGGCGTCGGCTTCCCACATCAAGGTTTGCGTGTAAGCTGTGTTTACAAGTCTATATCTCTTACATTTCTTATCCTACCACATCCAAATGTGTTCATGGGCTTCCTTGTAGCATTATCTTAAGGGCTGCATAAGCAATTTTGGTTCCTGTCACCCATGGGCTCCCATGGAACGCAAATTATGATAGCCCATAAAATGTGCCCCATTTCACATCACATTTTGCGTGTAAGCTGCGTTTACAAGTCTATATCTCATACAATTCTTACCCTAGCACAACCAAATTTGGCCATTAGCTTCCTTATAGCATTATCGTAAGGGCTACTTAAGTAATTTTGGTTCTTGTAACCCCTGGGCTCCCATGGAACCCAAATTCTGATAGCCCTTAAAATATGTCTGTTTCACATCAAATTTTGCGTGTAAGCTGTGTTTACAGGTCTATATCTCTCACATTTTATGTTCTAGCTGAACTAAATTTTGGAATTGGTTTCCTTATAGTATGTTGTAAAGGTTTGGATAAGTAATTTTGTCTTCTGCAAATTCTGGGCTCCCATGGAACCCAAATTGTGATGGCCCATAAAATGTGCAATAAATGCAGATCTAGGTTTGCATGTAAGCATGTATATATCTATAATTTTGGTTTGGGATTTGTTATAGCATTACGCATCTTATTACTTCACCCATATTGGGTCATGGGCTCCCTCCTCCCCCCCCCCCCCCCTCTACCCCTGCCCCCACTCCCCTCCACATCTTTTTTTTTTTATTTTTTTTTTTACATATTTCTGTGTTGTTTTAGTCAATTCTTACACATATATGTTGCAACCCTCCCCGCCCCCACCCCATCCCCCCACGCCCACCCCGCCTCTCACCCCATCACCCCCCCCCCCCCCCCACCCCTCACCCCAGACTTGATTTTTTTTTTTTACATATTTCTGTGAGCTTTTGTCATTTCTTACACATATATGTTGCAACCCCCCCCCCCCCCACACACACACACCCCGCCTCTCACCCCATCACCCCACCCACCACCCCCCACACTTGAATTTTTTATTTTATTTTTTTACATATTTCTTTGTTGTTTTAGTCAATGCTTACACACATATGTTGCACCCCCCCACAAACCCCCAACGCACTCCCACCTCTTACCCCAACACCCCCACCCTGCCCCAGAATTGAAACCCTCTCACCCCATCACCCCCCACCCCGCCCCACACTTGGATTTTTTTTTTTTACATATTTCTTTATTGTTTTAGTCAATTCTTACACACATATGTTGCCCCCTCCCCCACCACCCCCAACCCACTCCCGCCTCTCACCCCCGCTCCCCCCACCCAACCCCCACTTGAAAATCTAATTTTGTTGTTGTTGTTTTTTTACATATTTCTGTGTTGTTTTAGTCATTTCTTAACTTTTTTTATTTATTTTTTTTACATATTTCTTTGTTGTTTTAGTCAATTCTAACACGTATATGTTGCACCCTCCCCCCAGCCCCCAACTCACTCCCGCCTCTCCCACCCCGCTCCCCCCCACCCCAACCCCACTTGAAACTCTTTTTTTTATTTATTTTTTTACTTTTTTACATATTTCTGTGTAGTTTTGGTCAATTCTTACATATAGTTATGTTGTGCTCCCAACCCCACCCCACATTGTTGTAGCCTTGTTTTCTGATGGTATTTACTAGCTTTAAATTTATTATTCTCCGAAAAATCGAATAGTCGAGCTGCGCTGTTCTCCGACAGCTTTTGTAATAAAATATTACAGCCAAATGCCTGATCAGATTTACACATTTCCCACTGGGGACCTCTTTTTGGATAAGCCAATCAGAAAGCATGAATTCAATAGGAAGCTTCTGGCTGATTTAGATCAGTTGACATGACCTACTTTAAGCCAGCTTTTTCACTTTCTCTTTGGTATTTAAAGATTATTTGATGATAGTTTATAGTTATTGAAATATTTATCTAATTATATATTAAAGTATGTTTTTAATACTTTCAACCTATATTGCGCATGCGCAGGTCGATCTGTTAAGGGGCACGAATTTACAGGAGAAGGGCATACTTAAACAAATATTGTTTATCATTAACTATTGCGTTATTGTTCTTAAAAACATAGTTAGGCTGCCATAGTTAGTAATAAAATAGAGGACATGCTGTCTAAAAAACCGGAAGTTGTAAATCCTAATCCCCGCGCAAAAAAGTAAACAAATATGCATCTCGTCATTCAAGAAGAGTTTGTCAAATATTTAGACCAACTGCATCCCTTTAAAATGGAGGCAACTGTGAGCGGCTTTTAAAAAGTGATTCGATTAAGCTTTGTAAACAATGAAACTTTTGTTTCCGTGAAGTAACAGTTCGCGTTACGGCCGCCTTTTACGACATCGTATTTTGTCAAACGATTTTTTGATATGCACCATCTTCGATGTGCATACTGTGCATACATATGCTTTTGACTTTTTTATGTGAATAATCAGTTGTTATCCATTTCACACTAACTTTTTAATACAGAAAAACATTTTGACAACAAATACATTGGTTTAAATTTAAATACTATGCATTGATGGAAATTAATTTAATTATCTATAAGACTATATATGTCCTGCACAGGGATGTACTCATACAAGAAATGTTTACACCCGGCCAGGTCATATGCACAATTATCGTCTAGGTCCCTGTTTCGCTGACGTACCTGATTCGGTGACTTTTGTTTATCGCGTGCATTCTTTTTTTCGGAAGTCGTGTGACGTTGTCAGTTTTGTGGTATTGTATGTAAACATTGAAACATCACATCATTATTGTGTCATCTTTAACCAAAAAATGTGCTTCAAATAAGTTATTAAATGCTTATTTTATGAACTGATATGAAATATGACCATTATTTTTTATTACTTTTACATACCTATCATTAATTTAGTCTATAGAACTTATATTTATTCATTTTTTGATAATTTGGCATCGAAACACGCATTTCCCCTTCTGCTCAAACATATCACATGATATAGACAAGGTCATGGCCAATTATTTTACTACAGGTGTGCTCAAAAGTATGAATCCACTTATAATATGTTCTAAGTAAATTGTAGCAATAACAGACCAGGACCATCTTGGCTCTAAGTGTTAGCCGTATCTTACGATGACATTGAAAGGGACACATTTAATGATGAAAAATGTTGTGTTTGCAATAAGTTTCAACCAAAAGAGTTGAAACACTGCATATCTCTGGTTTTCACTAGATGGGCACAACGTATTTTAATATGGAAGCATGTGGGAAATGGATTCATTTAATTAAATGTATCAAGAAAGGATGATAAGGAGGCAGGGAATTAATTTGTCCTTGTCATAAATAATGTGCCTTAATTTGTGCAAATATACTGTAAATATGTTAGTTTTTAGTACCGTTATCAAATGTTTCAAAATTTTATATTGGTGAAAACATTTGGCTAACCCAGTACTTAAGAAAGTCCACGAAACGGGTACACGTCATCAGTTGTGTGTACACAACTACTGCATTTAAACATGGCAGTTATCTCAGTAAATGTTTGGAATGTGTTTTTACAGCATACTAGGGATTGAATTGATGTAATAGCAAGAAATGACAATCTATTAATTACTTGATTTATTTAATACGGAAGCCACTCGTTATATTTAAGGTCCCCCGAAACAGGGACTTCCTCGATATATTGTGAAATATATTTGTTTATTAATGTTAATATATATATCTATATCTAGGATCCCTATTGTTTTTGGGGTCAGTAGGTCAGAGGTCAAGGTCACCCTGATCTTATATAGATAAATGCATTCCGGATGATAATTTCGAAACTATAACACCTACACTCATGAATCTTCATAGGTGCATTGCCCAAGGTGAGAGGAGGATCCCTCACCTTGTATCTTCAAAACCATAGAACACTCTTGAAATTGCATAGGTTCATGACCCTTGTTGAAAACAGGAACCCTACTGCTTTTGGGTCAAAGGTCAAGGTCACTGACCTTATATCGAAATATGAATTCCACATAATAACTTCACTACACTCATGAAATTTCATAGGTTAAATACCACCCTTGTTGAAAGCAGGAACTCTGTTGCTTTTGGGGGGTCAAATGTAAAGGTCACTGACCTTATATCGAAATATGAATTCCACATGATAACTTCAAAACCGTAAAATCTACACTCGTAGAGGTAGGTTCATCGTCCTTGTTAAAAGCAGGAACCCAGTTTCTTTTGGGCCCAATAGGTCAAAGGTCAATGTCAAAGTGACTTTATATTGAAATATGCATTCCACACAATAACTTCAAAACTGTAACACCTACACCCATAATAATTCACGGGTACATTGCCCTAGTTGAGTGGAGGTACCCTATTGTTTTTGGGGCCAGTAGGTCAAGGTCACATTGACCTTATATGAAATCATGCATACCACACAATAAATTTAAAACCGTAACACCTACATATACCATCATAAATCTTCATTGTCCTATGTGAAAGGAGGAACCTTATTGTTTTGGGGGCCAGTAGGTCAAAGGTCACCATGACCTTATATGGAAGACATTCCATCTGATAACTTCGAAACCATAATACCCACGCTTATGAAATTTCATAGGTACATTGCCTTTGGTGAGAGGAGGAACTCTATTGATTATGGTTCAGTGGGACAAAGATCAAGGTGGCCATGACCTTATATGGAAATAGGCTTCCTCGCGATAACTTCGAAACTATAAAACCCACACTCAAGGAATTTCATAGGTATATTTGGTGAGAGGAGGAATCCTATTGATTTTGGGTCATTTGGTCAATGGTCAAGGTCACTGTGACATTATATGGAAATAGGCATTTCGTGGGATAACTTCAAAACCGTAACACCTACACTCATGAAACTTCATAGGTACATTGCCCTTAGTAAGAGAAAATATTGTATTTCATTGGGGTTAACGGTCAGTCACGACTCAGTGGTCAAGGTCGCTATGACCTTATGTGGTAATATGCATTCTTCGCGATAACATCAAAACCATAACACCCTCACCGATGAAAGTTCATACGTGTATTGACGTTGGCAAGAGAAAGAACCTTATTGCCTTTGGGGTCCTTAGGCCAAATGTCAAGGTCACCATGGCCTTATATGGAAATACACATTCCGTCAAATAACTGTGAAACCACAACACTCACACCCATGAAACTTCATAGATACATTGCGTTTGGTCAGAGGAGGTACGCTGTTGCTTTTGGGGTCACTAGGTCAAAGGTCAAGGTCATCAGTACATATTTCAAGTGATAACTCCAGGAGTATAATACCTAGACTCATGAAACTTTGTAGATACATTGCCTGTGGTGAGAGGAGGGACCCTATCACTTTTGGGCTTAGTAGGTCAAAGGTCAAGGTCACCATGTCTTCATATGGACATACACAAATAAAAAATGCAAATGACAATCCCAGAAATATGATATCCAAACTTATTAAACTTCATAGGTGCATTGTCCTTGGGTCAGAGGAGAAAGTCTATTACTGTAGACAATGTATGTCACAAAATGTCACGGGTAGAGCGTACTGGTCGTATATAGCTCTTGTATCGGTTACACCCAAAATCTATTGTTCGAGTTGAAACAATTTCACAATATTCATGATCTATTCATGTAACACGTAAAAGCGTGCACATTTTAAGTGGCCGCCAGAGAGGCCGTGTCATAAGTTTAGTTTTGTGCTAATGCATGTAAACGTATAGGTATATTTTCCTCAAACGGCAAAATTGTATAAGGGGCCTGTCGTGTAGATTCAATACTGTAGATTTAGCCACGTTTGTCACGGACTGAACGGGGGAAATAATGATTTGGGCGTAATGTTTGCTATAAAACCCATTGTCTTCTAGCTATCGCCGGGATAATCGATAGTACTTTGTTGGAACAGAGATTGGACGGCAAATTTCACAGGCAACATGTGGTTAGTAGTTTTATCAAACTTTTATCGTATATTTGTATTCAGTGGGCGGCGCCATCTTGTTTGGCGGTTACGACATCCGGTTAGCATTGATGTTTCTCAAACATAACTTTAGACTAGCATATGATTTTGAAGTTACTTTATTAGATGTAATTATTGTAATTGATCATTAATTGTAAAACAATATTAATTTGATAACAGTGGATATTAGGTGCATTAGTTAACGTTGGCGTATAACTCGGTGATTGTAATACACGATTGTCAACATTAGTTAACAATGAGATGAGTGACAAGAATAAATGCGTGCATGCATAACTCAGTGAGTGTAATATATGAGTAATTTGATCATGTTTATATTACATGTATTAGGGGCATTGATTAACAGCGACGTACATAGCGTATACATGGCGTTGTAGAATATGTATACATTGCTACTCATCATTAGTACAGCTTACATATATTGATCGAATAATGATTTGTTTGGGTAATGGTAATTATGCAAGATTGTTATGTTTGTCAACCGACATCTAAAACGTATGTATAATTACAGCCTAAGCCATCCAGGATATAAGCCATCCAGGGTTGGAGTAAGCCATCTAGGTTTGGATATCCAGGAGTGGAGCTAAGCTTCCACGACTAACGTTACAAGCGGTGGAGACGGTCCCCGTACCTGCGCAGCCAGGTTTTACTAACGACAACCCCCGGGACACAAGGTGGGCCCGTTACCAGTCCTCACTGGAGGAATATCATTCACAATCTCAGTGGAGATTAACTATCATTGCATCGCGTCATCAACCCTTACAGAAGGCATTTGATGACAATCATCCATTGAATTCGCGCATCGTCATCTTCATGAGCTCTCGCGCATCACAGTTATCGCGCTAGATCAACATTGTTATAGCTTTAACAACACTTTAGTGTCTTAGACATTCAGTATTTATAACAATACTAAGAACGTCTTAAACGTTCAGGAGAACATTCTTTTCATAGTTCATTTGTGTATTCGCTTGTTTTTTTAGATAATTGTATATATATTAAACATACTTTAAAAGTTGCATTAAACTTATGTAAATGCATTCACCGTCATTGATTCTTTCCTGAGTTAGCCCAACCACTAAGGTCATCCTGTGACAACTGGTTTTCAGAGTAGTGGGATATTTGGCGACTACGGAGGGAAAGAATCGATAAGTGATCTTTATGATGATATACTAAATCTCTACTTATTATTTTAGAATTGTGTACCACCCTCTGATCCGTCAAGGCGACTGTCGACGATCACGGCCACAGCTTGGAAGACAAGTCAAGACACGACAAGGGTAGGGTGAGTCCAAACTGTTGTTTTGTCCGTTCTTTCCTTGGCGCGAGGTCGCAGTGGTCTACACGAGTGGGTCTGAGGCACTTTTGCTCAATAATTTGGGTGTTTGTTTTTACCTCCCTTGATATACACATAGTATCCAATTAGGTTGGCGAACAAGACGTTCTACTCATGTTGTGACACTCGAGTATACTTATATTAATGGGAGAAGTAAATATACATGTACATGTTATACACATTTCGATGATTGTTTAAGGTTTATGTCCAATATCAAATTAAGATATTTTATGTAGTGCATATGTTTTGTGGAAGCTAGATACTATCTACACATAATCGTTAGTAGTTAGCGCTAGTACTAATGTGTATGTAACTTGTCCGATGATGATGCCCAGGTATTTACTGAGGACACAGTGACTTACCATTAGTAGTTAAGTGAGTAGAATTATTAGTGACGTGTGTATTGTAATTATTGTAGTTAGTAGTCCACAATGTCCATAGACATGACGTCCATAAAGGATCTTACGGAAATGGGTAAGGAGTTAGGTTATGCTGGTGAGGAGCTTAGAACCTTTGTTAAAGACGAACAGGCTAGGGAAAGGGAATTTAGACTTAAGGAAAGAGAATTAGAGAAAGATAGGCTAGAATTCGAAAGTAGGTTAGCTAAAGAGAAGCTAGAATTAGAAAGTAGATTAGCTAAAGAGAAGTTAGATGCTGATAAAGAGAAGCTAGATGCTGAGAAAGATAGGTTAGAAGTAGAAGGTAGACTAGTTAAAGATAAGCTAGAATTAGAAAGTAGATTAGCTAAAGAGAAGCGAGATGAAGAAAGTAGACTAGCCACAGAGAAGTTAGAATTAGAAGATAGGTTAGCTAAAGAGAAGTTAGAATTAGAAAGTAGAATAGTAAGGGAGAAGCAAGAGTTAGAACATGAGAGGTTCGAAACAGATGGTAGACTAGCTAAGGCTAAGATGATAATGGAAAGGGAGCAAAAGGAGTTTGATCATAAGTTAGCTTTAGAGTTGGAAGCAGCTAAGACACATAGTAAGGACAGTGGAACTGTAGGGAAAGATAGTTATTCTGGGAAGTTAAAAGGTTCGAAGTTACCATACTTTGATGCTGACAAAGATAACATGGACAGTTACTTGTTACGGTTCGAGCGTTATGCTGAGTTACAGGAATGGACCAAAGATAAGTGGGCAGTTCATTTAAGTGCGTTATTGAGAGGCAAGGCCTTAGATGTATTTTCTAGATTACCTAGTTTAGATGCTCTTGACTATGACAAGTTAAAGGATGCTCTTTTAAAGAGATTTGAGTTAACTGAAGAAGGTTTTAGAAAGCGGTTTAGAGCTTGCTTGCCTGAGAAAGGCGAGTCATTTATTCAGTTCATTAGTAGATCTAGAAATTACTTAGATAGGTGGTTAGAGTTAGGGAAGGTAGCGCAGACTTATCAGGGCCTCATAGATTTCTTGTTGCGTGACCAGCTATTCAATGTTTGTAGTAGAGATCTGTTCTTATTTCTTAAAGAAAGAAAACTTACTAGTGTAGGAGAAATGGCAACACAAGCAGATCAGTTTGCCGAGGCTAGAGGTGGAGCTCATAATGTAGTGTCGAAAGACAGAACTTTTAGAGATAGGCAAGGGGACGATCATAAACAGAAAGGCCAGAGTGGAAACTATAGAGGTGGTGGTAGTTCGATGGGTGCTAGAGGAGGTAGCAATAGTGGTAACATAGGTAGACCTTTTATTCGTTGTCGTCACTGTAATGGGAATCATGCTTCACATGAGTGTAGGAAAGCGGTGAAAGTGTCCGCTGTCGTAGACAATTTCAGTGAAAATAGTAGAGTGGACAACAATGTAGGGAATCAGAACCAAGGTTTTAACAACCCATGGAATTTCGGTAGAGGTAGAGGTGGTCAAAACCGAGGTAGAGGTAGAGGCAGAGGTAGTAATAGTCCGGTTATTAAAACCGAGAGTAGTAGCTGTTGTGTTAAATCGGATGGTGTAATGGCGAAGATCGGAACATGTCTCTTTCCGTATGCAAATCTTCCAACGGCAGATGGTAGAGTGAACGGCACGGACGTAATTGTAATGAGGGATACAGGTTGTACAGGTGTGGTAGTTAGGCGTAGTTTAGTTACGGATGACCAGTTGGTAGGTAAACAGTCACCGTGTATGTTGTTAAATAAGTCGGTAGAGCACGTGCCAATAGCGAGAATAGATGTAGATACACCTTTCTTTAAAGGGACTACAGAGGCACTATGTATGGATGACCCGATGTATGATTTAACGATAGGGAACATAGATGGTTCAGCACTTCCGGTAATGTCCGATTTTAGAAGTAGCATAAGTAATGCCGTAGAGACTAGAGCGCAGGTTCAGAAGCAAGCTCAGGCTTATAGAAAATTAAAGGTTCCTGCAGCCGTAGGTGACATATCTAAAGCGGAGTTTATAGAAGCACAAACTCAAGACGAGTCATTAGGTCCTTGTAAAGTGAAGGCCAAGGACGGTGTAGTGAAGAAGTGTAAAGGGTCCGGTAGTTGTAAGTTTGTACATAAGAATAGGTTATTGTACAGAGAATTTGAAGATAGTGGTAGTAGACAGTTTCACCAATTAGTGGTACCTACCCAGTATAGAACGACAGTGCTTAAGGTAGCTCATGAGTCGATTATGGGAGGTCATTTAGGCGTAAAGAAAACGTCAGATAGAGTATTGGCAGAATTTTATTGGCCAGGCGTTAGTGGAGATGTAACTAGGTATTGTAGGTCCTGCGATGTATGCCAAAGGACAGTACCAAAAGGTCGAGTGACCAAAGTACATTTAGGTCAGATGCCACTGATAGATACACCATTTAAGCGGGTAGCCGTAGACATAGTTGGACCAATTTTTCCAGTGTCGGATAGGAAAAATAGGTACATTTTAACCATGGTAGACTATGCAACTAGGTATCCGGAGGCAGTAGCATTGCCCTCAATTGAAACTGAGAGAGTAGCTGAGGCATTAGTTGATATGTTCAGTAGGCTAGGTGTACCAGAGGAAATGCTGACTGATTGTGGGTCACAGTTTACGTCAGAACTTATGGCTGAAGTAAGCAGGTTATTGTCTTTGCGTCAAATCATGACAACACCATATCACCCTATGTGTAACGGGTTAGTCGAACGATTTAACGGGACGTTAAAGCAAATGTTACGGCGTATGTGTACCGAGAGACCCAAAGATTGGGACAAGTATCTCAATGCTTTATTGTTTGCATTTAGAGAGGTACCACAAGAGAGTTTAGGATTCTCTCCGTTTGAGTTATTGTACGGTAGGTCAGTTAGAGGTCCCATGAGGATTCTTAGAGAGATGTGGGCAGGTGAAGTAGATAGTGATGAGGTTAAGACTACATATCAGTATGTTTTAGATCTGAAGGAGAAACTAGAGGAGACTTGTAAGATAGCTCAAAGTCAGTTAGTTAAGGCAAGTACCAAGTATAAACGCTACTATGACCAGAAAGCTAGAGCTAGGAAGTTTAAGATAGATGACCAGGTGTTACTGTTACTCCCGACCGACAATAACAAGTTGTTATTACAATGGAAAGGTCCGTTTTACGTTAGAGGGATAGTGAACACTATGGATTACCGTATCGAGATAAACGGAAAGTTAAAGACCTTTCATGCGAATATGCTGAAAGAGTATATCAGTAGAACCGATAATGGGCAACAAGGGGTGTTAACCGTAGTTAATGTTGCAGTTATTGAGGATAGTGAGGAAGACAGTAGTGAGGACACTAGTCCCATGTATTTTCCCATTAGTGTAGGTAAGGAGACAGCAGCCGATGTAGACATATCGGGCATGCTTAGTGTAGAGCAGCAACGAGAGATGGGTAGTTTACTCTCGGAGTTCAGTGATGTCTTGTCCGAAAACCCGGGGCAGACAGATGGAGTGCAACATGATATTGTACTCACATCCGGGGAACCAATTAGAATTAAGGGGTATCCCATTCCATTTCACTCCCGATCAATTGTTGATGAGGAGGTGAAAGACATGTTGAAATTGGGTGTCATCGAACCTTCAAACGCCCCATTTTCATCCCCAGTCGTACTTATTAAGAAGAAAGATGGGTCAATTCGATTCTGCATCGATTTTAGGCAGCTCAATAAACGTACCATCTTTGATGCAGAGCCAATGCCTAATATTGAGGAGGTATTCTCTAAACTTGCGGGATGTTCGTATTTCTCCAAGTTAGACGTCAGTAAAGGTTATTGGCAAGTCCCACTTTCAGACCGAGCTAAAGAGATGACCTCCTTCGAAACTTCGCAAGGACTTTTTAAGTTCAAGGTCATGCCCTTTGGTCTCGTAAACGCCCCAGCAACATTCTGTAGGTTAATGAGGAAAGTCCTGAAGGATTTGTCCAACACAGACAGTTTTGTAGATGACATCCTGGTGTTTACAACAACATTTGAAGACCATATTAAGGCTCTACGTAATCTGTTGGAACGGCTACGCCGGTTTAAACTGACTGCAAAACCTAGCAAGTGTCACATAGGTTACGCAGATATAGAGTGTCTGGGTCATGTTGTCGGGAGGGACCAGAAATTGAAACCCAACCCCGACAAGGTTAAGGCAATTCAGGAAGCACCAAGACCCGAGACAAAGAAACAAGTTAGGTCATTTTTAGGGTTAGCGGGTTTTTACAGGAAGTTTATTCCAAACTTTTCGGCTATAGCTGCACCTTTGTCAGACTTGACAAAGAAAGGTCAACCCAATAGGATAACTTGGGGGGAAAGCCAGGAGCGAGCTTTTGTCTCTTTAAAGGGGAGTCTGGTCAAAACCCCAATACTAAAATTACCTGAACTTGACCAGGAGTTTATCCTCAGAACGGATGCCTCCGATATCGGGGTGGGTGCAGTCCTACTGCAAGAGCAAGATGGGTGTAGTCTCCCCGTGGCTTACGCAAGTCGGAAACTATTACCCCGGGAATGTAACTACTCTGTTATCGAAAGGGAGTGTCTTGCAGTAGTGTGGGGTGTCAGTAAATTCCACCGATATGTTTTTGGTAAGGAATTTGTCTTGGAGACTGACCACCAACCGTTAGCTTATATGAATAAAGCAAAGGTAGCTAACAGTAGGTTAATGAGGTGGGCACTGACTCTGCAGCCTTACCGGATGAAAATTAAAGCGATCCGAGGAAAGGACAATATTGGGGCAGACTATTTAAGTCGCCGCACATAATGACCGGTTTAATACAATAGTGTATTTCAGTGTATTGTACAATAGTAGTATATGTACGACAGGGTAGTGTACAATTGTAGAATAGTGGTGAAATTGTAATCACATAGTATAGTTAGGTTATAACTGCAGTGGATGTTTTCCGGAAGACGGTCGTTGTACTGGCTGAAGGTTGCATCCCTCAGTAGTAATAGTTAACATACTCAAGCGATTGAGCGATCAACTTGTACGTTTTGTCGCTCATTTGCTCAGAAGAATTAATAGTTTCTTAACGTGTAAATATTAATTATCATTTTGTTGAATTTTAAAAGTGTAGCACTTTCTTTAAGTGGGGAGATGTTGTCACAAAATGTCACGGGTAGAGCGTACTGGTCGTATATAGCTCTTGTATCGGTTACACCCAAAATCTATTGTTCGAGTTGAAACAATTTCACAATATTCATGATCTATTCATGTAACACGTAAAAGCGTGCACATTTTAAGTGGCCGCCAGAGAGGCCGTGTCATAAGTTTAGTTTTGTGCTAATGCATGTAAACGTATAGGTATATTTTCCTCAAACGGCAAAATTGTATAAGGGGCCTGTCGTGTAGATTCAATACTGTAGATTTAGCCACGTTTGTCACGGACTGAACGGGGGAAATAATGATTTGGGCGTAATGTTTGCTATAAAACCCATTGTCTTCTAGCTATCGCCGGGATAATCGATAGTACTTTGTTGGAACAGAGATTGGACGGCAAATTTCACAGGCAACATGTGGTTAGTAGTTTTATCAAACTTTTATCGTATATTTGTATTCAGTGGGCGGCGCCATCTTGTTTGGCGGTTACGACATCCGGTTAGCATTGATGTTTCTCAAACATAACTTTAGACTAGCATATGATTTTGAAGTTACTTTATTAGATGTAATTATTGTAATTGATCATTAATTGTAAAACAATATTAATTTGATAACAGTGGATATTAGGTGCATTAGTTAACGTTGGCGTATAACTCGGTGATTGTAATACACGATTGTCAACATTAGTTAACAATGAGATGAGTGACAAGAATAAATGCGTGCATGCATAACTCAGTGAGTGTAATATATGAGTAATTTGATCATGTTTATATTACATGTATTAGGGGCATTGATTAACAGCGACGTACATAGCGTATACATGGCGTTGTAGAATATGTATACATTGCTACTCATCATTAGTACAGCTTACATATATTGATCGAATAATGATTTGTTTGGGTAATGGTAATTATGCAAGATTGTTATGTTTGTCAACCGACATCTAAAACGTATGTATAATTACAGCCTAAGCCATCCAGGATATAAGCCATCCAGGGTTGGAGTAAGCCATCTAGGTTTGGATATCCAGGAGTGGAGCTAAGCTTCCACGACTAACGTTACAAGCGGTGGAGACGGTCCCCGTACCTGCGCAGCCAGGTTTTACTAACGACAACCCCCGGGACACAAGGTGGGCCCGTTACCAGTCCTCACTGGAGGAATATCATTCACAATCTCAGTGGAGATTAACTATCATTGCATCGCGTCATCAACCCTTACAGAAGGCATTTGATGACAATCATCCATTGAATTCGCGCATCGTCATCTTCATGAGCTCTCGCGCATCACAGTTATCGCGCTAGATCAACATTGTTATAGCTTTAACAACACTTTAGTGTCTTAGACATTCAGTATTTATAACAATACTAAGAACGTCTTAAACGTTCAGGAGAACATTCTTTTCATAGTTCATTTGTGTATTCGCTTGTTTTTTTAGATAATTGTATATATATTAAACATACTTTAAAAGTTGCATTAAACTTATGTAAATGCATTCACCGTCATTGATTCTTTCCTGAGTTAGCCCAACCACTAAGGTCATCCTGTGACAATGTAAATGAATAACAATTTTTTTTTCGATTTTTTAAAAAAGAATTAAAGACATTTTATCATCCAATTAAAACCGAAGTCTGATCGATAAATGCCTTCCGATTGCAACCGATAATCTATTGTGATTTTGGAACTGATTGACTGTTAATTTAGTTGATTTCTGGCATGATAACAGCTATACAGCTTTAAATACTTTATGAATACATGTACTAATATTATATGACAGCAGCAGGTTTTATTACAGAAAAGTCAGTGAGAATGACCTTGACATACACCCTTACTTTATAATTATTTATCTTACTGACAGTGGACACATTTTCTAGTTTAATATTTACTACCTCTCAGTATAAGTATAAATTTATAACAATACAGGTTCATTTATTTTCTCATTTAACAGGTCACTATGGCATTGTGAAATTGTTGGTAGAGCACGGGGCTGAAGTAAACCATCCTACCCTGACCAACTCCACACCTCTCCGTGCAGCATGTTTTGATGGACGTCTAGACATTGTTAAGTATCTGATCGATCATCAGGCTGACATAACCATCGCTAACAAATACAAAAATACATGTCTAATGATATCCTGTTATAAGGGACACAAGGATGTAGTAACATTTTTACTAGAAAAGGGGACACCACCCGATTCAAGGGCCCACTGTGGTGCGACGGCTTTACATTTCTCTGCTGAATGTGGTCATGTTGCTATTGTTCATACACTTGTGCAGTATAAAGCAGAAATGCTGAAGAATGACAACGGTATGACGCCGTTGATGGTGGCTGCGGAATGTGGGCAGGACAAGGTTGTAGATTACCTCACATCTCTGCCTTCTTGCGAAAAAATTGAAAAAATAAATGCGTTCGAATTGCTCGGGGCGTCATACGCAAATGATAAAGAAAATTATGACATTCAGAAGGCATATTTGTATCTTCACAAAGGAATGACAGAACGTTTCAAAGACCAAGATAATATATTGAAAAAGGTTCCAGGCATTCCAGTCCCTGCATATGACAATCGAGTCGAATGTCAGGGAGTTGAAGAATTAGAATCAATTAAGGATAATCATGCCATGTTACATATGGAAGCCTTAGTAATTAGAGAAAGAATTCTAGGATCAGACAACACCGAAGTACCTCATCCTGTAATATTTCGTGGAGCCGTTTTTGCAGACGGGACCAGATTTGACAGGTGTATTTCCCTTTGGCTGCATGCTTTGACACTAAGACAGAAAAACAATCGTACGATTTCGAAAGATTTGTTGAGATTTGCCCAGGTTTTCTCACAGATGGTTCACCTCGGTGTACAACTTGATTTCAGACCTGTAAGAGAAGTTTTCCAGCATGGAATAGTCGAGCTTGAGTATGATCAAAATCGCATTAAAAAGGAAAAAGATGACTGTGAAACCCAGCAAGAGGTCTATGAGGAGAACATTCACACGTGCATATACCTTTTAGTGATTATGCTGAAGGTAAAACGATCGAAGGAGGAGACGGAAATGTTGCACAGGTGTGTGTATACGTTTCTTCAGCAAAGGCCTCAACTCAGGAACAAATATACTCCACTGCACATGGCTACTGATAGTGCCACCATAGTAGACGATTTTCACGTGAACGACATTGTAACATTCCCGAATGCAAACTTGTCAAAGTTGCTGATTGACTGTGGGGCCAATATCAACGCACAGGATACTAGGGGTAATACTCCACTCCATATAATAGTCAAGTATACCAACCCAATTAGTGATTTTGAAACGCTGCATCAATCGTTGATGGCGCTGATTAACAACGGTGCTCACCTGGACGTGCGTAACAAAGATGGGAAGACGCCGATAGAGGCGGCGACAACGGGCGTGGCAGAAGTCATCATACGAACTCACTACACAATCTCTCTCAAGTGTCTGGCATCCGACGTGATAAAGAAATACAATATACCGTATAAAAACTCAATACCAGCCTTTCTTGAAGAGTTTGTGGAATTGCATTGATGTTGTGAAAAAAATGTGTACCATGTATGTATAAATTTACAGTTATCTAAGGCCAAAAAAAAAAATAGGTGTGTTTCCTATTGCATGCTCTAAAAAATAGGGTAGGTCGGTAGGCATTTTCTTTTTGTTATGGAGCAAGATATTGTGAGATTCTACATGTATTTATCTCATAAACCCCATACAAGTTGAAGATACAACTGAAAGTTTCTCTGTGATGTCAGTTTACCTCGATATATTCTGATAAATCATTGTTCAGAACATTTTTTTTTTCATAAAAATTTTAGGGTTGGCCCCTTAAAAATAGGGTCGGTCGGGCCACCGGAAACACAGTTTTTTTTTTGCCTAATGTGTAAAACAAATGTAGTTAAGGCCATAAAAAATTAATTACCTGGTTCTCAGGCCCGCATGTCTTTTCTTGGTGCCGCATTGCCGATTTTATCTCGAAAGTAATAAAATAAAAATTGGAAATGCGCTACCGAAATTTCGAAACAAAAGTTCCGCATCCAAATTCGTTCCGGTTTTTACATGCAACTACCTCAGGGGAATCCCCTTGTGGGTAGACTGGTGCGCGGCCGACTATCTCCCGCTCTGCTCGCTAGCTTGTGAGTGTTGCAGTCGTACGGGTACCAATCTAAAAGAGTCAGACGCTCGAGACGCTTGGAACCAGTAGGTGCTACAGAACAGGCGATTTATTCAAGCGTCTAATCAACAAAGTCTCACAACAACATACAATAATGGCGGTGTCAGTGGGCGGTGTCATCGAGTCGATTGAAGTTCATGCGTGATCTAATACAAATATACGGACTTATTGTGATTGAAAGAAGCATAAGTCGGGAAGAAATGATAAGGTAATGATCGACAATAGAGATGAGCTGATCCAACTGGTTATTGCACATGTATTTCGAGATATTTTGCATCAATACATGTATTGGAATTAAAAGTTTGGATAAAAAAAAATCGCCCGTGTATCTTGTTGACCACTGTAAAATTGTAAAAAAAAATGCGCCCGCCCGCATCTCTTCTCAGAAAAAGTGGCCTAAGAACCAGGTAATTAATTTTTTGTGGCCTAACACAAGTATAATGACTCTTGTTTTACAGAAGAATGCTATATTCTGCCTTGTTACGGTTCATGTATATTCTTTGGAAATCACATTGAATTACACAGGGATTTTGCCAAATCCTGGAACTAACACATATCTGAGTATTTTTACACAAGACTTGGAAAATAAATTATTTACCTACCAATCTAGGTAGTAGGGATAAGATATAGTAACTAAATCCCTATACTGTTTATAAAATCACATTTTATCTTTCTCAATATTTCTTTGTTATGAATATACCAATACAAGTATAAAAAGTCCATTGTCCAGTGAATGGTCAATGCACTTTTGAAAAGGATTAGTGTGTTGAAAACAAAGGCCAACTGGACTGTTTATAATTGGTGTTGTATTATGGAAAAGTGACTGAAACAAAGATTGTTTAAACATGTTACTCTGCAAATATTCCACTATTTTTTGTCCCTACTACCTAGATTGTTATATAAAGAGATCATATCGCAAGACTTGTGACGAAATACTTAGAAACGTGTTAGTTCTATGATTTCACACATTACTTATATAATTCAATGTGATTCAATGTGATGTACAAGGAATTGCTGGCATCTACCTTAACATGTTAACACTCTAGCACCTTCATTTTGTATTTTATCTTCAACAAACTTAGATAGGGTTTTATTATCGATGAAAGCTTGAAAACCAGGTTGGTTGGATTAGTAATAACATAGTTATGGTCCTTGGTTTATTTAGCACTTTCTTTCATGGTTCATCCCCTCCACCCAACAACACACCCGGTTCATCAATTGTGGCCCTTGATTGAACAAAAGTGCTCTTTTGCTTTATTGTTCATCTTTTTTTAATCTTGTTCAGAGTTAGTTTCGACAATAGCCTGAAAAAGTTTTTAAACATCCCGTCCCAACCTCCAAATTATCAGACATTTTTATCAACGAGATAATAATCATTAAAAACATGGGCATACAGTCTTAAACAAGTAGAGCAATACAGGCTGTCTTGGGCCTCTTGTTTTTATACCACTCAAATTCCCATCTCCTGATATAAAATTTATAAACATAACCCCTAAAATGTTCCTGAAAATGCTGCACAAGGCTAAAAAACAAGCTAATTCTAAAACAAAATTACTCTAAAATCTTGTTCATGGTTGAGTTGTAAACATATGATATGGTTGAGTTGTAAACATGATATGGTTGAGTTGTAAACATGATATGGTTGAGTTGTAAACACGATATGGTTGAGTTGTAAACACGATTTGGTTGAGTTGTAAACATGATATGGTTGAGTTGTAAACATGATATGGTTGAGTTGTAAACACGATATGGTTGAGTTGTAAACATGATTTGGTTGAGTTGTAAACATGATTTGGTTGAGTTGTAAATGTATTATCGTTGAGTTGTCAACATGATATGGTTGAGTTGTATACATGATTTGGTTGAGTTGTGAACATGATATGGTTGAGTTGTAAACATGATATGGTTAAGTTGTAAACACGATATGGTTAAGTTTTAAACATGATATGGTTGAGTTGTAAATGTGATATGGTTAAGTTGTAAACAAGATATGGTTAAGTTGTAAATGCAATATGGTTAGGTTGTAAACATGATATGGTTGAGTTGTAAACATGGTTTGGTTGAGTTGTAAATGTGATATGGTTAAGTTGTAAACAAGATATGGTTAAGTTGTAAACATGATTTGGTTGAGTTGTAAATGTGATATGATTGAGTTGTAAATGCAATATGGTTAGGTTGTAAACATGATATGGTTGAGTTGTAAACATGATATGATTGAGTTGTAAATGTGATATGGTTAAGTTGTAAACAAGATATGGTTAAGTTGTAAACATGATATGGTTGAGTTGTAAACATGATATGATTGTGTTGTAAATGTGATATGGTTAAGTTGTAAACAAGATATGGTTAAGTTGTAAACATGATTTGGTTGAGTTGTAAACATGATATGGTTAAGTTGTAAACACAATATGGTTAAGTTGTAAACATGATATGGTTGAGTTGTAAACATGATTTGGTTGAGTTGTAAATGTGATATGATTGAGTTGTAAACATGATATGGTTGAGTTGTAAATGGGATATGGTTAAGTTGTGAACAAGATATGGTTAAGTTGTAAACACAATATGGTTAAGTTGTAAACATGATATGGTTGAGTTGTAAACATGATATGATTCAGTTGTAAACATGGTATGTTATGAATGTTCATGTTCATTAAAGTTTTTTGCTTGGATTTACACTGCAACAGCCAAAGCCCTGCCGAGTTTAATTAACTTATTTTGTTGAGTATAATGAAGAATATTTTGTCACAATGAAGGATATTTTGTCATAATAGTCAAATTTTTATTGAGTTCAATTGTTTTGTTGAGTATACGTGGTATAATGATTATATTTATGTCATAAAAATTGAAACTGTCGCATATAGGTTGCAGTGATTATGACAGGACATTGGTTTTGAATGTGCTATTTTCTTGAAGATGGTTTCAATAAGATCTTTGAAAAGTTTCATATTTGTTGATTAATATAATAGATTTGTATGTATGTTTAAGGTTTTGTAGTATGTATGGTCATTTGAAGGTTCTTCTGAAACAGATATTGAAGCTGCCATTTTGAGAACTAAGTTTATTTGTTTGGTGTTTTACATCATTTTCAACACAAGTAAGGTTATATATGACGGTCAATTTTTTTTTTGTGGTGAAGGCAGCCCATCCACTTTTCCTGGGTATAACCAGTACTGTACATCCAGCCATCCATAAGAATCGACACTTCCTCACTTACAAGTCAAGCTCCCAGTGAGATTAGAACTTGCAGCGGTGAGAGGCAAAGATTTACAATGCAATATTGTTAACCTTGAGGACTATGACATGATAGTTCTAAATTACCATATATGGAATGTTTATAAATACAACAATTTACTGATTTAGGGGGAAAACAACAGCAACTGTATGAAAAATACAGATACGGAAGTGCATCATACAACCATTTAAGTATTTTGCATTCATTTGCAGTGGTTTTGTTTGCTTTTAATGCTATTTATCAGTATGACATAAATGGTAGTTTAGAACTATGATGTCATAGTTCTCAAAAAGGCGGCCCCATGTCCGTTTGAATGAGTTTCAAATTATCATATCTTCTTTGTTTGACATCCGACTTTTATTATTACTGTTTTCGAAGTTTTCCAGAACTCTCAATAATAAGGATTGTTTGGCTGTATGCCTACATTTCCTAAACCCCTTGAGATAATAGAGTGAAATTTTATGTGTGTCTCAATATATTGTGAGAGATCTCGCACCAACTTCAAGGTACCAATGACCGACGAGGCCCAGTGGATAGAATCCATATATCACAGGTTGGAGCCTCACTGGCGCCACTGGCCAATGAAAGCTTCGACGAGTTCGAAAACCAGCCAGTTTGGACCTTAACACCGGAGTTATGGCCCTTGATTTAGTTAAAATTGCTATATTTTGCCTCGAACATGATGGGGCCTTCATTTTTCATCCGATCTTTTTCAAACTTTACCAGATTGTTGATATCAATGAAAGCTCAGACGAGTTTTGAAAAACAGCCAGTTCGGACCAGTAATACCCTTGATTTAGTTAAAATTGCTATATTTTGCCTCGTTAACACGATAGGCCTTAACTTTTCATCCGATCTTTACCAAATTCAACCAGATTGTTGATGTCAATGAAAGCTAGTTTGAGTTTGAAAACCAGCCAGATCAGACAGATTACACTGGAGTTATGGCCCCTGATTTTCTGAAATATGATATAATTTAGTCTCATTAACACGATAGGGGCTTCATTTTTCATAATATCTTTTTCAAACTTTACTAGATTTTTGATGTCAATGAAATCTTGGACGATTTTGAAAAACAGGTAGATCCCGATCTTTACCAAACTCTACTAGATGATTGATATCAATGAAAGCTCAGACAAGTTAAAAAAACCCAGCCAGATCGGATCATGTACACCAGAGTCTAAAATATGCTATAATTTGGCCTCGTTAACACAATATGGCCTTAATTTTTCATTCGATCTTTTTCAAACTTTATAGATTGTTGATATGAATGAAAGCTTGTATGAGTTCGAAATTAAGCCTGTTATGGCCCTTGATTTAGTTAAAATTGCTATATTTTGACTCGTTAACGCAATAGGACCTTCATTTTTCATCCGATCTTTACCAAACTACCAGATTGTTGATATCAATGAAAGCTCAGACGAGTTTGAAAGCCAGCATGTTCGGACCAGTAACACCGGAGTTAAACACTTTTTTTTTTGCATTCAATTGTAGAATACATACATCACTTCTTCTCGAGTGTGACAAGGTTCACCAGTAGAGCAACCTCCGGCACTCTTGAGCCATTTGTTTGTGAATATATTTATCATGGTTGTTAGTTATTATTATTGACATAATTGTGCTTAAAGAAATTCATTTGTTGATCACCTGATACATATATTATATTTATAAAACATATTGTCATGAAATTTGGACCAATATAAATCATTAAAAAATATTTTATATAACTATACAGGGTTTGTTAGTAAACGATTCTTTTCCAAATGGAAGGGAATTTATTCAGTTCTACAATGGGCTGTCCATACATGTGCACATAGGATTTCCGGGTAGACTACAACCACTGCAATCTCACAAACATTTTATCATTTTTTATCATGCTCATTCAAGGTCTTTAGGTAAGAAGGTTCTAGGCCCATTCTCCATATTTTATCTTGATGTAAATGGAGGATGAGTTTGGCACGTTCATTCCTGTTAGGCGCCATATAACCTTTCATGTGTTGCTGCGCCTTAAAACCCAGTTCAATTCAATGCACATATGATTGCATATTGTTAAATGTAGAAATGTAAAACAATGCAAACACAACGTACAAATTAAAAACAAAATTCATCAAGAGTTCAACCTTTAATAACAATTTAAAAAATTAGGATGCATGTAGGTGAAGCATATTGCGATGTCGACATAATCTCATACCACCATATTTGTGTTGTCTGCTTTGATGCTTTAGATTTGCTGTACGATTGCTATACAATTTTCTTATAAAAATGCACTTGTTAATGAATAAACATTAAATTCAATACTTTATACATTTTATATATTCTTTATATGCCCCGTATGGTTCCCGGGGCCCCCGTTTGGTCTAGGGGCAAAGAATAGGGCCACTGCACATCCCTTTGGAGGGGTAGGCAGAGGGGTAGAATCCCCCCAAATTCATGTTCATTTTATCATTTTTTGTTCATGTTCATTAAAGGTCTTCATCATGATCCCTGCATTGTTTCAGGTGCTATCTCGCTCGCATCAAAAGAGCAGTGGCAGAAAAACAATAACATGGCTCCAGCGTAAATGGAGTTTCTACGATAGAATTTGCAGCAACTCTGATGTTCAGGGTGAGAAGGTTCTAGGCCCATTTTCCATATTTTATCTCGATGTACATGGAAGATGAGCCTGGCATGTTCATGCCTGTTAGGCGCCATATAACCTTTTCATGTATTGGTGCGCCTTAAAACCCCAATTCAATTCAATATATTCTTTATAATATTTTTATGCTTTTCAATTTTCGGGGGAGCATATAGTCCGTCCGTCCCGACAGGGAGTAAGTATACTTACACTTACTCCCTGATCCGAAGAGCATAACTCAAAGAGTATTGAAGGATATCAAATGAAACTTGAAACAATGATAGAGGGCAATGAGACGATGTCCAGAGTGCAAGAACCGTAACTTTGTCATCATTCAAATTAGAGGTATTTCCCTTTGTAATTTTATACTCAGAATATTTGTCCGGAGCATAACTTCAAAACTACTTGTGGGACTACAATGAATCTTTACAAAATGACAGAGGGCAATGAGTGGAAGTGCAGAGTGCAAGAACAGTAACTCTGCCATCATTCAAATTAGAGTTATTGCGTAATTTTATACTTAGACTTTTTGTCCGGAGCATAACTTCAAAACTACTGATGGGACTGCAATGAAACTTCAAACAATGATAGAGGGCAATGAGACGAAGTGCAGAGTGCAAGAACCATAACTATGTCTTCATTCAAATTAGTAATTGCCCTTTGTAATTTTATCCTTGGAATTCTTGTCCGGAGCATAACTTCAAAATTACAAGGTCATATGATAAGTTGAGGATACATTTCGGGGAGCATCCATCGGTTCTACTGATTTTTTTGTTTTTATTTTTTAGCTCTACTGGCCTTTCTACTGGCCGAAGACCAGCGGAGCCTATAGGATGCCTAGTTGTCCGTCGTCCGTCCGTCCGTCGTTAACTTTTGTCTCGTTAAGACGATAGGCCCTTGATTTAGTTAAAAATGCTATATTTTGCCTCCTTAAGACGATAGGGCGTTCATTTTCCATCCCATCTTTACCAAACTTTACAACATTGTTAATATCAATGAAAGCTCGGACAAGTTCGAAAACCAGCCATATCGGACTAGTAACAGCGGAGTTATGGCCCTTGATTTAGTTAAAAATGCTGTATTTTGCCTCGTTAAGCCGATATGGGCTTCATTGTTCATCCGATCTTTACCAAACTTTATCAGATTGTTAATGTCGTTGAAAGCTCGAACAAGTTCGAAAACCAGCCATAACGGACCAGTTACAGCGGAGTTACCGCCCTTGATTTAGTTAAAAATGGTATATTTTGCCTCGTTAAGACGATAGGGGCTTCATTGTTCATCCGATCTTTACCAAACTTTATCAGATTGTTAATATCAATGAAATCTCGGACAAGTTCGAAACCATTTATATCGAACCAGTAACAGCGGAGTTATGGCCCTTGATTTAGTTCGAAATGCTATATTTTGCCTCGTTAAGACGATAGAGGCTTCATTGTTTCAAACTTTATCAGATTGTTAATATCAATGAAAGCTCAGACAAGTTCGAAAACCAGCCAAATCGGACCAGTAACAGCGGAGTTATGGCCCTTGATTTCGTTAAATATGCTATATTTTGCCTTGTTAAGGCGATAGGGCCTTCATTTTTCATCTGATCTTTACCAAACTTTACCATATTTTTTTACTTTTTTTCTCTTTTATTATCTTTATTTATTTATTTTTTAAATTTTTTATTTTTATTATCTCTTCTGGCCAAGTTCGAAAACCAGCCAGATCGGACCAGTAATGGCGGAGTTATGGCTCTTGATTTAGTTAAAAATGCTATATTTTGCCTCTAAGACGATAGTCACTCGCTTCATTGTTGTTATATAGCCAGTAGAGCGTCTACAGGCCCTCTTGGGCCTCTTGTTTTTTACATCGAACTATAGCATGGGGTTGTCCTTCCGTAAAACAATTATGCATTCTGCCCGATAACTTCAAAATAATAACACTCAAACTCATAAACTTCATAGTTTCGTTTTCTCTTGTTGAGAAGAGAAACTGTATTGTTTTTTGGGTCAGTAGCGACTTTATATTTCTTTTTATATTTTTATTTATTTAATTTTACATCCGTTTGATAAATAGGTTGCATTGTGGTATGGGGTTGTCCGTCTGACAGTAAGCAATTACACATAACACTCACATGCGTGAAAC
This sequence comes from Cyrtodaria siliqua, assembly GCA_037043455.1. NCBI lineage: Eukaryota > Metazoa > Mollusca > Bivalvia > Adapedonta > Hiatellidae > Cyrtodaria > Cyrtodaria siliqua. The sequence continues at coordinate 338,500 of JAWPHD010000744.1, read as the reverse complement.
TGCATTGTCCTTGATGAGAGGAGGAACCCCATTGCTTTTTGGGGTCTGTAGGTCAAGGTCGCTATGACCTAATATTGAACGCCTTACACATATCTTCATGCCACTTCATTGTTGCAATGACCGTGGCGAGAGTTGGAACCCTATTTTTTTTGTTGTCAGTAGCAAAGAAACCGACCTTATATGAAAATACACACTCTGGGCGATAACTTGGAAACCATGACATCCACGCTCATGAAACTTCAGAGGTGCCCAGCCCTTTGTGAGAGGAAGAATCCTATTTATTTATGGGTCAGTAGATCAAAGATCTAGATAACATGGACTTCATGTGGTAACTAAAACCGTATCACCCATTCTCATGAAACTTCATAGGTACATTGCCCCTGGTCAAAGGAGTAACCCTGTTGCTTTTGGAGTTAATAGGTCAAAGGTAAAGGTCACCATGACCTTTTATTTAACTCCACATTTTGAACAATAAATATGGGTAAGAGGAGGTCTACGGCTTTTCCGATCACTGGGTCAAAGGTCAAGTTCACCATGACCTCATATAGACATACATATTCCAAGCGATAACTTCATGAGTACAGCACATACTCTCGCATATTTTTTAGGCACATTGCCCTTGATGAAACCTTTTTGCTTTTGTAGTTAGTAGGTCAAATGTTACGGTCACCATTACCTTATATGGAATACTCATTCCGCACGAAAACTTGGGAAGTATAACACACACTCGTTAAACCTCAAAGGTGCATTGTCCTTTGTGAGAGGAGGACACCTATTGTTTTTGGGTTAGTAAGTCAAAGAGGTGTGTGTGTGTATTTCTAAGGATTATAGTCCCTCCACGACAGACGTCCTACCCGACGATTATTGGCACAATGTCTGGACTTTTATCTGTGTGTTGTTGTGTGATGTGATGATATGTCTACTTGAAGCAGCGAACTCAATGGTTTATTTATAGTGCTGCCACACTGGAATACCACGCCGTTGTAGACATGATACCCCCACCCATCCAGTCACATTATTCTGACATTGGTCAATCAGTCGTAGCACTACCCATTATTTGCTCGTCAGGCAAGGGTTACAAGTGACTACTCCATTTTTAAAGTCTTTGGTATGACGCGGTCAGGGGACTCGAACCCACGACCTCCCGAATGCAAGGCTATAACCACTACACCACAATGCTTCGGTTAGTAAGTCAAAGGTTTAGGTCGCCATTAACTTATATGGAAATAAACATTCCGCTCGATAACTTCAAAACCATAACTCACACCATGAAACTTCATTGGTACATTGCCCTTGGTGAGAGGTGGAACAGTACTGTTTTTGTAGTCAGTAGGTCAACCTTAACCTTATATGTAAATACACACTCGGAGTTGTAACTGAAACCATAACACTCAAACTCATGAAAATTCACAGGTACCCTGCTCTCTGTGAGGGGATGAACCCTGACGTTTTCGTTGTTTTTTTATGCCCCCTTAGGGTGGCATATAGTAGTCGCACCGTCCGTCCGTCCGTACAATCGTGTCCGGTTAAGCACTGATATTCATGGACGAATTTTCAAATAACTTGGCACAAGTGTTCACCACAACAAGACGACAAGTGTGTTATCTACTGTTATCAATGTCCTTAATAGAGCAAGCGTCAATGGGTTATTGCCCTTGGTTTTGTTGAAATAAGTAACTTCAGTTTTCATCAAATTTGATTTATAGGTTTGTTTCAATAGGATCTCGATCTTGACAAGTCCGTCGGTCGAGGTTCCTCTGTTAACTTTTGCCTTGTGAACATGATAGGGACTTCACTGTTAATTGGATCTTTACCAAACTTTGCCAGGGACTTTATTTCAATAAAAGCTCGGATAGTAACATCAGAGTTGAAGCCCTTGTTTTGCTGGAAAATGCCATATTCTGCCGTGTGAACACTCAGCACCTTCATTTCGTATTTGATCTACTAGTATACCAAATTTCGCCAGATTGTTTAAATTAATAAAAGGTCGGACAAGTTCGAACAGCAGTTATATCGGCACCCCTCATCACACCCTGGATTCGCCCCTGAACGTCTTCTCAAGAACCGCTTAACAACATCAAAAATGAACGCCTAATCGTCTTAACTTGGCAACAGTTAAAGGACGCTGGACGGACAACGTTTCAGCTCACCTGACCTTCGGCTAGTATATATAAAAAAGAGGTACAACAGGGCCTGTGGACTGTCTGTCCGTCCGTCTGTCTGTCTGTCTAATTTATGTAATTATGTTTACACGTTTGTCTGTCTGTCTGTCTTCTTCCTTTTCTTCTTCTTTTTCGTTTTCTTTTTTCTTCTTATTCTTCGTCTTCTTTTTCCTTCTTCTTGATGATGACGACGATGATAATGACGACTACGACGACGACGATATCTCTCTGTAGTATACTTTGAATGGCTCTTATAACAGGTGAGGGGGAGGGGAGGGCGAGGTCTGCTCAAATTTGGCTGATTATTGAACTTTAACTCAAGCTTTCATTGATATAAACACTGATCAAGTTTGATACAGATCAGATGAAATATGAAGTACCTAGAGTTTTAATAAAGCAATATATATGTGCTATTTTCCTCAATAATTCAAGGGCCATAACTCTGGTATTACTAATCTGATACGGCTGGATTTCAAACGTGTCCGAGCTTTCATTGATATCAACAATCTGGCCAAGTTTGGTAAAGATCAGATGAAGAACGAAGGTTCTGGAGCGTTAATGAAGCAACATATAGCATGTTCAAATAATACAAGGACCATAATTAAATTTCTTGTGTTAACTAATTTGATATAGCTGGTTTCCAAACTTATCAGAGCTGTCATTTATATAAACAATTTTGCCAAGTTTTGAAATGACAAATAAAGGGTCAATAGTGTAAGTCTCTGGCACAAGATTTGCGCTGTCTACGCACGTCATAATTATATTTGAATGCTACAAAGTATGCAGTGCATGAAACATTTCTCTCGGTGTTTTGTATGTGTTTGTCTCTATAGATATACCCTTGTCAATATTCATTTTTTGTAATTTTTTGTGAAATAACATGTCCCTTTGTTAAAAATAGACAGAAAAAACATGAATAGCATGAATTTCTATAGAAATAAATACATAATTATGTAGTTGTTATATTGTTTAGATAAAAACTACCTGGAAATATGGTAACACACCCCTAAAGTGAAATCCTGAACCCGCCCCTGAATTTTATATTAGGTTTCGACCATTTATAGTTACGACCGCAATCATGGGATCACGCCCAACGCCCCGCCTCCCTCTGTTTATTTTTTTGTTTATGTTCCAGTATATCTGTCGTATTCTGTGTACTTGTGTACTATAACCGGTCCTGCTACAGAACCTCGATATTGTTTAACATAATGAGGGCTGTGTTGACATTTCAAACATCCAAACAACCATCTAACAAAAATAGTATCTACACTGAAACGAAACTGGACAGTTCACACTGGTATCGACCTTATATACAATATGACATTCAACTGTTTTAAAACCGTTTTACTGATTTTACAAACGCTTGGATAGGTTAGGTTTTCTGGGTCCTCGCTACGACTGGTGACCTTTAAAACGGGGCTGACCCCGAGGGTTGGGGAGTATGCTACGAGGAAGCTCGAGGTTCGCCCCGCCCTGGATAATCTTCATGCAGGCGTTGTCTGTCTACAAGAGGTGAGTCTCTGCCAACAAACCATTTTGAGATATAAATACTATAAATACTCATGGTGTTGTCGAGGCAGTTTACGGATCTCGACATAGCGGTCACAATGTCGTCCGGATGTATGCGTGTCCGTCCGTCTGTTTGTTTGTTCTTCCGTGGCTCCGACTTTCATTTATTTATATATTTTCCATCACTTGCAGGATGTTCACCAATCTCCATCGGAATGTTTCTTATATGCATCTGACAAAATTTCAGATTGCTGTGACCTACTTTGGACGAAATATACGTCACGTCCGGTTTCTGCTACGGCATGCGTATCTTGCTCTTTCCTTGCAGGATTTTCACCAAACTAGTGAAACTTCACCGCATATTTCTTATGTGCATCTAACAATTTAACATCGTGTGCACAATTTCAGGTCGCTGTGACCTTTTTTGGATGACATATAGGCCACGTCCTGTCTTTTTTATGCGACTATGCATTGTCTCCGCTATGCGACTATGAATATATTGCTTCATTCTTGCAGGAGTTTCATCAAACTCCATCAGAATTTTCCTTATATGCATCATGCACGTTACGTGCAAACTGGTGGTTTGCTGCGATCTGTTTTGGACGAAATAAAAATCACACCCGGTCTCCACTATGCGTCCTTCAATGTTAATGACATTAATCTAATTAAATACTAAGTATGCAACGAACGAATATCTCATATAGGATTGACATTGGTGTTGGTCAAATCTAATATAGTCCATCTAGGACTACTTCACATAGCGTTTGACATGCAAGCCGTGGCCTTCTAGTTTAAGTTGCATTTCCATCAGTTATTTTGCCTTGTTAATAAGTAACTAAAATGGACATGTTTCTTTTTCATTTTAAAGGCACACACAGCAATCTAGATTATTTTTTTAAAACTCGCGACGTTACTTTAGTTTTTTCTACATAACTTGTATATGTTAATATCACTATGAATATTTAGTTGAATAGTTCAAAGCAAATTGCTTTTGGAATACTATTAATTGTAGATTATTTTTGCACCAACATGTGGTAGAATAATAAAGAGGAAAAAAAGAAATTTAAATATATTTAAAATGATACTGTATTAATAAATCGAGTTGTACATTTAATGCTTGATCAATACTTCAAAAGTGCCGTGTCTCCCTTTAAAACTGACCAGTTAAATTGGACAAATTGAGTTTAAATAATTATTTGTTTGTTTGTTTGTTCGTTTTGTGTTTTACGTCATTTTCAACACATGTAAATTTATAAATGACGGCCGATTTTTTTTGTGATGGAGGCAAACCACCCACTTTTCCTGGGTAGAACCAGTACTGTACACCTCGCGCCATCCGTAAGAATCGACACAACCTCACTTACAAGTCGATCTCCCAGTGGGATTCGAACCAGCAGCAGTGAGAGGCGAATGCAACGTCGTTTTAACCCATCGGCCACGGAGACGCTGTTTAAATTACAACACAATTATTGTACTAGTCTGTGTGCGATTATAGGCACAATAAATAGTAAGTTTATTGGTATAAACTTAACCCGAGCCTTCGCTGACATGAAAACTTTTTCTTTCTTTATGTCTTTGATAAGAAACCGTTTCTACAAACATATATAAAATATGGAAGTTGTTAAAAGGGCGTTGATCATGTCAGAGAAGGCTTGGATTAGTTTAAACGTTGAACACAATACCAAATAATGTATGTATAAAATATGCCCTCGCCATATATATGGTGGTGGGGTGAGGGGTGTAGCATACATGCCGTTGCTCTTGTTCGTCTGTACTACACACTTTATCCGTAAGTCCGCTTTTTTGTCCAAAGTTAAGGACCTATTTCCAGCCTATTGTATTTGGGGGAGGAGATAATTTGTATAGGTAACTGTAAATCCCTATGAAACGTACAATTTCATTACGGTCAAATTTTGTTCCGCCCACGTTTTACATAGACTTAAATGGAAACAACTTAAAACATCTTGTTTCTTTCAAGGCGTAGAACTGTCATATATATTACATACAGTTGATGATCCTCTGTCAAGTTTGTTTAAAGGACAATCATGTCGTTAAATTGTAGCGTGTCCGGCTATACCGAGACACCAGTTTAAAATAGAGGAAAATTACTGGTATATTGGAAAAGATTTAAACATCCTTCTGACCTTATTTTTTATTACTGTTGCACGATCATATGACCAATTTAGGTCGAATTATATTGTGTTCACCTTTTCCCGTCCGGCCGTCCTTCCGTCTACATAAACATACTGTCTCATGACGAATCAATACAAATAGACCCATGTGGGCCTTGGTGGCCTCGTAAATAGCACGCTCGACTCTGAAACCCGAGATCACGAGTAAGAGCCTCGCAGGCTAACTGGGTTACCTCATTTTGTCCTTACGGGACTTCCTCTAACTGGGTTACTTCACTTTGTCCTGACGGGCTGTCATCTAACTGGGTTACTTCACCTTGTCCTTACGGGGCAGTTCTCTAACTGGGTTACTTCACTTTTTCCTTACGGGCAGTCATCTAACTGGGTTACTTCACTTTGTCCTTACGGGACAGGTAGTCCTCTAACTGGGTTACTTCACCTTGTCCTTACGGGGCAGTCCTTTAACTGAGTTACTTCACTTTGTCCTTACGGGCAGTCATCTAACTGGGTTACTTCACTTTGTCCTTACGGGGCAATCCTCTAACTGGGTTACTTCACTTTGTCCTTACGGGCAGTCCTCTAACTGGGTTACTTCACTTTGTCCTTACGGGGCAGTCCTCTTACTGGGTTACTTCACTTTGCCCTTACGGGGCAGTCCTCTAACTGGGTTACTTCATTTTGTCCTTACGGGGCAGTCCTCTGAGTTAATTAACTTTGTCCTTACGGGCAGTCATCTAACTGGGTTACTGCACTTTGTCCTGACGGGGCAGTCCTCTAACTGGGTTACTTCACTTTGTCCTTACGGGGCAGTCTTTTAACTGGGTCAATTCACTTTGTCCTTACGGGGCAGTCCTTTAACTGGGTTACTTCACGCATTAAAGCAACTAGGCATAATTAAGGTCCATGGATAGTATTTACAACAATTATAAAGTGCATGTTTGTTGTGTTTTTAGCTCACCTGAGCCAAAGGCTCTAGTGATCTATGGTGGTCCTTTTTTGTCTACCGTCCGTCCGTCCGCCGTTTCTTGTCCGAAGCTTAACTTGTAATCTACTAATGGATCCCATTAATGAAACTTCACTTCATTTCAGTGATAGAGGGCAATGCGTGGAAGTGCAGAGCGCAAGAACCATACCTCTATCTTCAAATAAGATGTTGCAATTTATAATGTTATAGTTCTTGTCTGGAGCATAACTTGAAAACTACTGATGTGAGTGGCATGAAACGTCACTCGATGATAGAGGGCAATGAGAGGAAGTGCAGAGCACAAGAACCATAACTTCATTCACATTAGAGTTATTGCTCTTTGCAGTTGTATACTTATAAATATTGTCAAGAGTATCACAGGAAAAGTATAAATGTGACTTTAAGATCACTCGTATAATATAGTAAGACACCGATCTACATAAGTTTTGCTACGGCATGCGTATCGTCCACTTTTGGGAGCTTCCATCGGTTCTACCGATCTTCCTGATTTAATTTTCACATTAGTATCTGACAAAGCAAAAGTACTCACTATAGTACCCGCACCTTTCACGAAAAACGTCAACAGTAATGTTGAAGTTGTGTTGTATTTACTAAACACATTTGACAAGTTTTGCTTTATTGTACTGTCTGGATGAAAATAGTTCGTCCCATGGGCCTTAACATGCTTCTCTGAGCATACGCAATTATTTCACTGTAGATTTGATATATTGAATAATTTATGGTATAAGAAAACAAGACTAGGGCCTGTATCGCTCTACTTGCTGTATGGAGTCTGTGATTGGGGAGGGTGTGTGTGTGTGGGGGTGTGTGTGTGTGTGTGTGGGGGGGGGGGTTGAATAATTTATGGTATAAGAAAACAAGACGCCCAAGAGGGCCTGTATCGCTCTACTTGCTGTATGGAGTCTGTGATTGGGGAGGGTGTGTGTGTGTGTGTGTGTGTGTGTGTGTGTGTGTGTGTGTGTGTGTGTGTGATAGTTGTTGTAGCACTAGACAAAATCGAACATATAAATTACTGCAAGTTTTCCAAGTTGTACCCATGTAGAGGGGCCCGTTTACGCACGAAGAAAAAAACCGTTTTGTGCCTCGAGTTCCTAAATGACCATACCAAATTATAACGCCACAAGCCCGACACTCGTAATAGTAAATTACTGCAAGTTCCCCAAGTTGTACCCCTGTAGACGGGCCCCTTTATGCACATTTTGACCCGATTACCTCCCTAGGGTTGGGGCATTAGGCAGAGCCAAAATCTGAGACTTTATTGCGCATTTACATATCTAACTAAGAAACAAACCACACATAATCTCAAAGAGTGTAGAAAGAGGCGTCACAAGACCAAAACTCTGCAATAGTAAAGTAAGCTCCCCAAATTGTAACCATGTAGAGGGGTCGCTATACGCAGAAGGACAAAATGTTGTGCCTCGAGTCCCTAAAATGACCATACAAAATTAGATTCAAAGCCATTTACATTTGGACAAGATATGCATTTTCTTTTCTTTTTGTGATTTTTTACCTGGTATCCCCAAGGGGGCCCCAGTGGGCGGAGCCAAAATCTGAGACATTGCTCCACCCCCTTCGGTCATATGCATTATATATACAAACTATTAAAAACATACTTGCTGTCATTAAGGAATGACAGCCACTACGGACAGACGGACTGATGGACTGCATATATTAAATATAGCATATTAAGAAAATCAAGGAACATAACTCGGCTATTACTCGTCCGATGTGGCTGGTTTTCGAACCTAGATCCGAACGTCATTGATATCAACAGTTTGGCAAAGTTTAGTACAGATCAGATGTAAAATGAAGGCCCTATCGTCTTAAAGAGACAAAATGTAGCCTTTTTTAACTAAATCAAGGGCCATAACTCTGGCGTAACTGTTCCGATTTGGCTGATTTTCAAATTACTACGAGCTTTCAATGATATTAACATCCTGGTAGTTGGTAAAGATCGGATGAAAAATGAAGGTCCTATTGTGTTAACGAGTCAACATATAGCAATTTTAACTAAATCAAGGGCCATAACTCCTGTGTTACTGGTCCGAACAGGCTGGCTTTCGAACTCGTATGAGCTTTCATTGATATCAACAATCTGGTAACGTTTGGTAAAGATCGGATGAAACATGAAGGCCCTATCGTCTTAGCGAGGCAAAATACAGCATTTAACTAAATCAACGACCATAATTCCGGTGTTACTAATCCGATTTGGCTGGGTTTGGAACTTGTCCGAGCTTTCATTAATATTAGTAATCTGGTAAAGTTTGGCAAATATCAGATGAAAAATGAAGGCCCTATCGTCTTAACGAGGTAAAAGTTAATGTACGGACGGACGACGGACATCTCGCCATCCTAACTAAGCTTACTAGATCCACTATATATTTGATATATTGAAAAAGTAATGGTATGAGAAAACCGGAGCAAATGTTATTAGTCCCCCACGCTTGTCGGTGCGTTTGTGCATTCATCCGTCCGTCCCGCATTGGTTTCCGCTCAAAGAAAACGTTTTGAGATACAACGTCCCTATTTATTGTGAATATGTCAAGTATCAAAATACAGGTAAGTTTGATCATAGAACAATTCTAGAAAGCATTGGCAGAGTTAAAGGGCTTTTGTGCTTCAAACCAGGTATACATATAAAGTGTAGTTTCAGTAGCTTTGTTTCTGCCAATATCAAACGTATTACTGCAAACAATACATGGACTTTTATTGCTATACAATGTAATAGTCCGCATTCTTGTTTTACTCAAATTTTAGCAGACGTTTGTCCACGAACTGACTTTGATACATAGTCTGTTGTCCCGTTACGTTTGTGTTCATATTAACTAACTCGAATCCGAGTATGATGTTGACCAATCCCTGTTATATAACAAATTCGGTGTTACCTCAAAATTCAATTAACTTTAAATTGTATGAGTCGTGAAAACTGACTTACTGTCGTAAACCCGTGTTAGTATAAGTTGTAATAAGCATTTAAAGGCATAATAACTGTAAGTGCATACTAAATTAAGAAACAAACTATTCGTATTGCTGTATGATATCATTCAGTCAGTCAGTAACGGTTACAAACGATTGCTTTGGATGGGTACTTGCTCTTAAGGAAAAGGAATATATTATAGTAAACAGCTAAATACATGTTCTTTTAAAAAGTGGTTTCCCATTTATATGCACTATCCAATGGGACTCAATTTTAATGTCAAACGTACTATGCAATTAAATACCATCTTTTCCTGGTATAAATGAAAGTAAAAAGAAACGATGTTCATCACACAGAAACAGTTTTCAGTAAAAGGAAAGTGAAAAGACACTGCTGTTTTCATTACAAGAACAGTCCATATAACGGAAGTACAACGAGATTTTAGGTAAGTGGTATTTTCATTACAAGGACATGTAGTCCATATAAGGACACGCTGTTCAGTAAACGAAGGTATCATGCAATTTAAAGGACATGTAGTCCATGTAACGGTGTCATGTTATTTACAAGGACTTGTAGTCCATATAACGAAATATCATGCTATTTACAAGGACATGTAGTCCATATACTGAAAGAACCTGATATTTACAAGGACACGTGATCCATATAACGAACGTACATGGTATTTACAACTGAATTGAATTGGATTGTATAGTCGCACCAACAGCTAAGGTCATATGGCGTCTTTCCGGCTTCCTTTGGTAAAGGAAGACCCCAGGTACGACTTCAGGGGAATTTTCGTGTACGGGCGGGCACCTGGGTAGAACCACTGTCGTTCCGGCAGCTGGATAGTTGATATTTACAAGGACATGCAGTCCGTATAACGAAAGTACCATGCTATGTGCAAGGACATAGTTCATATAACGAATATGTCCTGAGATTGTAAGTAAGTCGTTTTCATTACAAGGACATGTAGGACATATAACGAAAGTACTTTGAGATTTACAAGGACATGTTATAACGAAATTACCATAACATTTAAAGGACAGATAGTCCATATAACGAAAGTATTCTGAAGTTCACAAGGAAACTGAGTCCATTGAGTCCATGTCACGAAAGTACCATTCGATTTACATGTACACGATATAATGAAAGAACCACGAAATTTACACAGACATGCGATCCATATAGCGAAAGTAATATAAGATTTACATGGACATGTTAAATAACGAAAATACCATGCTGTATATATAACGAAAGTATTACGAAATTGACAATGACATATTATAACGAAAATACTATGATATCTACACGAACATGTAGTCCATATGACGAACGTACCGTGAAATTTACAAATACCATGAAATTTACAAGGACATGTAGTCAATATAACGAACGTACCATGACATTTACAAGGACATGACTGAAGTACCATGACATTTACAAGGACATATAACCCATATAGTCCTGATAAAGAATGTACCTCTAGATTAACAAGGACATGTAGTCCATATAAGGAAAGTACAATCAGATATACACAGACACGTTATAACTAATGTAGTCCATATAGCGAAATACTATTAGATTTACAAGGACATGTTATAATGAAATTACCATGAGATTTACCAGGAAATATAGTTCATACAGCGGAAGTACGATGAAATTTAACAGGAAATGTAGTTCATACAAGGAAGTACTACTACTAGATATACCAGAACATGGTACAATGAAAGTACCATGAGATTTACCAGGAAATGTAATTCATACAACGGAAGTACTCTTATATTTACAAGGACATGGTATAACAAAAGTACCATGAGATTTACCAAGAAATGTAGTTCATACAACGAAATTACTATTATATTTACAAGAACATGGTATAACGAAAGTACCATGAGATTTACCAAAAAATGTAGTTTATGCAACGGAAGTACTGTTATATTTACAAGGACATGGTATAATGAACGTACCATGAGATTAACCAGGACATATAGTTTATATAGGGAAAATACCATGAGTTTTACCAGGAAATGCGATTTACAAGATCATATAGAGTTTAAATAACGGAAGTACCATGAGATTATAGGTAATTTGTGCTTTCGTAGTAACAGTATAATAGGTTAATGAATTTTTCAGGGAATTGAAGGGCTTCAACGAAATGCTTGAACATCCGTTGTCATGAATGAAAAAAGTCAAAGGCAGACGTTATTCTTAATGAGATTAAACATAACTGTCAGCAATTATTAAAAATATTTAAAACCGAAGAACACGCTACTTCTTTTTATGGCGCAAGTTTCAAGGGAGCTAACTGTGTAAAGGTCTTCACCATGATCCCTGTATTATGTTTCAGGTGTTACTTGAGAGGTGGCAGAAAACAGGGGGTGTATAGGTATCCGGCGAAGAAAGGGAATTCCAACCCGAGGTATAAGTGTTTTTATCGGAACCAAGGCTCTCCTATCTGAACCGAATACCCACTATAGATTCTTTTTCTTGCATATCAGAGACATGTTGCGCGTTAACGCCGCCAGTTACTAACGTTTTGCATGTTTTCCTGCATACCGGATGTTGACGCACGTGAATTTTATCTCGACCCTAGGGTGAGATGGAAATATCTAGCCTCCGGTAAAATGACGGATATCCTTGTCCAGTATGATAAAATTCACGCGCGCACCAACATCCGGTATGCAGGAACCGGCAGAGCCTCGGTTCCGTAAAAACACTTATACATCGGGTTAGAATTCCCTTTCTTCACCGGATACCCATGAAAGATTCTTACGTCGATAGCCTTATCCGGTAAGCAAGAAAGAAAGCTGGTTCCAAATCGGTATCGTCACTGATTATTGATTGATGTTAAACTTTAATTATTAAATGGACAAACGGGGCAGTCTTTTGATTTTTTTGAAAGCTCGCGGCGCCCCGTTAGTTTTTCTACATAACTTGCATTTGTTCAATAATTAATTATATACTCTGTAGGACTTATCCTGACAAGTCCGCGTAGCAAGTCTAAGAGGCTGAGTGTTCCTTACCTATAAGTGGATATTTGTATGTGTTTTAAAACTATCTTTCTACATTCACTAGTGTCGCGTTCAATCCCCCAGAGTAAAGGATACAAGGGCAGTGTATATACATACAACAGTGTCAATATTTATCAATCAATTAAGATTTATTTGATTGATTGATCTGCATGTGTATTGCTTGTATTATGTAATATACTTTACTCACTCTTAATGTCGTGAGCAAATCAATTATTCTCTTATCTTCAAGCATGTAAAAACAACAAAAACAATCTTAGGTAATAGGCATATGTACTCAGGCAGATAATAAACACAGAATATCAAAAAGAACATGTTTTGGTCTGATGCAAGTCCAATGGTCCTTCGGGTACAGGAACCAGTGAGTGAAGAAATGAATACTTCTGAAAAAGACTAACAACTTTCTTTAAGGATTATGCTCCCTGGAACAAAAGAAAGATTCGAAGTCGGGTATCTCAAACACTTCTGCATATTTTTACATGAAACTTGCAGTACCTCATCTCATTACCCTAGTTAAAAACAAAAACAAAAAATTGTATAAATAAAGCAGTTTTAATAGAGCACTTCAAAGTGAATCCAAAGGGAATTAGAACGCAACATAATATATCTAATTTTACAATAAAGCTTGCAATATGTTACCTTGATATCCTTAGCTAGCTGGTGCTATCAATTAAAATCGTTGTTTTTAAAGAAACAAAATCAATGTTCATACTCAAGGTAGAACTAAAATGCATACAATGTTTTTTACATACCTGGTCATGGTATTTGATTGGTACCTGTACACATTCTATTTATAGTTTATGCTACTCACAATATTTGATTTCAAGACAGGTGATTTAATAAAAAGTTGCATAACACAACTGTATACATATTTCTTTTCCTGTTAATGGCTGGTACAACCTAGACAATATTATCAAGGAAATATATTGCAAGTTATATGTAAAAAATAGTCTGATATTGATGAGTTCTAATTCCTGCTAGATTCTCTGTATTGTGAACTTTTTACAAACATCTTCATAGTTATTTTTTTTTTAGTATTTTAGCTTTTATATGATGTTCATGATAATTATGTGATATACTGTAAGTTTCATGTACAAATATTTAGTGGTTTTTTTACTTATCCTATTTTAACTCATAGCTATTTGTTGAGAGAACATTCACCTTAAAACAAACGTAAAAACACATATTCCTCAAATAAGAGATGTGTATACAAGCATGTTAAGAACTATACAATATCATCCAGGACACCATTTTAATCCGTTAAACTATAATGTTTTTTATGTGAATGTGTGTGCATGTTTGATGTTGCTTAGTCGATCGCAGGTGAAGAAAAATGTTCGCTATAAAACTCCTTTGTATACGGGTTTTCAGCCACATTATCAGTAGCTTGAATTTGGTAGTGCTCCAATTTGCTTTAGTAACACGCCCACTAGCCTTATATACACGCCCACTAACTAGCCTTATATACAGATATAGTAGCTTTAAGCACCAAACATAAATAGGTCTAGGGATATTGGATTTCTCCAGTTGCAGAAATATAATATCTTATACACGATTTTCAGACGTAATTCGCAATACAAATGACATCGCGAAAGAAACATCAACTGCATTAAAACGTGTTCGTATTTTTTAGAAATGAAACACTTTTCGATGAAAACGTGTCATGTGTTTAAGACGTGTTTGTTTTTCAAACACTTACTTTTTTACTGTGCACCAATGTTAATCCACTATCAAATCATTTATTTATTATTTTAACGTATGAAATAACACAACTCAAATTGTTCATCGGGTGTCCTGTGTCAGTTACAAATATTGAACTCAAACTAATGCCTGTAATACATTTATCAAACTAACACACTTCAGCAAATATTTACTGATTTCATTACCAAACAATAGTTGATGTTGGTTTTCAATTCATTGAAATCACGCACAGAACTGTTTACATTGAATATAGTTTAGACCATTAACCAATTACCCTTTCCGAAGCTGAAAAAAAGAAGGAAGTAGGCTATATGACATATACAGTCCGATCGGGGCCGTCGGTGGTTCGGATAGATTTGTGTTTCAATCCCCCGGCGCGGCGAGACAGAAGTGCATTATGTGGATATTGAGCATACCACCATTAATTAAAAAAGTGAAGAAACTAGGAATCCAAACTCCCCGCAGTGGTTACTTCCCCTTTCTGTTACAGCTCACACATTTATAGCTTAAATGCAGCTAAGTTTAATTTGTTGGTTAAATATTTTTTAAGCCAATATTTCAACTTGCTTTGTTCATAATATAGGAATATAGTGTGAAAAACGGTATCTGGTTCTATTTTAGCGAACCAATCTCTACCCAGAGTACACTCGTTCCTCATTTGTGAGTGCAAAGAACGATAACTCTGCGTGTAGATTGTTAGCGAACATGCACACCGGTTACTTAGTTTCAGTACTTGTAAACAAACAAACATGTATTCCGTTGAGAACATTACGGAAGCTGTGCATCAATTTAATAAAGAGATAACACCCAAGCCAAAACCAGGTTGAATGTTTTCAACATCTTCTCGAAGGTGATGATCGATGTTATTGTCAATTGCCTGTTGGTTACGGCAAGAGTTTGCTGTACCAAGCACAGGAACTGGTCACTTTTATTTTTTGCCTTCTATTATTACAATTGTCTATAAAGGACATGAATGGGAAATTTTAGAAAATGCTGGTGTTCTTTTTCAGAGGTCAAGCAGAAAGTTATCTTCAACATTTTGCAATGTCATTTAGCCGATTGCTCCATCTATGGCTTATTAACGTGAAAGCAGTGATAAAACCTTCATCTGTATTGTAAATAACAAACATGCAACGCAAATCATACATCAACACGTGTGGCAAGCGGCCATAATGTTTATGTAGCAACAGCTTAGCAACAGTGCACTATTTTCTGGGCCGTTGCCTTCCGGCTAACAGAATGTTAAGATTTTGAACATACCGAAGCGCCGTGATACACACGAGGCGGGATCCCGAAGAATGACGGGATTGGCCGAGCGTTCACGATTGGAATCACGTTGACAGTAGCGTCCCGTCGCCAAACATAAATAGGTCATCCATTTGTACGTGATCCGCGGTTCGTGTCAGCATCCGTATCCGCGTCCGTATCCGCGTTAGTGCATGCCTGAAGCAAACATCCATACACCAGTGAAAAAAAACTCCGTGAAAACTTTCTTTTGGGACTTCAGTTTGTCTGTCTAAGATATCCCGATTTCTACGTACACAAATAGAAGTATATAGCCATTTCCCGATACTGGCGGGAAATGGCTGCTATTGCGATTTTATCGGTACCATGAGTGAAGCATAGTGAAGCATATAAATCATTTCATCAACGATGTAAATCCATAGTTATCCTACCCCTCATATGATTTGCTCTGGAGGATGGAGCGCAATTTCGGGTCGCTTTGACGTAACTTTCGACAAAATATAGGTCACGTCAGATCTCCGCTACGACATACGTATCGTGCTTCTTTCTTTTACAGGATGTTCACCAAACTTCACCAGAATGTTCCTTATATGCATCTAACATTCTATTTTTTCAATATGTTTACTTCATACACAAGCTTTATTGAGCCTCATCATTTGACACAAAGTTGAATCTCACCATTGTAAGTTCCTTAATCTATGGTGGCTGATTTCTGCCATTGTTCGTCTTTTAGGTGTTTCGTCATAAAAAAAAGACCTCACATTCAGGGCAAAAAGACGACAGAATGACAGAACGAATAGACGACATTTCAAAGACGAAACAATGATAGAGCGCCACGCAAACCCCCCCCCCCCCCCCCCCCCCCCCCCCCACCCACCCCCCCACCCCCGAAAAGCCGACACTTAGCCGATAAAAGACGCCATTTTATATTGTCGTCTTCCGTTATTTCGTGTAGCTTTCTGTCGTCTTTTGGATTTTAAGCTGTCGTCTTTTTGCTTTGTCGTTCTTTCGTCTTTTCGTTCTGTCGTCTTTTCGTTCTGTAGTCTTTTCGTTTTGTCGACTTTTCATCGTTTCGGTCTTTGCGGCCATTTCACGGTGACTACTAAAAGTCGGGACGATTTTGAAGACAAGTATTTAAAAGAACTAGTAACCCTTCGTTTATTATTTATTGGACAGTATGCACACTCCCTGTCTTTTTGACCCATTTCCCCTACAATTCAAAATCGTCCCCGGTTTCTAGTAGACACTATACTAGTATATGGCCGCAATGGCCAAAACGCGCATGTCAACTGGAACGCGAAAAGACGACAGAAGAAAAAAACGACAGAACGAAAAGACGACATATTCAGGGCTCAAAGACGACAGAACGACAGAACGAAAAGACGACATGGCAGAAATCAGCCACCATATTAACCTAGCCGATACCTGGGTAAATATTGCATTTCAGATTCAAGAAAGGGTATCTGCTATGAATTACTTTATGAAAAGTCAAAGCATTTTAGTTTAAATCATGTACAGTCAAACCTGTCTTAAGCAGCCACTCAAGGGAAATACCAATATTGCAAAAGCTGGTGGCTAATTAATAAAGGTTGATTTACAACGGGATATAGAAAATGTGGCTTAAAAGAGGTGACCACCAACACAGGTTTGACTGTAATGTGAAATAGATGTACGCTACTCTACTAATGGTACTCAACTTGTATAGCACATTTAATTGTTGCTTAAAATCTTAAGCGTCTCCGTGGCCGAATGGTTAACGACGTTGCGTTGTAAACCATCGCCTCTCACCGCTTCGGGTTCGAATCTCACTGGGAGCTCGACTTGAAGTGAGGAAGTGTCGATTCTTACGGATGGCGGGAGGTGTACAGTACTGGTTCTACCCAGGAAAACTGGATGGTCTGCCTCCACCACAAAAAATCGACCGTCATATATAACCTTACATGTGTTGAAAATGACATAAAACAACATACAAACAAACAAGCAAACAAACTTAAAATTTTAATACAATTAAAGCTTTATTTAAGGGGTTTTATTTCTATATGCTCTGAATTGGAATTATAAATTTATATACGAAATAAAAACAGAAAGGAATTATAATCGTCCTACACACGCTCGTCAACTATTTGCTAGATTTGACGTTTGTCCATAATACTGGCACTTATGTCCATCTCATTGGCAAACAAATACGGAGCGCTATTGGACATTGCCATAGGACATAAGTAAACATGAACTGATGTCCAAACAGCTGTAGTTTACTTAGGGCCTAGCTATATTTAAACTACACCGGTATCAGTATCCATGTTTTATTCGAAGCTGAAGGGTATATGATAATGCTTTTACAGTGCAGTGATTTGATTTGTGAATATGTCTGATATGAAATCTCAGTATTAGATATTTCTCGATATTGCAGTTAAGTTAAATAGTTGATATCTTTTTTTAATTAGTTGATGTTAATGTTAGGATTAATTATATAGACTGTTTCGTTTCAGAATCGTCATATCCGAAACAGGTACGGAGGTCATTAGAAGTTCGGACGGGGTGACACAATTCGGAGATTTCTTTTGGATGAGACTGTTCTACCTTATGAATGAAAGCAGAACTACTATAAGTACGCATGGATAGGATGGATAAGTGGTATAACATTACATATGTCACGAGTTTTGTTGATTGCCAACTGAGTGTCGAGTACCATCTCCTTAATGTAAGCCGCAATCTTCCTTCAGCGTGGAAATACCATTAATGGCGTCAAGAATAGCATCAGAAGCTGCATTTATGTGACTGTGTTCTTGAAAGAACTTCGCAGTGTATCGATCTTTGAAAGATAAACTATGGAAAGCCATACATTGATTACAGAGTTTATTGTGTCATCATTGCAAAACGTTACAGCATCGATGTCACCAAACGACACGATAACGGAAACAACCACTGTTTCAGATGCCGTTGCGACTTCTATTGTTCCCTTTCAAGCTCCCAGACGACAATTGACGCTTGATGACATCCTCGGTGAATACTGGGAGTACCACGTGTCACGTGACATCGGCATCTATGGCTACCCAGTCATAGTGTTCCTTGGTACCATCGGAAATATGTTAACGCTGCTCATCACGATAAAACCAAGCATGCGAAAAACGTCTACGTGCTTTTACATGGCGGTTCTGGCCATATTTGATACACTTGTATTGTATTTTGCTGGATTGAGACAATGGCTAGCTTTACTCCAAGGTTCGGATGCACTGACACTAAGTCCTACAGCATGCAAAGCTTTCAATTTCTTAACATACGCGTGTTTTGATATTGCTGTTTGGATACTGGTTGCCATGACGATAGAAAGGTTCATCGCAGTGCACTTTCCGTTTAAAGCGCCAAAGGTTGCGACAATTCCTCGTGCTAGAAAAGTTGTGTGCTTGCTGATATTACTATTCTCTGTAATTAATCTTCATTTTTTCTGGACAGTAACCATCGACGAGAGAGGGCATTGCAACTATTTGGAACAGTTTGCGTACTTCCATGACGAGGTATGGCCATGGTTGGACGCGACAATATACTCATTTTTGCCTTTTCTGTTACTACTAGTATTTAACATGTTCATTATTTACGACAGTCGAAAAGCAGTTGTTATTCGTCGCTCGACTTTGCAATCGCGTCGTATGAAAAACAGAAACAGCAATACGGATTTTCAGTTTCGATTGTCAGCAATGTTAGTGACGGTATCCGTTGTTTTCCTTCTCCTATCCGCGCCAAACGTCGTTCTCATTTCAATACGACATAGATTTTTCGATTTTTCTGTTCAAGTCAACGATTTTCGCGATGTCGCCATCTATAGGCTGGTAGCCATAAGCACAAACTTATGTCTTTACCTTAATCATGCAGTCAACTTTTTACTGTATTGCATAAGTGGGCAGAGATTTCGGCGGGAATTGTACTACCTCGTAACTTGCAAATGGACTGTGCAGCAGATACGGACAGCAACCTTCTCAGACGCCCTGACAAGATCACAGCGTCTGAGTGAATCGTCTGTGACAACAAGCCCAAGTACGTACATACGTGAAACGGAGCAATACATTTGAAAACAAGTATCAACAGAGTGTAATCCTAATCAAAATTAATCTCGCAACAATAAAGACAGCGACCAGATAATAAGGAAATATGACTTCTGACTACGTTAATGACTAACATTTCCTGTATTATATCAGGGCCCTATATTAATTTCCATCCCTGTATATAAAACTGTTTTATTCATCAAATACAGTAGACCATTTGGTCCATGAGTATACAAATACACAAATAATTTTCAATTGCAGAGGTAGTGACAATGGCAGTAACAAACATTACATAATATCAAATGTTGTATAATATACTAACATTCTAAATCAGTTTTAATTATGATATTTCTAACAGTATAAGTTTTACTATAAACAATTGTTTAAAAGAGAAACATTCATCAAATGCACGTGTCACAGATTTTAATATTGTTGTTAGAGTACCTCTTGGGAGAGTACTATTATTTATTGAGTGTAATATATGTCATTTCGAATTTTAAAACCATCAAATACATATGTAGCCAAATTCTTTACAGTAGTAAGCTTTTCTGATGTCAACGGTGCAATAAATTTGGGAATATTTGGTCTACATGTAAAGTATTAGGACTCGGATTCTAAAATATCGTTTCGAAGTTACTCTTTCCGTGAATTACCTGTTTTAATATATATATATATATATATATATATATATATATATATATATATATATATACTTGTTTAACCTGTATCGTTTGATTCGCTCTCTCTCTCTCTCTCTCTCTCTCTCTCTCTCTCATACTTACTTTATTAAAGGGACACCTGGCAATCTTGAAGTGTTTATCAAGCACTGAAATTAGCGTCTCGATATATTCGTCCAGTATCAGTTTGACTTTAAACCTGCCTGCATATAATTAATAAAAGTCTGCATATTATTGGTGCAATATAATCAACATTTAATAATATGCAAAAACAATTCGCTTTATGCTACTCCCATATTATTATATTATGTTATTGTTGTAAATGGAATTTATTTTCATGTAGTCTCTTATAATTCTTTTAGAATAGCATATATAAAAATCATATGTAATGTTTTATTGTATATAATACTGTACTATAACAAGACTTTGATAAACTATAAAACCTCCCAATAATTAATACTAATGCTTGAACAAATGCAAGATATGTAGAAAAACTAACTGGTATGCAACCATTTTGCTTATATACTGCATGTGACTGCATGTAACATAATGTGTTCATAATGTGATATATATTTATGTTTCACTGCTTGCTTGGCAGTTGCATCTTTTATCAAATAGTCTACATAAACTAAGTTGATATTACTACAAAGATGTCAGACATCAACACACACTAAAGTTTCCTTTTAATACCAGGAAAATCGTTTTGGTTATTTAACAACTAGTTTTTACCAGATTGAAATACAATGAAAAACTAAAACTACTATGAAAGGGACACATGTCAGTCTTGATTTGCTTAAAATTCGAGGCATCCCGTTACCATTTTTTTTTATAGAATAGTCCGAGCAAGTTATGTTTGCTTATTAGTATATATGGTTATATTGCACCAATAATATATTTAAACATATGATGTAGAATACCCAAGAAAATTCAAAATTCAGATTATTCAGAATGGATTATTAAATACATATGCTTGACAAGTTGTTTAAATGCTTGATACAAACTTCAAGATTGCCGTGTAACCCTTTAAAATATTAAAGTGCACTACTCAACAGATACCAAACCATAGACAACACGTCGGATTAGCAGATACAGTTTCCAGACGTATGAAACAATAATAAAAGAAAATAACGCAAGAACATCTTAACAAAGTAATTGATATTTTAGACTTTTTAGTATAGTATACTAATATAATCCGTATTGATTTGATTTGTTTGTGTTTTCTGCCCATCAGTACATTGTTTTGGCTGTTCTAAAGATAGGTGAATGATACGATACATAAGGAATGCGGGAACCGTGCCCTAACTGTATGATACATAAGGAATATGGGAGCCGTGTCCTAACTATACGATACACACGGAAGGCGGGAACCGTGCCCTAACTATACGCTACATAAGGAATGCGGGAACCGTACCCTAACTATACGATACATAAGAAATGCGGGAACCATGCCCGAACTATACGCTACATAAGGAATGCGGGAACCGTGCCCTAACTGTATGATACATAAGGAATACGGGAGCCGTGTCCTAACTATACGATACATAAGAAATGCGCGAACCATGCCCGAACTATACGCTACATAAGGAATGCGGGAGCCGTGCCCTAACTATACGCTACATAAGGAATTCGGGAACCGTGCCCTTACTATACGCTACATAAGGAATGCGGGAACCGTGCCCTAACTATACACTACATAAGGAATTCGGGAACCGTGCCCTAACTATACGCTACATAAGAAATGCGGGAACCGTGCCCTAACTATACGCTACATAAGAAATTCGGGAACCGCGCCCTTACTATACACTAAATAAGGAATTCGGGAACCGTGCCCTTACTATACGCTACATAAGGAATTCGGGAACCGTGCCCTTACTATACGCTACATAAGGAATGCGGGAACCGTGCCCTAACTATACGCTACATAAGGAATTCGGGAACAGTGTCCTAACTATATGCTACATAAGGAATTCGAGAACCGTGCCCTAACTATACGCTACATAAGGAATTCGGGAACAGTGTCCTAACTATACGCTACATAAGGAATTCGGGAACCGTGTCCTAACTATACACTACATAAGGAATTCGGGAACAGTGTCCTAACTATACGATACATAAGGAATGCGGGAACCGTGCCCTAACTATACGCTACATAAGGAATTCAGGAACAGTGTCCTAACTATATGCTACATAAGGAATTCGAGAACCGTGCCCTAACTATACGCTACATAAGGAATTCGGGAACAGTGCCCTAACTATACGATACATAAGGAATGCGGGAACCGTGCCCTAACTATACGCTACATAAGAAATTCGGGAACAGTGTCCTAACTATATGCTACATAAGGAATTCGAGAACCGTGCCCTAACTATACGCTACATAAGGAATTCGGGAACAGTGCCCTAACTATACGCTACATAAGGAATTCGGGAACAGTGTCCTAACTATACACTACATAAGGAATTCGGGAACAGTGTCCTAACTATACGCTACATAAGGAATGCGGGAACCGTGCCCTAACTATACGATACATATGGAATGCGGAAACTTTTAACTATCGAATATATTCATACTATCCAACATTCACATATGCTTCTTTAACGTGATCAGAGGATAGACTCCGATACGTCCTCATCCGGGAGACGAGGCTAGGGACACATCGAAGTAACACAGAAGCGGGGAAGCTCGAACCCACTGATCCCCGTATTCAGAGTCTATCGCACTGTTCGAACGCGGCCATATATTTTACCAAAAGAAAACAAAAGAAAAGAAAATCTATTTGAATTAGGACAGGACGAGGTTGGTGGCTTGGTTGAAAGGTGATTTACATCCCTTTCAGCACGTGTTAGGCTATATATGACGGTCATATTGGAACGGAAGACCGAGTCAAAATAAGATCCAGGGCAAAGCGGATAGATCAGGGTAGAACAATAACCTAACTTAAGTTTTGCATCTTTGAAAAGTAGGAACTTTATTTGTAAATCATTCAGCTTCAGTTTAGTTTAGAAACAAAACATTTCCAGGGGTTTTATATTGTGCGAGATCAAAATCTGGTGTTTGGAACTTGAAATCCAACGACACCACGGGACTGCGGCCCTTGGTATCGATGATTTTCAAGACCCACCCACCAGTCCCACCAGGCCAACCCATTGGTCCCAAACAAAGATTTCGCACAATATAAATCCGGTGGATTTTTTTTTTTATTATTATGATTTCTCATATATGTATTTGCATCATACTTTTTCGAGAGATAGAACATAACTTCTTACAACTTACAGTTTATACTCAACTAAAACGAAAATAAATCTTTTTTTTTTTTACTTGTAACTG
The DNA here is from genome assembly GCA_037043455.1 of Cyrtodaria siliqua. Lineage (NCBI taxonomy): Eukaryota > Metazoa > Mollusca > Bivalvia > Adapedonta > Hiatellidae > Cyrtodaria > Cyrtodaria siliqua. The sequence continues at coordinate 314,775 of JAWPHD010000744.1, read as the reverse complement.
AGGAAGTGTCGATTCTTACGGATGGCGGGAGGTGTACAGTACTTGTTCTACCCAGGAAAAGTGGGTGGTCTGCCTCCACCACAAACAATCGACCGTCCTATACAGCATTACATTGTGTTGAAAATGACGAAAAACACCATACAAACAAACAAACTAACCTGCTCTATCTGGTAGTACTAGTACGGTATAGCCACGCCCCTTTAGATACCCTAAATTAAACGATTTAATGCTTTGCATTCATCAAAGGAAATGTTACAGAACATGCTACAATGTTTTATTTGAACGTAGCATTTCTTTAAACAACACACTCAGTTGCATTTTTGTTTTGCATCTGACGTTTAAAATGACGTATTATAATGGTTAACGTCTTTTTGACGTTTACAGTGACGTCTTAACAGTTAACGTACGTGACGTCAGGGTTATTGATAGGAAATTTAAACCTCCCCAATAACCAATCAGAATTTTAATAACCTCGGAATTTGATGTTTCTTTTTTCTTCTTCTGCAAAACAATAATACAAATAAATTAGCGCATCGTTAAAGGCGTACCAGAACAAACAATCACCAGGTTCTGAAGGCTCACTACCGAAAATAACTGTTTAAAGGCGTATCTTGTAAAAATGCAATCCAAAACCATCACCTTATAATAACTGTTCCAATCCAGCAAACATCATCTTATAATAACTGTTCCAATCCAACAAACATCATCTTATAATAACTGTTCCAATCCAACAAAACAAGTATACTCTTTATTTATTACTATATCTAGACGAGTCTTTAAAAGGAAATAACCGTTCTGATAAAAGTTCGTGTATATAGCATGTATTACCTCCCATTCCTTAAACTGTCTCATAATATTTACACGTTATAATGTTTACGTTTTCGCATCTTTGTCTGTTTTATACTGCAAATAAATATTGATGCTTGGGTGTAGCTGTCCGGTTACGCCTCTACCGAGAATAATTTCCGCAATAAATAATATATTTTGAGTGGATTTTTTGATATGTTACAATTATTGTACGAATGACATTTCCAATCAGAAGTTGCAAATGCTTTCAATTACTCTGGTACTTTTTCTTTTAACTCTACTGGGAACTCTGCGTTAAACCAAGAATATCTGGTACAGTTTAAATATGGCAATTACGCGCGAGATAATTGTTTTATGATACTATGTGCTAGTTGTTTGATACATTAACAGGCTCTATATATATATATATACTGAGCAAAAATAGAAACGTCCCCAACTTTACCCATAGATTTAGACGCAATGAAATTATATTTTATTTAATCTTATAGGCCTATGCCAATATCTTTGTTAAAGTGCAGCACTGTCATGAAAACAATTTTCTTTGAATCAAACTTGTAGGTAAACTTATTCCCCTTGATTTGGTTTAAAAAGCATTTCCGGGTCTTGTGGTTAAAACTTGAGTTAACACAGTTTTGTTATATTGAAATAAACAGATAATGACCTCATCACCACAAAAACAGTGAAAAGACGCTGATCGTTTCACTCATTTTTGCGTCATACAGCTTTCAAGAACGAATATTTTCAGAGTACCTCCCTTTATAATAAAAATATAGTGATTTTGCCAATTGAATAAAATATGTTTTAGCAGCAACAGACACACTTTGGTTTTTGATGATTATTAATATTGATCAGAATGATTGAGTGATAAGTATAAAATGATGAAATTGTATCTAGATTGGTGTACCAGGTGTAACAAAGTCAACCCTATGCAAATCACAGCTTAAAAGAGGGACGTTTCTATTTTTGCTGGGTATAGCTGTGGAACTTCAGGTAATAGAACTCGTCATGTACGATCTGCTCTTTAGACAACGTTAATTTAAACAGGACAGTGCTTGGATTCTGGTAAACTCGTCTGATTGATTGCTATGGTGGCTCATTTCTGTCAGTTTCGTTCGAACGAAAACACGAACAGTCGAAACTTTAGGGTCGAAAAAACGAATAATCGAGACATATAGTTGTTATTTTGCGGTGAAACACCCATTTTTTATTATTTTTTTAGCAGGAGTATAATATGTCTGGTTAGATTAAAATTCTCTCCGTATATAATGTATTTGACGTTTGTATTTGTATTTGATAAAGGCAACGTTACAATTCGCCTTAAAGGTTATGAATTAAATCCTCTACAAAAAAGGTTAGTATATATTTTCTAATTTCATTAAAACAGTATTGATCCGACGACATTACCTGTACAGATGCCTGAGGTTAGACTCCTGCAATGTGATCCCTCAATATTGTACAAGTTATGACTATTCAGTTGAAGAAATCCGGCTCGTCGATTATTAGAGAGAGCATTTGTATCACCGATTATTAGAGAGAGCATTTGTATCACCGATTATTAGAGAAAGCATTTGTATCACCGATCTACTATATAGCTATATCCTTATGAATGTGTATGAACCTATTCGTCTTTTAGTTTTGTTTTAATTTATTGTTTTTGACTGTTTATGACATCAAATAAAAATTAGACAGTGGTGGTGGAAATTGTCTTCTTCGCTAACTTCACCAATTTTGAGTGAGGTTGGTTGGTTAGATGGTGTTTTACGTCATTTTCAACACGTTTTAGGCTATCTATGACGGTGGATTTTTAGTGGTGGAGGCAGACCACTCATCTTTTCTTGGATAGAACCAGTACTGTATACCTCCCGCATCCGTAAGAATCGAAACTTTCTCACTTACAAGTCGAGATCCCAGTGAGATTCGAACCCGCAGCGGTGAGAGCCGAGGACACTCAGCGTCTTTACCATCCCGGCCACGGAGGCAGTTTTGAGTGAGAGTGAGCGGTGAGTGGTATTTAAATATTTGCAACACCGACATAATATTCCTACACAAACAACACATCAAACAAGTATTTGTTTTGTAACTGCTTCAGGTATGCACTTTTTCAGAACTAATGTTGTTTATTTGCAACATAATCGCAACCAAAATATGTTTCTGAAAACTAGTGCATAACGGCGGGGTATATCAATTCACTACATTTGCATGTTCGTTTTAAGCTCTAGGTTATATATGTATAATACATTAGCACATTCTCGCCATACATTTAGTAAGCAGTTTCCGATTCCCATCAACTGTTATAATTATGCAGATCGGTTCTAGTAATCTCTCAGACGAATACTTCTACAATGACCTCTGTATTATACGAATGGTCCGCCTTTTCTTTGATGTTAGGTGTTCTTTAACCCTTAACCCGCTACATATATATAATGGACTGTTCTTTCTTTGAATTAAGACCATTCCATTTATGTGACACAGGGGTATTTGGGGGTAAATGAATGATCAACAGCCGGACATTGTATACCCCTGATCAGCCTGCAGGCTGATCTGGGTTTACAATGGACGCAAAGGCTATTATAGTCGTGCTTAGCGGGTTAAGGGTTAATTTCCACAAGAGTAACGTTTCACAGGGAAAGAGCAAATTTGGAAATGCATGTAAGCGCAATAAATTCCATATCCATATTACAACTTCCAAATATGGAAAATATCGCACATTTCTAACTTGATTCAATTAACAAAACAAAATCCGACGAGTCAAAAGATCAACAAAACAAAGAACAGACTTGCAAATAAGAAATGATAACACCGTTCTAAACAATCTTGAAAAGCCCTCATCGTTTCCATTTTATTAAAATTAAAATAAATAAAAATACTTAAGGTTATTCAGTGCTTGTCCATAATTATTGTATGTTGTTACTTTAAACAAATCGTCATAAAATTAATTGCGTTCTAATAAATCGGTACAATCTGCGTAATGTGCGTACGTTGTCCAACTTATTTTACGTACTTTGCTCTGAGCGTCGATTATTGTTTACTTAAGTGGGTTGGCTGGTAAAAGACGGAGTGCTGCGATTTTTTTTTTAAATTAATATTTAAAGCTTCTTTGGTATCATTAAGATACAAAATGATCTAAAAAAATGGTAGGTCATCACATTTTTTTCCAACTAGACGTCTTTCAAGAAGACACATATTTCGAATTCCAAAATTTCACTAAAAAGAGGAAAAATAGAGTCTTTGAACATTTCATAATTGTTTTCATAACAATATATTTATTGAAAAACTTCATTAATTTTCGATTACGTATATACATATCTTTCAAATTATACACAAACAATTGTAATCCTCATTCGTCTTTTTACTTTAAAAAGCAAACATATATGGATCGTACCCCACCTATTTTTTTTTCTACTAAAAAAATAATTCAAGATAAAAAAAAAAATGTTCTAATGCTCAACTTGTTTTAAAACTTGTATGACAAGGTCCTATGGTATTTCTTTCAAAACAATTAAAACAATATATAGGTCATCCGGCTTCTAATGATTTTTTTATTAAAAATTCTTTAAATTACACACATTTTGGAGTTATTTTCACATGTTCACTGTAAAATATTGTACACACAATTTTGACATAGCAAAACTAGGCTTGATACTGATCATCCCTGCAAACTTTCGTTGAAATCCGGCCAAATGAAGGCCCTGTCATCTTAACGAGGCAAAATACAGCATTTTTAACTAAATCAAGGGCCATAACTCTGGTATTACTAATCCAATTTGGCTGTTTGTCGAACTTCGATGAAAAATGAAAGCCCTATCATCTTAACGAGGCAAAATAAAGCAATTTTAACTGAAGCAAGGGCAATAACTCCGGTGTTAATGGTCTGATCTGATTGGTTTTCATACTTGTCAGAGCTTTCATAGATATCAACAATCTAGTAGAATTTGGTAAATATCAAATGCAAAACGAAGATGCTTGAGTATTCACAAGACCAAATAAGGATTTTTCCGTAATTCAAGGGGCCATAACTCTGGTGTAACCAGTCCGATTTATATGGTTTTCAAACTTCTCCAAGCTTTCATCAATATCAACAATCTATACAAGTTTCGTAAAGATGAAATACAAAACGAAGGTGCTAGAGTGTTCACAAGCCTCAATATGGCATTTTTCAGCAAAACAAGGGCCATGACTCTGGTATTACTAATCCGATCTGATTGGTTTTCGAAGTTGTCCGAGCTTTTATTAATATAAAGGCACTGACAAAGATTGGTAAAGATCAAATGCAAAAATGAAATTAAGATGCTAGAATGTTCACAAGGCTAAATGAGGCATTTTTCCGTAATTCAGGGGGCCATAACTCCGGTGTTCTGGTCCAAAATAGCTAGTTTTCAAACTTGTCCGAGCTTCATCAATATCAACAATCTGTACAAGTTTCATAAATATCAAATACAAAATGTAGAGTGTTCACAAGGCCCAATATGGATTTTTTTTAGCAAAACAAGGGCATTAACTCTAGTGTTAATAATCTGATCTGATTGGTTTTCGAACTTATTCAAGCATTCATTGATATAAAGGCAGTGGCACAGTTTGGTAAAGATCAAATGCAAAATGAAGATGCTAGAGAGTTCACACGGCTAAATATGGCATTTCGGTGTTACTGGTTCGAAATTGCTGTTTTCGAATTTTTCCAAGCTTTTGTCAATCAACTACCTGTATAAGTTTCGTAAAGATCAAATATAAAATGAAGGTTCTAGAGTGTTCACAAGTTTTAATTTGGCATTTTCCAGTAAAACAAGGTCCTAATTCGATCCGGCTGGTTTTTGAACTTGTCCGAGCTTTCGTTGATATAAAGACACTGGCAACGTTTTGTTAAAATCCGATTAATAATGAAGTCCTTATTGCGCTAACAAGGCAAAAGTTAACGACGGACGGACGACGGACAACTCGACAGTAGAGATAAAATGATCACAAATGACGGGCAAAATATGAAAACGTTTTTTTTGCTAAAAAAATTGATATGTTACCGTCTTAAACCATACATTATATTCATATCTCTACTGGAATGCAAGAAATGAAACAAATGTTGTCAAATAAAACTTTGATTAAAAAAATAAAATTCTTAGACTTCAAAATGTCAAAACTTGCCCAGCCAACATCTTTAAATAGTCAAGTGTAACACAATGTCTGTGTTATTACGAGCCTCCCCGGACAGTGGAAGGACACGATCCTGCCATACTGTTAACATCGAACAGATTCATAAGGTTCTTTACGTGCTGGAAGGAGAGACTCCGATTTCCAGGCAGACCTGCTCACATCCCCATCCGACAGACGAGGCTAAGGGGTATCTGTCCTAATTAATTAATATGTGCACACAAAACGGAGAAGTTCTAAATTGGAAATATTCCTTAATGGTGTCCCTTGGAAATCTAGACAAATATAAAATGAATCCCCTTAACTCATGACACGGCATACTGCGCCAGCGACATCTGAGAGAGATGAAATGTTTGAGTGCAATTATAGCTCTTCGTGCAAAGTATGATTAATAGACTGAGATGCGACAGGATCCCATCAAACTATGTATACAAAATAAGATGGTACCTAAGCGTTTAACGGTATGTACACGTCTTTGAGAAGAGAACCAATTATACCCCTATTGGTCCGCGCTGTTGAACGTTCGCCTTTTTGAGCAGAGAACCGGTAACTTCCGGTAAAGTCAATACACAGTACTGCGTGACCGGTTCAGTCCGGCACATTCCGATCGGCAGTGGTGCACTTTATTCATATGCCTGCCGATGTGGGTGCACTTTATTCGTATGCCGATCGGGATGTGCCGGATTGAGTGACTGGGTGCACTTTATTCGTATGCCGATCGGGATGTGCCGGACTGAGTGGGTGCACTTTATTCGTATGCCGATCGGGATTTGCCGGACTGAGTGGGTGCACTTTATTCGTATGCCAATCGGGATGTGCCGGACTGAACCGATCACGCCATTTAAAACACCTACACACTGCAAATGAACACGATTTAATGTTACCTAAATAGTGCAAATTGCATAGTATCTATGCAGGTTAAAAGAAACATTTATGTTAATTTAATATCAATATCATATCAGGCAATTGCTAAAAATAGAACATCAGAAAAGAAAAGTGTTCCCCATTAATTACTTCTCCTTCCAGTGCACTTACTTATCACAAGCACACAGGGAGCCGGCGAAAAATAATGACACGCCTACATAGATGTACGCTATTTAAGAATAGCTTCTACAGCTTTAAGACAGCTCTGCTATATATGAACATTAGGCTTATCTGTTTTTATTGTTTTAATTGAGAGAGTTTGAAATGAAACTTTAATTTCGGCTTAAAAGTTTGCATATTGTAAAATTAAAACATAGGCAATTTCCAACACGTAATTGCATTTTTATTTCAGTAAAAACGATTTTAACGTGTTTTATCATTGTCGAAATATCCGTTATAAAATCCTGCTAATATAAGTTTTCTCATCGCTTAATGGCATTAACCACGTAATGAAGCCTGTGTTGATACATACTTCTCTGTATGAAGACTCATGGTTAATGCAAAGTCAGTTCATTACCATAACATGGTACTAAACACAGTTTCATGACTCTTGATAAACTATATGTTCACGTTTGTATAATCCTGTATACTACTATTTACTATTTGACCCTCAATGTGTATTTGACCTTTAGAACTCGGCTCAGGGCCCCTAAATACGGAGCGAAAAAGTAAAATAACGTTAAATCTTGCAGGATATTATTATTGGGGGAAGTCATACACCACATTTGGTAGAATTCCGCTCAGTAGGTTTAGAGGAGCGGATATACGAACGGTTGGACGGACGGACGGACACACGGACAACATTATTATGCTGCTAGTTTATTAATGATTGTATGTAGCATTGTTCTATATAATGGGACGTACGTCAACTTGGTTAAGAACAGTAGATTTCATCACCAAGCAAGCAAGACAACAAAAATAGCAATGTCATTTAATCTGCGATATATGATTAGTTTTATCTTTATACGTTAATTTTTAATTACTACTTCATTTCTTCATCTTTCTTCAGTTGTTGAGCACAATATGACCTAGTTTTGTGTCGGCGTGCCGTAAAACACCATTCATGCATGATTATTTTTTTGATATTACACGTGTATGTGTTCCTATCTAAGAGAATCAATACCCAGATGGACCCAGTTGTACAGTCATATTCCTGGTCAATAACTTAAAACATTTCAGTTTGTTCACAACAAAACAAAGCACAAAAAAGCTTTGTTATGTTGCCTGAGAAATACTGTGATCCTAGAACCTTTCGGAAATCTGATACGTCAAGGTGTTGAAAATAAGTCTCTCTAATGCCATATATTACCATAACAGTGCAATATTAATCGACTTTGATTTAATTATCTCCTGAAAGTTTATTAAGCTTTTACACTTTGATTATCAAGTTGATTATTGTTTCATTATAGTGGTATGTCACGGGTGTTAATGCTCACCCCTGTAATTGAATAGTGCAGAATTTATAAACTGTTTAGTACTCACTTAAGGGAACAAAACCGATTCTCCTATTGGTGAGCATCGTCTAGCTGTGTTTCGAGGGTGCGATGCGAGCGTCTAGAAAACCCGTCTTAATCTGATTATGTTCCTCCGTTAGTGCGAACATCGCTACAGAAATGAACTAATGAGTTTTCGCCAAGCCAGAGCCAGACAGTTTGATAGATTGAGTTCTACTTTGGAAAGAAAAGACCCTCGTAATTTTGACAATTTGGGATATAATGTGCAAATATTGATCATTGTTTTGTTTCAAGCACATGCTATAATGTTTGGAAACTATATCGACATAGCTAATATTCTCCAGGCGTGTTAACAAAATCTAAACTTACAACGTTTTTTAGTACTCGTGTCTTTCTATCGAAATCCAAACGGCAAGAGCTTTAAGGGGTTTAAATGTGTGAGGTCTTTTTTAAAAACTATTTCTAAAGTTATACCCATGGATTTGAGAAAAAAAACACAGGGTATATTAAAATCGCCTCCGTTCGGCCGGCCGTCCGTCTGTCCGTCCGTTCGTCCGTCCGTTACCGCATCTCCTCCAAAACCGCTGAACGGAATTCAACCAAACTTAGGATATGATGACGGCGTGCAAGAGCAACATTATTTTTGGCTCCGAACCCAGGGGCCCTCAGAAGGGGTCAAAAGATCGAATACACAAAAGATCAAATACACGAACAATTCAATTACACTATCCGTGGCCGAGTGGTTAACGTCTCTGACTTGAAATCACTTGCCCCTTACCGCTGTAGGTTCGATCCCTCAGGGGCCTAGGAATCTTTATGTGAGGAAGCTATCCAGCTGGCTTGCGGAACATCGGTGGTTCTACCCAGGTGCCCGCCCATGCAGGAAAATTGCCCGGAGGGGCACCTGGGGTCTTCCTCCACCAATAGAAGCTGGAAAGTCGCCATATGACCTTAGCTGTTGGTGCGACTATAAAATCCAATTCAATCAATTCAATCAATCAATTACACTATCATTTTTCAATATTTTTGCACATAATTTGGTATATGTAATAGTCTATGAAAAACAAACAACATATCCAACGATTTCATTATTATTTCGCAGACTCGGACGTCTCCCCGGGGGTCCAGCGGGGAGAGGGGTGTGTGTGTGTGGTGGAGAGTGGGGGAGGGGGAATTGGGGTTGTTTTATTATTATTTATTTTTTGTAATTATGTCTGAAATGAATACTATGATGATGGATGCGCACCCAGGGTGCCACAGTGGGGTTAAAAGGTAAAATACACTAAAATTCAATTATACTGTCATTGTTTTATATTCTTGCACATAATTTGGTGTATGTAATCGTCTATGAAAGATAAACAACATATCAAACGATTTTATTATTTCGAACTCGGACGTCTGCCCGGGGACCCAGGGTGGGGGTTGTGTGTGTGGGGTGGGGGATGGGGGCAAATTAGGGGGGCAAGCGGGAAAGTGGGAATTGGGGTCCCAGGGTGCCACAGGGGGTCAAAATGTCAAATACACTAAAAATTCAATTACACTGTCATTTTTCTATATTCTTGCACATAACTTGGTGTATGTAATCGTCTATGAAAGATATTCAACATATCAAACGATATATGTGTGTGGGGAGGGGGTGGGGGGGGGGATTTGGAGTATATATATATATATATATATATATATATATATATATATATTATTATTTTTTGATAAATATGCCTCAAATAAAACATTATTATGATGGGATTACACTGTATACATTTGTTTCTTCCTACGTCATCGGTGGGGCCTGAAGGAATGGGCATCAAATACACTAATAATTCAATTACGGTATCATTTTTCATACTGTTTCATACTTTTGCACATTAATTGGTATAATAGTCGTCTATGAAAGAGATTCACATCATTTTAAATGATTTATTATTTAAACATTGGACGTCTTCCTGGGGTTATGTTGGAGGGGTTTGTAGTGGGTTTGTAGAATTGGGTAACAAGGGGTCATTTGTTTTAATTAGGTCTCAAATGAACATTTTGACGAACGGATTACAGTGTATATACTGTGGGGCTGGGCGTGTGTGTGGGGTGTGGTGGTGTGGTGGTAGGGGGGGGGGGGTGCGTGGGGGGTTGGGGGTGGAGAGAGGTAAATTTGTCAAATATCTATTTTTCTTTCTCGACAAAATGTAATGATTTTGGGAATATCAGTATAATTTGCCTCAGGGTCACCATGGGACTCCGGGATAGGGGTCTAAAGTTCAAAAAAACATTTTTTATTCATTTACAGTGTCATGCCTGTATACAGAAAAGCATAAATAATACTATTTCTGAACCGAGTAAAGGGAATTGACCGTTGTGAAGAAAACGTGGGTATTTTGCGATGGCCCTCCGTCGAATTCGTTCTAGTATTTAATTAGAATGGGTATACCGTGAAATTAATTGGAACCTTAAATATATTCCTTATATAGACACTGTAAGCCAAACTATTAAACACATTTCTCAAATGATTTTGAAACACTATTTTCGAGTTTGTTTTCAGTGACGTTTTCGTCAAATTTACTGTTATTATATTTCAATATTTGAAAACGTTATATATATACCGAGGAAGCGTTAGAGAATAGTAATACTAAGTATTTGATAACAGAACATGCTAAAATATATTCAAAATATGTTTTCAAAATTATATTCCATTTTTCATATTTTGAATAATACCTGTATTTGTTGTTGTTGGTTCGCCCTCTCACATCATATTTAACATGTACGTTATACAGATACAGCCAGTACTCGTAAGGATTCTTTATGTAAATGGCATGTTCTTCTATAAATATTACATTTTATGAATTTGTTGATTCCGACGCCCATCCTGGACGCCATCTATAGCTGGCTGTAATGTAGGAAGTCTGCACGTATAACTTGTTGTAATGTAGCAAGTCTGCGCGTATAGCTGGTTGTAATGTAGCAAGTATGTACGTGTAGCTGTCTGTAGTGTAGCAAGTCTGCACGTATAACTTGTTGTTATGTAGCAAGTATGCACGTATAACGTGTTGTAATGTAGCAAGCATGCACGTATAACGTGTTGTTATGTAGCAAGTCTGCACGAATAACTTGTTGTTATGTAGCAAGTATGCACGTATAACTGGTTGTAATGTAGGAAGTCTGCACGTATAATTTGTTGTAATGTAGCAAGTATGCACGTATAACTTGTTGTTATGTAGCAAGTCTGCACGTATAACTTGTTTTATGTAGCAAGTTTAAAGTATAACTTGTTGTTATGTAGCAAGTCTGCACGTATAACGTGTTGTAATGTAGCAAGTATGCACGTATAACTTGTTGTTATGTAGCAAGTCTGCACGTATAACTTGTTTTATGTAGCAAGTATGCCCGTATAACTTGTTGTTATGTAGCAAGTATGCACGTATAACTGGTTGTAATGTAGCAAGTATGCACGTATAGCTGGCTGTAATGTAGCAAGTCTGCACGTATAGCTGGTTGTAATGTAGCAAGTTTGCACGTATAATTTGTTGTGATGTAGCAAGTCTGCACGTATAGCTTGTTGTAATGTAGCAATTCTGCGCGTATAACTGGTTGTAATGTAGCAAGTATGCACGTATAACTGGTTGTAATGTAGCAAGTCTGAACGTATAGCTGGTTGTAATGTAGCAAGTCTGCACGTATAGCTTCTGCACGTATAGCTTGTTGTAATGTAGCAAGTCGGCACGTATAACTGGTTGTAATGTAGCAAGTTTGCGCGTATCGCTTGTTGTAACGTAGCAAGTCTGCGCGTATACCTGGTTGTAATGTAACAAGTATGCACGTATAGCTGGCTGTAATGTAGCAAGTCTGCACGTATAACTGGTTGTAATGTTGCAAGTTTGCACGTATAATTTGTTGTAATGTAGCAAGTCTGCACGTATAGCTTGTTGTAATGTAGCAATTCTGCGCGTATAACTGGTTGTAATGTAGCAAGTATGCACGTATAACTGGTTGTAATGTAGCAAGCCTGCGCGTATAGCTGGCTGTAATGTAGCAAATCTGCGCGTATAGCTGACTGAATGTATCAAGTCTGCACGTATAGCTGTCTGTAATGTAGCAAGTCTCCGCGTATAGCGGATTGTAATGTAGCAAATCTGCACGTATAACTGGCTGTAATGAAGCAAGTCTGCACGTATATGGCTGTAATGTAGTAAGTATGCACGAATACCGGGCTGTAACGTGACAAGTCTGCACGTATAACTGGTTGTAATGTAGCAAGTCTGCATGTATAGCTGGCTGTATTGTAGCAAGTACGCACATATAACTGGCTGTATTGTAGCAAGTCTGCACGTATAACTGGTTGTAATGTAGCAAGTCTGCACGTACGTATAACTTATTGTAATGTAGCAAGTCTGCACTTAGAACTGGCTGTAATTTAGCAAGTCTGGACGTATAGCTGGCTGTAATGTTGCAAGTCTGGACGTATAGCAGGTTGTAATATAGCAAGTCTGCACGTATAGCTGGTAGTAATGTAGCAAGTATGCACGTATAACTGGCTGTAATTAAGCAAGTATGCACGTATAACTGGTTGTAATGTAGCAAGTATGCACGTATATCTGTTTGTGATGTAGCAAGTCTACACGTAAAGCTGATTGTGATGTTGCAATTCTGCACCTATAGCTGGCTGTATTGTAGCAAGTATGCACGTATAGTTGGCTGCAATGTAGCAAGTCTGCATGTATAGCTGATGGTAATGTAGCAAGTATGCACGTATAACTGGTTGTAATGTAGCAAGACTGCGTGTATAGCTGGCTGTATTGTAGCAAATCTGCGCATATTGCTGGTTGTAATGTAGCAAGTATACGCGTATAGCTGGTTGTAATGTAGCAAGTATTCAAGTATAGCTGGTTGTAATGTAGCAAGTCTGCACTTATAACTGGCTGTAATGTAGCGAGTCTGCACGTATAGCTGGCTGTAATATAGCAAGTCTGTACGTATAACTGACTGTTATGTAGCAAGTCTGTGCGTATAGCTGGTTGTAATGTAGCAAGTATATGCGCGTATAGCTTGTTGTAATGTAGCAAGTTTGTACGTATAGTTGGTTGTAATGTAGCAATTCCGCACGTACAGCTGATTGTAATGTAGCAAGTCTGCACGTATAACTCGTTGTAATGTAGCAAGTCTGCACGTATAACTGGTTGTAATGTAGCAAGAATGTACGTATAGCTGGCTCTAATGTAACAAGTCTGCGCGTATAGCTGGCTGTAATGCAGCAACTTTGCGCGTATAACTGGCTGTAATGTAGCAAGTCTGCACGTATAGATGGCTGTAATTTAGCAAGTCTGCAGATATAACTGGTTGTAATGTAGCAAATCTGCACGTATTGCTGGTTGTAATATAGCACGTCTGCGCGTAAAGTTGGCTGTAATGTAGCAATTCCGCACGTATAGCAGATTGTAATGTAGCAAGTCTGCACGTATAGCTGCCTGTAATGTAGCAAGTATGTGCATATAGCTGGCTGTAATGTAGCAAGTCTGCGCGTATACTTGGCTGTAATGTAGCAAGTCTGCACGTATTACTGGTTGTAATGTAGCATGTCTGCGAGTATAGCTGGCTGTAACGTAGCAAGTCTGCACGTATAGATGACTGTAATTTAGCAAGTCTGCAGATATAACTGGTTGTAATATAGCAAGTCTGCACGTATAGCTGGCTGTAATGTAGCAAGTCTGCACGTATAGATGGCTGTAATTTAGCAAGTCTGCAGATATAACTGATTGTAATGTAGCAAGTCTGCACGTATAGCTGGCTGTAATGAAGCATGTCTGCGCGTATAGCTGGCTGTTAATTAGCAAGTCGGCGCGTATACTTGGCTGTAATGTAGCAAGTCTTCACGTATTACTGGTTGTAATGTAGTATGTCTGCGCGTATAGCTGGCTGTAATGTAGCAAGTCTGCACTTATAACTGGCTGTAATGTAGCAAGTCTGCACGTATAGCTGGCTGTAATATAGCAAGTCTGTACGTATATCTGACTGTAATGTAGCAAGTCTGCGCGTATAGCTGGTTGTAATGTAGCAAGTCTGCGCGTATAGCTGGTTGTAATGTTACAAGTCTGCACGTATAGCTGGCTGTAATGTAGCAAGTCCTATACACAGGTGTTTCTATGTCTTCTGTACAACCAGCTATGTTTTAATTTACCAACTATTATTTAAATATATGTACGTTATATAACTGACAGCGTTATATTTATTCCAAATATTTTTAATTATTATAAACGAAATATAAACACGTTTATTTCACACCTGTATACTTCTAGAGTCCATTAAACCTATTTAGTTCACACCTAAATATATCTAACCAATCTCTGTCTGTCTTTTTAACCATGTGACAATCCATTATTTCAACTATTATACTGAAAACAGTAACTCTAATATAAAACATCTATTTTAGTTTCATATTGTACTCCATCTAGTATCTAGAGTCCCATATATCTATATTTACTAGACGTTGAGTCCAAACAATCCATATTCCGTATTTGAGCTATGGGATTAGATGTGGAGTCCAAAAAAATCATATTTCGTATTTATACTATGGGAAGATAACTCTTCACAGTAAAAATCAATGAGTCATTCACGATTGATCTCACAATTTTATTTTAGTTGAAATTGAATTGAAAAAGTACTGTTTTGATACTTTATTTGTGTTTTTCAAATTTTACACAGTTAAAATTAGTGTTCAAAAATATATATATTGTTTTCGTTCTGTTCAAATAATGACAGAATTCAAATGTTCAATGTTTGGTTATATTACTAAGGTGTGAAATAGAGAGGTCTGCTGGATACTCGTTAATAGAATTCAGTATCGTACTCAGCACTGTTAAATAACCGCATATTAAGCAAAGGACTTCGTTAAATACACCGCGAGCGACCAAATACACTGAATGAAAAAATGTAATATTCTCTTCTGAAAGCCTGTTTTTTTTTAAATGTGCTTAAATAAATTTATAAGGTTACGTGCGTTTCGCTACTCCGCTAAGTTTGATTCAACAATGGCTCACAAATCATTAATGGCCTTATTTGTATAGCCAGAAGAAATATGTTCAGGATAAATCAGTCCTAATATGTATACCGGAAACACTGCAATGCGTTTGTCTCGTGCACCGGAAGTGAGATATTGTGTCGAGTTCGTTTGATACCGGAAACAACAAGAAACTTGTTCGTGCCGAAACGAAACGTCGAATTATTGACAAAAGATGTAGCATTGAATTAAGTAAAGAAAAAGTTTTCAACTTCTATCCTTAAGGGTCCGTATGAGTAGAAAGCATCTTTTAATTACAGGAATGTTTAGCTGATTAAATCCTGAACAATGCACTCATCTTCAGATGAAGGATGCGTTGAGTAAACGTCGCATTTCAGCGCAGCATGTGCATCGTTTATTATTGACGTTTAATCCTCGTCTAATTGTGGAAGACATCTCCATCTCAGGGTCTTGGCAATACAAATAACACAACAGCAGTTTGAAACATCATCTAAGATATATGCATGCCACAAGTTTGGGTTGCCCTAATTACGATACGTTTTTGTGTTACAATTCCTCAAGAGCTAGTCACAATAGCAAGATCGTCTGCGCCTAGTGTAATGTTACATATCTTGAGCTCAGTCCTTTCCAAGCATACCTTTGAACATCACACTTATGGGGGAATATCCCTTTTTTTAGTTAAGTTCTCGTGCTTTTTTACTCTTACCGTATCATATTTAAACAAAATTATATATACAAATATACGGGAACGGAACACATCATAAAAAACAGAAGGATTTTTTTTTTAATTATATTGATATGTTTCTCCAACAGAATAATTTATTGTTAAAGGTGTCAATTTTGGGATCTTTTTTTTTTTTCAATATTCTTATTCATAGTTATAACCTTTGCTTGACAATCAATTAGCACAAAGCTGTTTGTTTATATCAAGCATACGACCTTGTGTTGTTTGCTGTACACCTTTGTCTTCCTTGAATATTACTTGCGTATTAAATTACGTTTATCTTCACATAGCTTAAGAATTGAGACAGGTCGTTATGCAAGACATAGGATCGAAAAAAATGAAATTGTTTGTCAAAAATGTAATTCAACTGAAATTAAAGACGAACTGCACTTTGTTTTAGTTTGTACAGCTTATAATGATATTCAAAAGAAAGAAATCCGAAAATATTACATACAAAGGCCAAACATGTTTAAATTTGTAACACTACTACAATCCTCAAAGAACTTTTTTATTTAAGTAGATATTTGTCAGAGACGTTTACTGTCATCAGATGTTCTATTCCAAATAGTATTTCCTAAAACATATGCAATACATCCTCACATATTTTTTTATATATAATTCCTTTTGTTTTTTGATATCCTTGGATTATTGATTAAAATGTTTGATTGATATGATCTATGATTAATTAATGATTATATGTATTGAAAATTAAACTACAAGTGAGTTTGTAGAAATATGTGTTACCTGTCATGTGATTTTAATTATGTATTAAAAAGTATGTATGTAATGATGAGATACGTAAAAGATAAACTGTAAAATTTTAAATCAATAAAAATATCTATCCTCTATCTATATGGTTATGAAATAAAATATTAAATCGCGGGAAAATGAAATCTACTTGTTATGTTTGTAAAACTATTTTAAAAAGGCCCCCCCCCCCCCCCCCCCCCCACAAAATATTAAATCGCTTTCCAATTTCTTCTTGTTCTCGAATTATAAAACTATCATTCTTGTTGAGTATAAAGTATACGAGTGACAAACGACGGACAAAGTGATCCCTAAGTGTCTGCCATGTTACGCAGGCGATACAAGAACGAGACGGTGCAATATACTATTGAGTTTGTATCCCCGTCACAGACGAGGTCACACCATGAAGCCGTCCTGATAGTGTCATCCCGGATGGAGTGCCCGAGGCCATACAACGAAGCTTCCTGATAGTGTACCTGGTCGCATCATAACGGATGTGAGGCCCGAGGTTATAGATAGACAGATAGATATTTTTATTGACTTGACTTAAACTATTACAGTTTTTCATCATTACAAATAATTATAATATACACACACGTGACAGATTTTAACATTGCAAATACAACCAAATAATCATTACTGTTTTCTTTGTTTCATACGTATTTAAACAAACAAAAACATACACATATTATGGTATGTCAATGATAAACGAGGATGTTCTAAAATAAGATATCTAGTGTTGTTTTTTTTCAGTCTGTTAAAATGGATGTAGATAGCCTTAATACAAGTGCATCGGAAATGAATTTACTTAAATTAAGAATAATCTTTTTGTTTAATGACTGCAACAATTCCACAAATGTAAACATGTTTGGTCTAGTTGTGTAGTATTTAGGAATGTATTTGTTTCTAATGTTAGAGTAAGTAGTACAGATCAAAATAAAATGGTACTCCTCTCCAATATCGTTAGTGTTACAAATGTCGCACACTCTTTCGTTTCTCTCTGTTCTCCCTCTTGAGTATCTCCCTGTTTCTATTCTTAAACAACGAGCGGATAATCTTATTCTTGTTATACAATATCTTAATTGTTTGGAGCAAAATGTTTCTAGATATGTTTCAAAATCAAAATTCTCTTTCACCATCTTATATAGCGTTAAAACTCTACTTCCTTCTATATCAGATCTCCATTGTTGCATGAAATTATCTATTAATCTTTGCTTAAATATTAAAGGAAATAGTTTAAAACGAACACTCATGAGATGATCACAGACATTATTAAAACCGTTACTATTTAGCATAAACCTTATATTAGTTAGCCAATTCGTCGCACCCTTATTACAGTTAGATAATAAATCCTTATATATTTCTTTTAGTACAATGTTCTCTGTAGACAAAATATTATACCAATATTTGATTATGTTTACAAATCGTAACGAGAGAGCTCTCCGTAAATACCAGCATTACTTGTGGTAACACCTAAAATAATTTTACAAAATGTTAACTGTATTCTCTCAATATCTTTTGATTTTGTAATCTCCACTATTTCACTTCCATAATATAATGTTGACGCCACAAAAGCATCGAAAAGCTGAAGAGATAATTTTGGTTTCAATTCATATTTTCGTATATTAACCAAGAGAATATTCATTGCTTTTAAGGCTTTTCCACAAAGACATTGTTGGTTTAACGAAAAGGAGCCAGTTTAATTAAGAACCGCACCTAAATAATTAAAATCATCGACGACTTCTAATAAACTTCCATTATAATACCACCTTTGACATTCTTTAATTCTACCCCTTTTACGGAATACAACTATTTTTGTCTTATCAGTATTAACTTCAAGACCCCAGGATTCACAGTATTCATAGAGTCTATTAAGACTTTGCTGAAGGTCATCTGGGCTTGGTCCCAGTACAGCCATATCATCAGCAAAAAGCAACAGTATTAAAGTAATATCAATAAGAGATAAAACACCATCTATTCTGTTTAATAAGAACAATTCTAAATATTCTATGAATATAGAAAACATAATCGGTGAGACAATATCACCTTGCTTTAGACCGATAGAAATATCAAAGTTTTCGGAGTAAGATCCACAGGACTTAACACATGCTTTAACTGTTTCATACATGGATCTAATTATCCTAAGCATTTTCCCGTTGACACCACATTTATATAGTTTTAACCACAACGCGTTTCTGTAAACAGAATCAAACGCTTTTTTAAAATCTATACATGCGCAATAAAAAAAAAAATTGTCGTTTAGAATTTTGTTTATAATGCTATGCAAAATAAATATTGCATCTGTTGTTGACCTCCCTTTTCTAAACCCGAATTGAGCATCAGATATGATATTATTATTTTCGCACCATTTGTCAATCCGCGTATTCAAGATGCTTGTAAATATTTTACTCATACAATTAATTAATTAATGTAATTCCCCTGTGATTGTTAACAGAGTTAATATCGCCTTTTTTACGTAAAGGAATCATAAAACCCTTAGACCAGCTTTCCGGAAAGCAGCCTGTATCGAAAATAATATTAAAAATATCAGTAATATGACCCGATAATATATCACAACTAGCAATGAAATATTAAAATAAAATCGCCCGAACCGCCTTATTTTTATTTAACGCTTTTATTGCCGACTCTACCTCGGCTACGGAAATTGGGTCATTATCATTGAACTCATGATAAGCATTAAAGTTCTCTGATTCTTCTGAAATAGTTGTTTTTATATCTTTAAATAAATTCGAAAAATAGTTCTCAAAATCATCCACAGATATACTGGCATTTACGATTTTTCGTTTCGAAAAAGTCTCCAAAATTCTCTAGGCTTTGAACGTTGTATATTTTCAAACTCTTTCGCCTGCTTAAATTTAAACGCGCGTCGTTTTTTTAATTAATCTCTTATAAACTTTCGTTTAGATTAGCAAGCGATGTTCTATTTTCATTTGACTTTAATCTGTTAAACTCATTCAATGATTTTTTTATAAAGTTGTTTAGACCATAGATCTACATACACATATATCCATGTTTAGATTTTTTCGTGTCACTATTTTTAATTTGAAATCCCGACGAACTGATTTTGATGTGCTTCATAAAAAGTGGGTCAGCGACTTCACGCATTGTACACGTAAATTGCGATACAAGATTATCTACACTATTCGTGCTATCTGAATTAAAATTACCGAACAATACATTAAAACATGGCAATTTACCAATAATACCCCGTCGAAACTGTTCCCTATGCAATTCGTCCCATTTTATAGACTCAGTTTATCATTCCCATCGTGCGTTTTGCCAGCAAGAGTGAACGATAAAGGTGCATGGTCACTGCAGGTATACAAAAATCGCTCACACATGGAAAATCGCGTTCTTTTAACAAAAGATAATCAATTACGCTGCTTCCATGCCTATTAACGTACGTTATATGTCCCACACCACAATCTGACCCTAATCTACCATTGGCCAATCGAAAAGAAGTAGCTTTACACAAGTCCACTAACCTGTTACCTTGTGGTTACCATGTATCTTGTGAGGCCCGCTTTAGGGGGTTATCTGGTATATAATCAGAGTAATCAATATCGTTAATTACACTATCACATACAATAAAATCGCACCTATTTGACACTCTGCCATTACAATCACCTGCAATACATGTTTTACCTAAAGATTCATAATAATATAGATCATCTTGCAAAAGCTGAAAAAGATCAGTATGTATTGCATTAGCTGCGGGTGAATCGTCAGTCCATAAATTGAATCGAATGTTGTTTAACGGCTCATCAACACAGGACAGGTTATTTAGAGCCGCCCCAGAGAGAGAGGGGAAGGATACATAGGAATCCGGGAACCTGCCCTACTCTTATTATCGAATAGATTCCTATGGTTCTTTAACGTGCTCGGATGATAGACCGATACACGGGACCGCCCGGTTTACGTCCCCATCCGACGGACGAGGCTAAGGAAAAAGTGTCTTGCCCAAAGAACACACCGACGGAACTCATTGCAGTCCATAAATAAACTCCACCTAGATAAATGTCATCATCATTTCCAAAATAACGTTTATCCAATTGTTACCATATAGTAGTGTCATGGTGGGTTTTTACAACAGGTATTCCATTTTTGATATTGTTCTTAATATATATAACTATACCGCCGCTCTTGCGTTTTGCATTTCTATGTCTACATTTTCTATAGAAATTAAAACATTGATACCGTGAAAATTCTATTTCACTGTTTTTTACACGTCCATGCTTTAGACAAAATAATTATATCGTTTTGCTTTATACTACGAAGGGTCTTGAGAGTGAACCTGGTCGCATCATCATGGGTGGTCCTAACGGGAATGCAGCACCTTGTTAACGTGAAATATATTATATGATATGTTCAATGCAAAAAACACAATAACAGAGATGTTACGTGAAATTCTAAACAAATATAGCTTTCATTAGATATTAGTATGAATTACACAGTGATAAAGGGTTCATATATTTTGTTCACAATCTGTGTGCATCATTAGTGTATAGAACGCATTACTAACTAAAGCTTGAGGAGCTTTTACTAAGTTATCTCCTTGTATCTCATTTAATATAAACGCACTCTATACAACGTGCGTATACGTACTCTATACAACGTGCGAATACGTAACCTGTATTTTAGTATAACTAGACACAGTTTTCTTGTGATCACCGGTGAATCGTGTGACGTATGAACAGACGAAATGTAAACAAAGAGAGTTTTGGATAGAAAAGTAGCTTCAAATCTAAGTATTTTAATTTTAACAAATGTAATCTGCTTAGTTTCGTCCTATGCATTTGGTCATTGTTAGTACCCATACATCATACTGTGTACACCATATTTTGACATCTTTGGAAATATATTCCTAATATCTCTTTCCGATCATCCGCAAGGTGAAATGTTGTATCTCAATGTGTGTTTAAGTACTGTAAGTAAGTAAACTACACAATAATTTAATTTCATGCCGGTTAAATGTATATAAAATTCTTAGATAAAATCACGATGTGACAGTTTCTTTTTATAAGCGCTGCAGTTTCTTGTATTCATTTTACACATGTGCAACAATTTATTCTTGATTTTTTTTTTTATATACAACATTACAAGTAGACGTGATTACCGAAATGGTTATATTTCATTAATATTCAATACATACAATTTTTACAGCTAAAAAAGTTTTGTTGCATTTCTGCTAAAAATGCACCAGTGCCGCTGCTACTATTGCGACTTCACAGATGATTGGTTTGTAGACATCATCAAGTATTTAATGGAAAAACTATCAGTAGATCTGTACATTTCCAAGTAAAACCATCTACAGTATTCCAGTGGGAAAATCATTGTGGCATTGCCTTGCACCCGGACCATTATGTTTTAACATGGGTACTATTTCTGTAAAGTTTCAAAATCGTAGGTATGTGGTGAACATTTGTCTCAGGATACGGTCACTGTCAGGTCAATGTGATCTTGATGTCCTACTGAACCCAAAATCAATAGGCTTCATCCTCTCACCATGGGCAATGTGCCTACAAAGTGTCATGAGTGTAGGTAGTATACTCCTGGAGTTATGACTTGAAATATATATTGGTGACCTTGACCTTTGACCAAGAGACCACAAAAGCAAAACGATTCCTTCTCTGACCATCGAAAATGTACGTTTTAAGTTTTATGAACTCATCACGCGGAATGCATATTGCCACATGAGGTCATAAAGACCTTGACCATTAACCTATTGACGCCAAAACAATAGGTTTCACCTCTTACCAAGGGCTACAAGATGAGATGTTCAACTTATAACGTAACACTTTCATTTGGTAACTGTATCAAATATCTTGACATTCTCGTCTAATGTGATGATTTTAATGTCAAGTCCAATGATTCCTTTGATACATATAGGATCTTAAACGAGTTCCCATTTCATATAAGATTTATGAAACGAGGTATGAATTATTTTAATTTTAACGAGCCTTTTGGCGAGTTAAAATTAAAAATAATTCATAACGAGTTTCATAAATCTTATATGGAATGGGAACGAGTTTAAGATCATTTGTATCATATAACATTGCAATCAAATAAGTAAAAATAATTCAGATGGACATAAAACCGCCACGACGTCAGAAACACTTTAGCGCCAAAATGTCATAAAATCAGGCAGAACGTTATGTGACGTCGCAACGTCACGACACACTCAACGTTGAGTATCAAAGAGTTCGTGTTTTATCTCTTTACAAAAGGCGTTTTACGACGACTTTAACAAAATTGCACACTGATTTGTATAACTTGCATTAGTTAGTATAAGCTGTGGTAAATACTAAGTTTATGACCTAGATCTAGATGACTTTATAATAAATAAAATAGTTTCAGTCAATAAAACCTGCGTAGTGTTACAGATTTAACTCAACCAATCAACATCGTTCCAGGTTGTATTACACGTGTGTCACACAACAGAATATTACATGGGTGTTCGACACTGCTAACAAGGGACGTTATGTGACAAATAACATTATGACATGAACTTGTATGTGCTTCCTAGTTGTGCTGCATCCGTATTTTTTGAAAAAGGGTAGAGAATGATGTTTTGAAGCAAAATATTCAATTAAAAACAACTGCAATACAATTTAAAATAAGTGTCGTTTAAGGTTATAGTAGTCTGATATGTCCATGTCTGAACGTAAAAAAATGGTATATGCATTTTACGCTATTTGTCGGTTTTCAAGATTTCAACGAAAATTAACATGAAATTCTACTTTAAAAATTATTGAATTTATGAAAACTTCTATTTCGAAACATCAGCTGCGGGCATTGTTATGATTTCCTCCACTATACAAAATAAGTTTCGTTTCTTTCTTATAAGAAAAGAAAGAAAAATACGTAACTTAAAATTTAGTGGCTAACACACACACATTTGCAAATAAAAATGAAAAAAATATAAATTTTGATCAAAGATCAAGTTTTTGTGATAATACAGCAACAATAGCTATTTATTTTTTGTCTTACAAATGTATGTGAATAAAATGCTTATTTTGGTTAACATTTATAAAATCATCGCTATCATACGAGCAAACTGTCGTATATTGTGAACAATACTAGTACCTGTACACGTCCTGTGTTGTGCTTAGCGTCGGCGCACGTGTAGGGGATACAGCGTAATTAGTATACAGATATTTATTCGGCATTGCCAATCGTGAACGCTCGGCCAATCCCGTCATTCTTCGGGATCCCGCCTCGTGTGTATCACGGCGCTTCGGTATGTTCAAAATATTGACATTATGTTAGCCGGAAGGCAACGGCACAGAAAATAGTGCACTGTTGCTATGTAAACAATGACCGCTAGCCACACGTGTTGATTTATAATTTGCGTTGAGTGTTTGTTTTTTACAATGCAGATGAAGGTTTTATCACTGCTTTCATGTAAATAAACTATAGATGGAGCAATCGGCTGAATAACATTGCAACATTTGGATGATAACTTTGATTTTGAATGCAAATTTGTTTTGTCGGTTTTGGCGGGAATCTAGGGCGCGATGACGTTACCAATATGGAAACCTGTGTTTTACATTCGAGTAATGCTGCTAAACAATGTACGAGATGTTACGAATGCGGCATAGCGTGTACAGTTTAATTGTATTCAGTTGATTTGTTAGCGTAATCCTCTATGTTGTAACGCTTCCGAGTGCTTCGTCAACTGTTTCAATAAGACTATTCTGCCTTTAAACAATTATGATATGTTTAACGGATATGCATTTAGTGGAATTATTTAGTTTAAAATAAAACTCTACCGCAGTAGATACATAGAGGTTTAAAACTGGAAAATAGTAGGTAATTTAAAGCGAACCGGACATGTATACGTTCTAAATGACAGTTTCAAATAACTAAATCATGCATTTTTTATGATAATCCCTTTCGCTTAAAATAACATCTTAAACAAAAGTGTTACGATGATCAACGTTATCACTCGGAATCTATATTTCTATACATGGGCATGGAGACCTTGATCTTTGACCTTCCGACTCCAAAAACAATAAGGTTCCTTCGTTCCCCAAGGGAGTTTCATGAGTGCAAGTGTTAGTATGGTTTCACAGTTATTTAGCGGAATGTGTATTTCCATTAAGGTCATTGCGACCTTGACCTTTGTCCCACTGACCCCAAAACAATAGGGTTCCTTTCAGCTAGGACAATGTAGGAAGTTTCATGAGTGTGGGTTTTATGGTTTCGAAGTTATTGTCCGGAATGTTTTTTTCCATATAAGGCCATGGCGATCATGGACTTTACCCTATTGACCCCAACATAATAGGGTTTCTCCTCTCATTTAGGACATGAATCTATGAAGTTCATGGGTGTGTGTATTATGGTTTCAAAGTTAAATATCGTCTGGAATGCTTACTTGTTTACGGACGGAGGGCGGGCGGGCGGACGGACGGACTGACAACCCCACACCATAATACGTCCCGTTATTCAAACGGGTGTATAATAAAATGAACTGAAGCATTCTTGAACAACGTTTACAAGAGATTATTATGTATAAACTTCGATCTAAACACGTATACCATTCAATACACATTTCATTTCGTACATAATTTATATGTATTTGTGAACACATATAACACCTCAATAATTCCCACTCGTCCGTCGGATGGGGAGGTAAACCGGGCGGTCCCGTGTATCGGTCTATCCTCCGAGCACGTTAAAGAACCATAGGAATCTATTCGATAATAAGAGTAGTGCACGGTTCCCGGATTCCTATGTATCCTTCCCCTCTCTCTGTTGCGGCTCTAAATAACCTATACTGTGTTGATGGGCCGTTAAACAACATTCAATTCCAATTCCAATTTAATAATTCTCGTTTTGTATATAACAATAACAAGCACATATTATACAGATAACGTCATATCTTTGTTACATTGCTTGTAGGAGTCAGGTGTTTGTCTTCAGTTGGTGATGCAGCAAAATACAACACTGACTAGTATACGTTGAAACTGTCGCGATTACACAAAAAAGACACACGCATCGGTAAAATAATCCATGAACAAACAATAACATTTCATAATTATAAATTACTCGATAACGTCATAAAGACACGGCTCGGAGACAATATATTGAAATACATCATAAGCTACATTTACAACATTTAAAACATAGAAAAATAGTTTTAAAAAGTGCTTGCATCGTCAAATATGTATCCCGCCTAAATAAATTGGGCGTGTTTATGTAAATAGAAGAACCGGTTTATCGTGCAGGAACACAACCTTTACACGGGCTTATTGTCATATACCGTACTACGTATAAAACTTACAATCAACATGCGAAATGGATTTGAAGGAAGTTTCAATCGGATGTTTTAAAAAATAATTTCGTCTGCTTTGAACAATAGACAAAGATACTGTGTCTAGTTGTACTAAAATACAGGTTACGTATTCGCACATTGTATAGAGTGTATACGTATGCCTCTATATTTACCATACTAGTGTGTATTAACGTTTTTATCTGTGTGTATTAACGTTTTTATCTAATTACATGCGGCACACTTTGCTCGTGTTTGATCGAAAGACAAGCTCGAGCCAATTTAGTTTCCCCCTGAGTATGTCATAAATAGTTTGACATCGAGAAACAACCAAGCTGGATGACACAGAAGCAAAATAATGAAACTGTAATTAAATTGACAATCAAAACCTTATTCGCGGGATGTAATCTTGATAAATGATAAAGGGAAATCCGATTAATTCTGGTAAATATTTGACGACTGTTTCTGCAGGTGTAACACCTTCGTAGCACGCGACTTGATCAATGTCATTTCTTTGTTACTTCTAAAAACCACGATGACGTTTCTAGAAACGAAAATGGGAGACCAATGTTGATCTCTAAAACAACAATACATTCCATAAGTGATGATGCTTAATTCGTATAGTTTATCTCTTTCGGTTTATATTTCACTATTTATTTATTTTTTATTTTTCAAAATTTTCAAATTTTCACGACTTTCATCGTACTGAAAAAGTCTGGTTAATTCTATTGTATTAAAATATTTCACATAAACAATGTCATACATATGTGTGATGGCATAGTTTGTGTATCGGATGTACCACATTCACACATACACACACACACGCACTACATACGCACGCACGCAATTATTATTCTTTTGTAGTGAAATTACTTTGTTTGTTTTATAGTTTGTTTGTATGGTGTTTTACGTCATTTTCAACACAAGTAAGGTTATATATGACGGTAGATTTTTTGTGGTGGAGGTAGACCACCCACTTTACCTGGGTAGAACCAGTACTGTACACCTCCCGCCATCCGTAAGAATCGACACTTCCTCACTTACAAGTCGAGCTCCCAGTGGGATTCGAACCCGCAGCGGTGAGAGGCGAAGGTTTACAACGCAACGTTGTTAACCATTCGGCCACGGAGACGCTATCCATGCATATATATTCATGTGTAAAACTCCTGACAACTTGCATTGCGTCGTACTTTGGATGAAGGCGTTAACCGGGAGATCAGTCACGCGTTTTCATGCTTATCAGAGCACGTTAAAGTACCAGAAAATATATTTGATATAAGAGACGGCTCCATATGAGCTTAGCTGTTAGAGAACCGATAAGCCCAATTCTTGTGTATATGCCCCGGTAACCTAGGTATTTTAGTTGTTGGGAATTATACCCATGGCACTGCTATCCTTAAACCAACTAGCATGTAAGCTATTGACGTAAATCAGGCCAACTTTTCAGACATATTTTAATATACATGTATAATGCTTAATGTTGATACCACAAACGTGTATAAATTGTCATCAGATTCTTAAAAATAAAAATAAAATCACAGTATTGTAAGAAATTATGTCTTTACATGTCTCATTTCAATAATAATGATAAGCTTTTGCGATGATTAGCTTTGCAGCTTATACTGGGCTTATTTAAGTTTTGTAGTTTGATATATACATATGCATATAGGTTTGTAATTTGATATATACATGTGCATATAGGTAGTTAATGTAACATACATAAAACTCCAACAGCTTCAGTTTAACGTCAGTATTCTGTATGAAACGTTCACTGGGAATACCATGTCCAAGGCGATGAGCATAAAGTTGGTTCCAGGTTCCCAGTTCCCGGTTCCTTATTCGAATCGAATTGAGAACTGGAACTTGGAACTGGTTCCTGGTTCCCGGTTCCTAGTTCCCAATTCGAACCCAATGAAAAAATTAATAATTCACGGAAAACGACACGCGATGTTTTAAATCGGCAAAATAACAAAATTAGGACGATTTTATTTTCAGAATTATGTTTCCTAACCATCAATTTATATGATACTTGACGATTTCCACACACTACTTACTCCCTGCTTGAACACAGAAGCCAGTTCCTTATTCGCACCGAATCGGGAACCTGGAACTGGTTCCTAGTTCCCGGTTCCCGGTTCGAATCCAGTAAGGAACTGAACGATTCCACTTTGATTTTGCAATGCATATATATATTCCAGTTTCATGAAAAACGACATGCGATGTTATAAATTTGACAAAATGAAAAAAGTAGGATGTTTTTTTCAGAGTCATGTCTCCTAAATATCAATTAAAATGACACTTAACAATGTCCACACAACACACTGAGAAGCCAGTCCCTTATTTGTGCCGAATCGGAAAGCGGAATCTGGTTCCAAGATGATTTACGCAAAGCACATGGTCTTCTACATAGAAGACACAATTTTGCTTTGAACCAAACTACATATGACACGTATGGGAAGGGCCGTAACTAATGGTGTAAGTCCTTGTGGCCATCCCCATTTGCATACTTTGTAAAATAAAAAAAAAAGGCAATAAAATATGTTTAAACATTATGACACGTTGATGGGTATGACAAACTCAACAGTAGAGCATTGTTTTATTTAGTTTTTTGAATACGTTTTTGTTTAAATATGTTATTGTTAAGTAAGTTACTGGATTGTTAAATAGCCCAACACACTGTGTTACCAGGTAATCATTCACAATGTATATGTATGTTGAATATTATCTAGCAATATCACCATTTAAATTAGGCCTAGTGATATGAAGTACTTTTGATATGACAAATAGTCGTACTTTTTCAAACATAGCATGTCAATACATAGATTAATAATTAACACTGTTGAAGTGATACGGGAAATAATTCCCGAGTGATAAAGATTCTTGCGATATAGAAACGAGTGCGTTTTCGCACGAGTTTCTATATCGCAAGAATATTTCTCACGAGTGAATTATTTTCCGTATCACGACAAAAATGTTAATTAAACTATATACTATATATTCTGTGATGAATTTATTTCCAATCGTCTTTTGACACAAGTATTCCTTCTTCTGTCACTCCTTTGGCGACAGCGCGGAGTAATATTATGACGTCAATTCGTGACGTAATATCGTGACGCCTATCGTTTAGTTCATAACATTTGGCTACTGTGCTATCTTGCGCACAAGGCGAGATAGCATTGTGCGCAAGATAGCACAGTAGAGGAAGGGATATGTTATAGATTTTCTCAAACTGGGAAATTTCTATAATTCATCACAGAATATATACAGTAATATATGTATCTATATTGAAATATGCAATATCAATAAATAAATGAGTAATATTATATATTTTGAACCAGTGATTATTCAAATGGACAAACTCACTTTCATTTTAGCATAGTACCTGCAGCAGAGTTCTATAAGTGAATCCACGATATCACTTATGTGACGCAGTCTTTGAACTTGGTATCGAAATAATCTATAAACGATCGTATAGTGAATTTAAATGTAATTCAATTTTATTCGTCCAGTTTCAACGTTAGTGAAATTGTCATTGTCCACAATTGTCAACACAATTAAACAAACACAACTGACCAGAGTTAATCAATACAACTAACTCTAATGTAAACTAAGGAGTTTCAAACCTAAACCAAGATTACACTAAGACTAAGGAGAATGAGAGGCTAACTGAGACTAAAAGAAACGAGAGACTAACTTGGGAGCACTGGAATGTTTTTATTACTATACACGAAGACAGTTGCAAGCGCCCTCTGATTACAAATTACTAGCTAACGAGATGAAACCATAGGCCTACTATATTTGTTTTTAAGCATGTCCATTGCATCTGTCTGCCATACACTTACTTCCGATAACTGGCAGTTAGAGTACACCAGCCTACATCAGTCATTTTTACAGGTTTTACTTTCAATTAAAATAATTTACAACTGTGCAAATACAAAGGAAATGCCAGAATAAGGCATACAAGAAAAAGAACATATGTTGTTTTGTCTTGAATTACGCGTTTTATGATTACCATTTCGCATTCTTGAAAATATAAAAGTTTTTTCACTTTCGATAAAATCAAATCTGTTGTTTCTTCCAAAACAACTTATATCCGCTCTCATCTAAACAGATAACGTTAATATATCCCGACCCACCCACCCCACCCACACCCACACACACCCACACCCACACCCACACAGCACGCGCACACACACACACACACACACACACACAGTGTGGACAAGATAAATAAATAAATATATAAATTGTATATATACGCAGCTTCCAACAATAAACATAAATGGACCAGCTACAAAATAGCGTGCGAACATGTCCCCCTCTGTGATTGATTATGTTTTTCATTGAAACACGCAGTTTAGTTGGTGTTTTATCTAATTGGCTCTCATTAATAAATAAAATTAAATTATTCGACCCAGGACTGTTGTCTTTTTCTCAAGAAAACGAAATGCTACAGACATTTAAACGTTCGCTTACTAGATTATTATCTCGCTAAGATGTTTATTTTTTTCCTTTTGATCTTCATTACTGAAGGTTTTGCATACAGAATATAAATAAATGATTCAAGAAATGCGTCGCAAATCGCAAATCGCTAAACAATAAATGTGAAAACTGCGGCGACAAGGATGGTGGTGTCGGTCCGGCGGAATCAGTGTGTAAATAATTTAACTCTATTTGGATAATAAAGGGATGGCCATGCGTTGTTGATTACAAAAAAAAATATCTTTAAACGGGTTACTGCGTATTGATGACACTATCATGGTTACACTTCAATACAAATACACTCGCAATTATCGATATCTAGCTATTAAATACGGAAGCGTATTCGTGGCTCGTTTTGTTGGGTTATATTAAATTTCTCAATTTAAAATAACTCCAGTTGTTATGATATATATCTATAAATCGATATATTTATGTAGACAAAACACGACGTAATTCAATAAATGCAAAACAAATACGTTGAAATGGTACTTTTATTTTATAAAAAATCGTTTTCAGTGCTTGACATTTTTTTCTTTTCTTTATATCGCGTTGAAACAAAACAAATAAACATATATCAATGTACAGGAACTCGACGTAATGAGTAGTATCTGTATTACACGAGATATTTATCTGATATACACGAGCTATTTATTTCAAGCTATGTACAGTTTATAAATATGTCGATTTAAAATCTCAAAATCGAGTCAACGTCATGTTTAATTAAATCAAATTTACACCGGAATGATTGGCCCTGCTTCTGATTTCTTCGCTACGCTTTGTTACGTGTATTCTAGTCTCGGACAGTTTGTTTGTTTGTTGTATGGTGTTTTACGTCATTTTCAACACATATGACGGTCGATTTTTTTGTGGTTGAGGCAGACCACCCACTTTTCCTGGGTAGAACCAGTATTATACATCTCCAGCCATCCGTAAGATTCGACACTCCCTGACTAACAAGTCGAGCTCCCAGTGGGATTCGAACCCGCAGCGGTGAGAGGCGAGAAGGTTTACAACGCAACGTTGTTAATCCCTCTGCCACGGAGACGCTAGTCTCGGACAGCCAAAACCGTATATGTCATACAAATTATGTCTTACTTGCAGATATCGGTCTGGGCAGGTTAGGCCGAGTAAAGCCCACTAGCGATTAGCCGACTGTATTCGCCCGTTTTTCACGCAAATAAAACTAAACGTTTGCATGACGGTATGTTGTAAATAAAGCTACATCAGGGTGGGGTAAGGGTGGGAGTAAACATTGTGTACTTTGAATAAGGCCCTAGACATCCTAGCTAAAATTCGTGAAAGTCAACCACAGACAGTCCGGGAGGACTTCACTCGGAACCTCTAACCAATGGGAAACAGCCCGTAGGAACCCCATTTCACTCCTGACCTCCACCGGGCCTTGACAACTGTGCAGACGGCATCATGCATCTTACTGGAAAATATCGGTCTGGGTAGATAAGACCAAACAAAGCGCCAACTACATTCGCCCGTTTTTCACGCACATAAAAGTCAACGTTTGCAAGACGTTATGTTGTAAATAAAGTTACACGAGGGTGGGAGGGGATGGGTGGGGTGTGGTGGGGGTAGCCGGAAGTCTTGCCAAAATCTCCCCAACATTAGTGGCAATTGCAACCATCCATTTTCCCCCAGGCCTTTATGCTGTTTCTCCTGGCTGAATCCGTGTAGCATAGCGTAAAGCAGGCCGGGTGACAAACGCTAGCATAAAGCTTCTAAAAACATGCGTACACCCAAGAACGAGGTCATACCGAAAAATAAGTATGATCGATGATTGGTCAAAGTCAGTTTTTAAATCCTGAAAGGCTGATGGTTACGTTTATTGTTTGTCTTCAATTGTGTTTTGTTATGCCCTTAATGGTTTATTCTCTTGTTACTCCGGCTTCTGCAGTCATTGAGTACTTGCTTGGTTGCTTTCTAGGATTAGAAATCTCATGTAGTTTTACTTACAACATATAACGTCATGAAAACGTTGATTTTTATTTGCTTGAAAAACGGGTAAATACAGTCGGCTAATCGCTAGTGGGTACTTTAATCGGCCTAATCTGCCAAGAACGATATTTGCAAGTAAGACATATACATCATAAGGGGTTGGCTGTCCGAGACTAGAATGCACGTAACAAAGCCTAGCGAAGAAATCAAAAGCAGGCCGGATAACCGGGGCTAATCATTCCGGCGTAAGTTTGATTTAATTAAAACGACGTTAACTCGATTTGTTTTATCATTTTTGAGATTTTAAATCGACATATAAAAGCAGTAGTAGTAGTAGTTTTCTTTGTTTCCTCCATGCAGTTACAATTCATCACAGTTTCCTTATCACATATCATATTATATTCACATGAGTCAAATAAAACAGCTTGTTATCCGTATGATATAATGTGAATATTAGCTTATAACAGTCATAATTCGTGTCAAACGTGTCAAAGTTTAGAACTATATTCTATGCGCACTAAATATATGTAAATCGCCTCACGCGCTGGCGTTACTATATTTATCCGCGAATACGTTAAAGGGGAACTGTCGGAACGAAACGTATT
Organism: Cyrtodaria siliqua; assembly: GCA_037043455.1. Taxonomy (NCBI): domain Eukaryota; kingdom Metazoa; phylum Mollusca; class Bivalvia; order Adapedonta; family Hiatellidae; genus Cyrtodaria; species Cyrtodaria siliqua. The sequence goes on along the minus strand of JAWPHD010000744.1, from coordinate 281,648 downwards.
TTCTGTTTGAAACAGTTTGGTAGTGTTGCATGATAAAAAGTATATAATAAATAGAATATTTGTTGGTTTGTCGTGAATATAGGATTTATTTTCATCTCGAAGTGAGAAAACATATTTTCACTCGTGCTAAAAGAAAACTTACATTTTCACTAGTGCTAAAGCACTCGTAAAAATATAAGTTTTCTCACTTCTCGATGAAAATAAATACTGTATTCACTCCAAACCAACAAATATCCTATATGTATTTTTACGGATTTTTAATAGTTATTAATAGTTGCAATTCAATTGCTGACTACTTTAACTTAGTGTGTCTACATCAGAAATAAACAATGCCATAGATACCCGGTGTTGACACGCAGTCCCAATAAATGAACACTTTACTGACGGTCCGTATTATCAAATGTGCTTGCATTCTTCACCAAAAAAAAAAACGTTTCTAAGTAAAATGGTCAATATGCTTTTTATCATAATGATTAATACGTACATTAGTTTACAAACATGACATATACGTTTACAACCATACATAGGATGGTGGAACATAACTTCTAATGTTGTGACGATCACAATCTAGTATTCAGTTTAAATCTCACATCACACACACATAGTGTGAAAGATAGTGGAACACAAAGCCAATGTTGTGAATATCACACTCTATAGTATTCAGTATATCCCACATCACACACTCTTGTACAAAGACCTAACCATGTGATGCCTTTTAAAAGCAGCCATCTTGTTTTATAATACATGTGACTTTCCAATAGTTTGAAGGTCAAATCATATTATGCCCATTTCAAAAATCCGGTTCATGAAATGACGCTAATAACGTCCGCAGTATATCTCGTATAGACTCACTTAATAAGATTCTAACTGGTATGATGTTTAATAGACTATCGAGCTGGAAAGAACATTACAATAAGATTGATGATACCCAATCCCCGCTTTTAAAAATGTTTTTTCTCCACTATAAATATATCAGTACAAATAGCGACAGATCATATTGCTTGTTTTTGTGTTTGTTTTATGTTGATATTTGTAAAGCCTTCGATTCAATTGATCATACGGAACTTTTAAACAGTCTTATAACGAACTGACTGAGTATCTGACACTTTTAATTGCCATGTACAATATTCGTTCATCATGTGTTCGCACTGATCGTGATACTGGTTTCTTTAAATGTAATATAGGGTGTTGGCAAGGCTGCTTATAAGTTAAAGGGGTTGATGCACTATTCTCAAACAATGTTTATTTTAAAGGGCTCTAAAAACCTTGAAAAAAAATGGAAATAATTATCAAAATGCCATAAAAAATGAAGGAGATTACGACCTATTGAAAAAGAAGCATAAGAGGAGGCGGCTATCTTGGAAAGATGACGTCATCGCGCCTTTTTACCATATATGGCCAATTGACAAAATGTCTTTTAAAGCAAAGAAAATCACTGCAAATGCAAAATAATCATACAGTTGATATATTTTACATTTGTATATTTATTTTTAATCAATTTGCAGTGATTTCCTTCGCTTTAAAATGTATTTTGTCAATATGCCATATATGGTAAAAAGGCGCGATGACGTCATCGTTCCAAGATGGCCGCCTCCATTTATGTTCTTTGCAAATTTTCAATAGGTCATATCTCCTTTATTTTTCATGGCATTTTGATACTTCTTCCTGCCTTTTTCAAGATTTTTAGAGCCCTTTTAAATAAATCTTGTTTAAAAATAGTGCATCAACCCCTTTAAGCACAATTATGTTCAATCATTATATTAATGACTTGATTAATGATTTAAAGCAGGCATGCACAACGGTCTACATATTTCCGAAGTTGATGATATTTTTGCAATTTGTACACCTATGACAAGACAAACTACAGTCTCAGTTAAATGTGATTTCCAACTTCTGCATTATAATTAATCTAAAGAAAACAACACTTATAGTCTTTAGAAACGGGGGCTATCTTCGAAAAAAACACGAAAACTTGGTTTATGGAAATAAAATAGAAACATTCAACACGTGTATGGGTTTAAACATCACTCCGACTAATATGGACTAAACAATCTGATATGCTTACAATCCAAAGTAAAGCAGCGATTATATCAGTATACAAACTTTCAAGAAAGAAATGTCGTTATTATCAATATGAACTTGTTAAATTATTTGATACCATCTTAAAATAAGGATCAGAACTATGGGGATTTGAATACTCATCACAAATTTAAAAGGCTGATAAACAGTTTTTGTGGTAGATATTTAAACTTGTACAAAAGTGCATTGCACGCTTTTGGACTTGGCGAATGTGACACAGTTCCTCTTTTGATAACGTTAATACGTATTGGCTACATATACTGAAACAAATAAGTTTAGCAAGTAAATAACATATAAATCCCGTTGACCAAATCTAGGATATTTGTAGAAGCGGTCATGGACAATATAACTTACATAATTATCAGTTATATTAAGGGAATAAGTCTCACAAGATATATGCGAAAACAATAACAACATGTGGTAATCTACATATTTTACATAAATCATAATTTCGCTCTTATTTTAATGTAAGGGGAGGTAATTTCACAAATGGTAAAATTTGGTTCCCAATATCTTTATAATGGCAAGGAAATTGTTGATTATTTTAGCGGTTTTTATTACTTGAGACCCAAAGCAGTTATTTTATAATGTTTAATATTTCTCTTTACCTTATTTGTATTTTCATAGAGCGTTATTATTCATGAATATGTAAATTCAGTTAACTATTACTGTGTATGGAAATCATTAGAACGCTCTATTACTGAGATTAGGTTTGACCTAATTGGCGATTCCATATAGCGTATATAGTGACCAATAAAGCGTAAATTTGCTGTACCCCTCGTGTATGGATATAGTTAATTGTGAATTCCATTTTCTGTATACGTTTTGGAATCGAACCAACCTGGTGTTCGTATATATAATACGCCACTAGCCACCCGCAGTATGATACACAACCCTGAACGAACCTGGTGTTCGTATATATAATACGCCACTAGCCACCCGCAGCATGATACACAACCCTGAACGAACCTGGTGTTCGTATATATATTACGCCACTAGACACCCGCAGCATGATACACAACCAACCTGCTGTTCGTATATATAATACGCCACTAGCCACCCGCAGCATGATACACAACCCTGAACGAACCTGGTGTTCGTATATATAATACGCCACTAGCCACCCGCAGTATGATACACAACCATGAACGAACCTGATGTTCGTATATATAATACTCCACTAGCCACCCGCAGCATAATACACAACCCTGAACGAACCTGATGTTCGTATATATAATACTCCACTAGCCACCCGCAGCATAATACACAACCCTGAACGAACCTGGTGTTCGTATATATAATACGCCGCCCGCATTGATTAGACGGCAGACGGCATTTGCCGATTATCAACTATTAAGATCAAAACCAGTTATAAAACTGTTATACTACATCAATTATTATTCATAACGGCAACAAAAGCCAGATATAATACACCTTTTTGATATACAATTAAGCTGCAAATATTTCAGGTTTAAAATCGAACTCAGATTGTGTTTATACAAATAGTAGCTGAATTAACCTCATAAATTAATTAAAGACCTCGATCACAATAATGAAGCTACAGCCTGTTAATGGTTCACACAAAAAGAATAACTAGCAAATTAATCATCTGAGTGACAGTAGCAAGAACCATTACTTGTTTATACAAAAAACACTTAATCTAAAATAGTATCCATTAAGCCAGACATACATATTTTAGGTGCGTATTCTTGTTTTTATTATACTTCAGCAAGTTGGCACCGTGAAACAACTTGAACTCTCTTCACTGTTTGTTATGCAGATAAAGGGTCAGCTTCGTTTCAATTAATAAGTTTTTATCCATTTAATTTTGTCAAATTAACAATGAAAAACTACGTGTAACTGAATAAAACTGTTTTTCAACAACCTTTTTCAAATAATAGACCAAACATGGTGTATAGAATACACATTAAGTAAATCCGCGGGATGAAAGAGTTTTCTATTAAAAAGGGTAAACCTGTATTTAGAGTTTTAAATAGAGCCATTTACCATCGTGTGTGGTTGTGATACTCAAACGGCGTTCGTAACATAGGGTTTATTCAAACATAGTCCTTTCTGACTGGCAATAATGCAGTCAAAGCGAACCCTGAAATAGATATCACATGATTGCAAGGAAACAGGATCGCCCAAGTGGTATCGTTTGAAGTCATCAAATTGCGTTGTTCTTTCAAAAAAGGACATATTTGTCGAACTAAAAACTAATTTAGACATTTAAAGAGTTTGTATTAAAGTTTGATCACTGCACTAACATTTCCAAATTACATTGTGGACGGGTCAAATCCAATTATGCTGATTTTAGCAAAGAGTCCACAATCTTAGGTGGTTTTGAAATAGATAGTAGTTTGTATAACTGGGGATATGAGTTATGTTAGTCTTTGTATACAATACCATATTCATGTTAAGAAGATTGATAATCAACATTCATTATTAATTATATGCTTACCCATACACGATGTTGTGATTAAAACGTTCTCAATTATGCGATCACTGGTATGATTGTCATACACACTATAAATGATAGCGTCTGCAAACACACATTGATACTGCCCCAGGTATATAACGGTGTCCTAATAAAGCTGTATTGCCCAGTCACCGGGTGCATCTCGTCACCGGGTGCATCTCAATATTTGACAACACTACGTTGTTTGTACTCCTGCTACTAACGTTCACATTTTCCCTACTTTATAACCTAATCACAGGAGATATAGTTATTGCTGTACATGTTTCCTTATCACAGGAAATGTAGTTATAACTGTACTTGTTTCCTTATCACCGCGCAGATAGTTATTGCTGTACATGTTTCCTTATCACAGGAAATGTAGTTATAACTGTACTTGTTTCCTTATCACCGCGCAGATAGTTATTGCTGTACATGTTTCCTTATCACAGGAAATGTAGTTATAACTGTACTTGTTTCCTTATCACCGCGCAGATAGTTATTGCTGTACATGTTTCCTTATCACAGGAAATGTAGTTATAACTGTACTTGTTTCCTTATCACCGCGCAGATAGTTATTGCTGTACATGTTTCCTTATCACAGGAAATGTAGTTATAACTGTACTTGTTTCCTTATCACCGCGCAGATAGTTATTGCTGTGCATGTTCCTTATCACAGCAATATAGTTATTGCTGTAAATGTTTCCTTATCACCGCACCGGTAGTTATTGCTGTGCATGTTCCTTATCACTGCAATATAGTTATTGCTGTAAATGTTTCCTTATCACCGCACCGGTAGTTATTGCTGTGCATGTTCCTTATCACAGCAATATAGTTATTGCTCTCTTGTTTCCTAATCACAGCACAGATAGTTATTGCTGTAAATGTTTCCTTATCACAGCAAATTAGTTATTGCTCTTTTGTTTCCTAATCACAGCACAGATAGTTATTGCTGTAAATGTTTCATTATCACAACAATATGTATACATGGGGTGGTTTTCTTTTTCCTTACGTCATTTATAGTTGTAACATATTATAATTCTGATTTAAAGCTACAAAATGTGCCACACTGCAGTCCAAGGGTGTTTTAAAAACTGAAAGCAGTTAATTCCGCCACTAGTATGGTGCAAAAAATAAATAGAAGGTGTTAAATAATTTATTAAGAATGATTATTAACATTTTATAAGAGGCTACCGTTATCTGGGCGCTATTGTATTGCAGTGTGTCCCTTTAAGCCTAGGGAGAAAGGCGTTAATAAATGTAAAGGTGTTTTTTTTCAAAACAGGAAATCCATTGTACAATCTACAGTGTCAAAACGTACATAATTGTTATACACAGATAATGTTGATGTTATAATATCGACAAATCAAAACATTGATTGTGAGATGTGTGCATTTCAACTCACTGGGTTTTCTCATATTTTCGTTTTTGGATTTTTCTATTAATAATATTCCCTCTTTTGTAATATAACATAGTAAGCCATTTATCAGGTAATTGTTTAACGATGTCCTTTTTTTTAAATGACTAATATACAAAAACTTCCAAAAATATTATATTCTTTTTTTTAAAAAAAAGGGTGGAGGAGTTTGTGTGTGTGGCGAGAGGTTGATTAAGAAAGGGCAAGACATAGGCAAGGTGTGTTATTTGTCATTATCATTTTCCAAAATGTAAAGGTTTAGTTTGTTTGCTAGTGGTTGATACTTAAAAAAAGGAGAGAGAAAACAAGCTGATGATAACAGAAAAAATACTTATCTCTGTACTCCAGTTCCACAGATGGCAAGGTATTAACTCCCCATGGCTTCAAACTTATTTACTTTTAAATTTGTATATGCTATTACTTTTTCGACTTTGTATATAGAGGATCTTAAACGAGTTCCCATTTCATATAAGATTTATGAAACGATATATGAATTATTTTAATTTTAACGAGCCTTTTGGCGAGTTAATATTAAAAATAATTCATAACGAGTTTCATAAATCTTATATGGAATGGGAACGAGTTTAAGATCCTTTTTATCACATAACATTGCAATCAAATTAGTAAAAATTAATTCAGATGGACATAGAACCGCCACGACGTCAGACACACTTTAGCGCCAAAACGTCATAAAATATGTGACGTCGTAACGTCGCGTCTCACACATAACGTTGCGTATAAAAGAGTTCGTGTTTTACCTCTATACAAAATAGCAGTTTACGCCAACTTTTTAACAAACCAACAACAAAGTTTTGTATAACGTGCATTAGTTTTATAAGCTGTCACAAATAATAAGTTCATGACTCAGATCTGGGTGAATTTGTTATAAATAAAATAGTTTCAGTTATTAAACTTGCGGAGTGTTACAGGTTTAACTCAACCAATCAAAATCGTTCCAGGTTGTATTACACGTGTGTCATACAATAGAATATTAAATGGGTGTTCGACACTGCTAACAAGGGACGTTAAGTGATACAAATATATAATATACGTTTTAAAAAGATTAAGCTGTGGAATTTGACGACGCATCTTGTTTTGATAAATGTAAAGCTTGGCTTGCATGATGATTTTAATCAAGACTATGTCTAATTTACTATTTCCAAATAAATTATCTGTTTCTATCAAAATTACAATTGCTGTGTTGCATTTTTCTGTAATATAATCTTTGAGTTTTAGCCAGAATTCTTTTACTATTCCACATGTCCAAAAAATATGTTGGATAATTTCAGGTGCATTATTGCAAAAGCTGCACATATTATTATTATTAATATTCATTTTTGATAATAGTTGATTTGTTCCAAGTATCCTATGGTTGATTCTACATTGGAACCAGAGTAATTAAGGATATTTTGTCTAAGGCAAGGCATATACTCTTTCAAATTCAAAATATGGATCACTAATAACTTCATTTTTCCATTTTCTTAATGAATTGGTATATGTATTGTTCCTAATCTTTATGTCATATATGGTTCTACAGCCTTTCTCATTTTTTTAACTAACGATTTTATTAGTGGCCGTTTAGGGTTTTGGCTGTTACAGGCTAGATGTACAATGTGCAATTTAGCCAAATAATGATAATCATGTTCAAGAAAGTTAGACTGTATATTATAGTGTTCGTTAACTTCTATATATGAATAAAGATTTCCATTTTTGTTTAGAATGTAGTTGATAAAAAGTTATGCCATATGCTGAGTGAAACTGTTGCTAAGACCTTGGTTTAACTTGATCCGCAAAATTCTTGTAAATAACTAGAACATCCTTCCAAAAAGGATTATGCATTATATTTAAATTCTGTTTAATGTAATCTGTGTCGAATTTATATATATGTATATATTATTAATAATTGGACAGAGAGTTATCTCTAGGTGACTATATTTAGTTTCGGTCTGAGATATTCGAAGGATCCATGTTAATTTTAAAGCGGGTATAAACGTTTCCATGGTAACCATCCTAAGACCGCCATATTTATAGTCTTGAATAATGGTATTTCTTTTTTTATTTTGTCTCTCTAGTTATTCCAAAGAAATGTGTAAAAAAGTGTTTAAATTAATTTGATTTTATCCGCTGAGGGATTTGGCAGTCCAGTAATTAAATGATTAAGTTTTGACAGGGCCAACCGTTTCAAGATGACAACTCTACCAATAGGAGTGAGTATTCTTTTAGACAATGACAAGTAGTTTTTTTATTTCTTCTATTTTTGATTCGTAATTAATATTTACTAATTAATTTAAGTCTGTTGTCAGTAAATTTAACACCTAAAACGGTAAAAATACCATTTTCCCAACAAAGATTGTATTCAGGACATAGTTTAACATTACCAAACCATGACTATTGTTTTATCACTGTTTATATTAAGGCCGGAGATTCTTGCATAACATTTTAGTGTTATCATGGAGGTATACAGTGATTCCCTGGAGCCGTCTAGAGTCAAACTTGTGTCATCTGCATATTGTGAAACTAAATATTCTTGTCATATATATTAATACCTTTGATATTCGGATTGGTTCTCAGTAATATCGCTAATACTTCGGCGCAAAGAATGAACAGGTAAAGTGACAATGAATCGCCATGACGGCAGCCTCTGTGTAAGTAAACAATTCTGACATGTGGCCATTTACAATAACACAGGATTCAGTATTAAGATAAGACAGTTTTATCCAACTTATAATTGAAGGTCCGAAATTGAAAAAATTGTAAAACTTTTTACATGAAGGACCATGATACAGCATCAAATGCAGTTGCAAAATCGACCAAGAGTAGAAGCCCAGTGATATGGTATTTTTTTGCGTAGAATAAAATGTCATACAAAAAATCGTATATTTACTCCCATGAATCTACCTGGTAAAAAAGCAGTTTGATCCTCATGAATAATAGAGCACAAAATATGTTTAAGTCTAAAAGCTATGGATGATGAAGCTAGTTTATAAGAGACATTTAATAGAGAAATAGGTCTCCAATTTTTTAAATATAACTTATCCTGATTACCCTTTTTTATAACACCTTGTTTTAGTGTAATAGAGAGTTCACCCCTTGAGTAGACATAATTAATGGATCTGACTAAAAAATTACCAATATCACTCCAGAAGAATTTATAGAACTCAGCTGTAAATCCGTCGTTACCAGGAGTCGTGTTATTCGACATCCTTTTAAGACTTTGAAGCATATCTGTATATGTAAGTGCTCCTTCTATTGACTGTTTTAAATGTTCATTTAATTTTGGTATGCTGAACAAATTTAATTCACCCAAATTAACATCTTCTGTTTCTTTAGCTTCGTATAATGTTTTAAAATGTGATCTTGCTTATTTAAAATTTCATTTTGTGTTTTTAAAACCTTCCCTGAAGTAGATATCAAAGAATTCATGTATTTTGAAACATAATTCCTACTTTCTAGACTGCAGAAATAATTTGAATTATTTTCACCTTCATTTATCCATTTCGCTTTTCACCTTACAAAAACTCCCTCCATTTTTGTTATATGAATTTCTAGTAATTCTTTCTTTTTCTCTTAAAGCAGTTCATAATTTGTTTCAGTTTCTTTTTCCAGAATTTCTATTTTTCTTAAAAGGTCCTTTTTTTCTTTATTTCCTTTTTCTTTTTATTGCATGAATATGCTATTGTTTTACCTCTAATTTATAAAAGTAACGTTTCAAAACATAATTGTTCATCTATATTGAATCTTAAATCTTGTATTGGAATTGTGCTAATCTTGATGTTCTGAGGCATATTGGCTTTTTGTGTTATCTCAGTATGACTATTTTTAAGTCTTCCACATAGTTTGCAGATAGTTAATACTGTACATGTTTCCTTATCACAGTAAAGATGGTTATTGCTGTGCATGTTTCTTTATCACAACAAAGATAGTTATTACCGTAGAACTTTTTCGTACTTGTATGACCTTATCTCAGCAAAGACAGTTATTGCTGTACATGTTTCCTTATCACAACAAAGATAGTTATTACCGTAGAACTTGTTCGTACTTGTATGACCTTATCTCAGCAAAGACAGTTATTGCTGTACATGTTTCCTTATCACAACAAAGATAGTTATTACCGTAGAACTTGTTCGTACTTGTATGACCTTATCTCAGCAAAGACAGTTATTGCTGTACATGTTTCCTTATCACAACAAAGATAGTTATTACCGTAGAACTTGTTCGTACTTGTATGACCTTATCTCAGCAAAGACAGTTATTGCTGTACATGTTTCCTTATAACAACAAAGAGAGTTATTAACGTACACCTTTCCGTACTTGTATGACCTTATCACAGCAAATATGGTTATTGCTGTAAATGTTTTCTTATCGCAGCAAAGAGAGTTATTACCGTAGACCTTTCCGTACGTGTATGACCTTATCACAGCATTTAAAAGGCGGTTATTGCTGTACAAGTTTCTTTATCTCAGCAAACGTAGATATTAGCGTACACCTTGCATTACTCTAACTGTTATGTTACCGTTCATATTTCCTTATATTACCGTCCATATTTTCATACTATTATACTGTCGCACACATTTTCCTACAGTTGTACTACCGTACACCTTTCCCTACTATGTCTGGCCTATATATGTTAAAATAAATTTTCAGTAACTCTTTATTACATATGCTTATGGAAAACAGTTTTAGTCATTACTTTTATATTGTGTAAAAATTCAAACATTTTACTAATTAAAAAATCAAATTAGATTGGTGAAACAAGTGTGCAAACAAATGGACCAGTGCCCTTGTGACTATTAGCTGGCACTGCAGATTTCTTTCTTAAATAGACATATGTATCAGGGAATGGTCATCACCATTACTATACTTATATACCGGGCTTAAAATTATTACCTTGCGGGTGGTTCTAAGCAGATGCTCGCCGTGTACGAAATTTGGGATATGTAATATACAGTAGGGATAGGTTATATACAGTAGGGATAGGTTATATATGGGATAGGTTATATACAGTAGGGATATGTTATATACAGTAGGGATATGTTATATACAGTAGGGATATGTTATATACAGTAGGGATAGGTTATATATGGGATATGTTATATACAGTACGGATAGGTTATATACAGTAGGGATAGGTTATATATGGGATAGGTTATATACAGTAGGGATAGGTTATATACAGTAGGGATAGGTTATATATGGGATAGGTTATATACAGTAAGGATAGGTTATATACAGTAGGGATAGGTTATATATGGGATAGGTGACATACATATACCTATGTATAGAGATGGGTTATATACAGTAGAGATGGGTTATATACAGTAGGGATAGGTTATATACAGTAGGGATATGCTATATATGGGATAGGTTATATAGAGTAGGGATATGCTATATACATTATATATATGTTATATACAGTAGATAGGTTATGTACGTGATATGTTATATACAGTAGGGGTAGGTTATATACAGTACGGATAGGTTATATACGGGATATGTTATATACAGTAGGGACAAGTTATATACAGTAGCTCACTTTCCATGTAGGTTTGTTTTTATCAACTCAGAAAACAGCCTTTAAATATCATAAAATGTGACGTATAAGGTGTATAAACTGCGTCAGAATGAACTCTTTAATTTGCGAAATATATCGTAAATAATTGCGTCTGAAGGCAATGGTTGAATCAGATCCGACTGAGTAAAACTGGTTTTAGACAATATCTGTTCGCATAAAATCAAATCTCAGCGCACTTCCGGGGGTGTCGCAAAGATAAATACTAGGACATCATTAGCTGTACATGCTTCTGTACTCTTCTGAGCAGCCCGATGCACTGGCTCTACATCATTAGACACATGCTTCTGTACTCGTCTGAGCAGCCCGATACACTGGCTCTGCATCATTAGACTTACATGCTCTCTTCTGAGCAGCCCGATACACTGGCTGTACATCATTAGACGTACCTACTTCTGTACTCTTCTGAGCAGCCCGATACAACTGTCTCTATTTTTTCTTAAGTTCAAGTTAACTGTCATACAGTTAAGAGTGCAACTTATAAAATATCTAAGTGCACTTTATGAGGCCGTAACTCGGACTGCTCTGATCAAAAATAGACTCTTTACGCCATAGACTCACAGGTAAAAGTCTGATACAATGTCTATATGTTCTATGTGGTTGAAGTAAATTTCCCTAGCTAGAGTTCAGAGTGCGAATCAGAAAATATGAGCGCATGTCACGGGGACCCACAGAGGCTCAAACGCAGGCCTCTTAGCTCACGCACCGGGTTGTATGCATAGATACCCTGAATAATCGAATACTGCTGTAAAGCAGATTCCTTGGAAGCAACAAACACAAACAAGAGAGAAAGGTAGCAGACTCGCATCTTTCACACCACTGGCTCAAGCGGTATTCTACTTTAAAGCCACACTTGAATTGGCCCCTAGACCTCTAAGGACCCATTTTAGTGAAAACGGCCCGGTTCTTTCGGTCTAGTTTACTCTAAGTAATTGACATCTACCGCCGTACATACAGCAACATTTCACCTGCAATGCTAGCTGCTCTCCTCCTACATGACTGTACCTTCCCTACTACTAACTGACCATTAAGCCCAATCCGCTATTCTCGAAACATATTGTACAATACCTTGTGCAATAACAGATAATAATAGATTCTAACCACTATACTACACTGCACTTCGGTTTCGGAGTAATCATTATATACACGCAACATACACACTTCACAAAAACAACTTTTACCTAAAGAGTACATGCATGCAAATACAGTTTAAGAGGACATTTATTTTAAAATAATGTCAATACCATATCAGGATATTTGTTAAAAAATAGTTTTTCAATAGTACTTCACAAAATAAAATATTCCTATTAATTGCCTTTTCTTCAAGCGTATACATATATTCGCCGGTTTTCTGTCGGATAATGACCCGTTGTAAAACCATATCATACAATTCAGGGCATTGGGAACATGACCCGTACCCCTGGAATTGCGAATTTTAGCGAGATTTTACATAAAATTGGGAATTTTAGCGCGATTTTTAATAAAATTCGGAAAAATATAAAGTAAAGCATTCCTTTCATAATTTCCTTTAATACTTCTTTTTGTACACCAAGATAAACAGAAGCATTTATTTAAGCGTTTGAACCCCATTCACTGGATTGGCACACTTAAAAAAAAAAAGAAAAAAAAAAAAGGGAATTTTTTCCTCTTAATTGGGAAAAAAAAGACATGTTTTGGCATTGGGACTATGACCGAATTTCGGCTATAAAAACAGCCAAAAAAAAACTACAAGTATATAGTATTATATACTAAACCAAATTGCTAAGTATCGACCTAAGAATATGTCAATAATATTCTCATTGTTTTGTGTATTTTGAGCTTGATTACAGATACGGTTAAACTGCAAATTAACGAGTGTAAATCGTCTGCTCTGATTGCATGAACATATTTTAAAACATTTAAGTCAATGTGTTTTCTTAGAAATAAGTTATAACACTTATACAACTGGGTATATAGGATTTTATTAAAGGGAATGTAGCGCCACAGCCATACAAGCTCTGTTACTGAGAGTTCTGAAAAACTTGGAAAAAAGGTGAAAGAATTACCAAAATCGGATGATAAACAAAAAAGATATGACCATTTAAAGGTTAACTAAAGCGACTATGGGAGCCGCCATTTTTAGAACTATGACATCATAGTTCCATATTACCATATATGGAATATTGATAAATATCATTTAAAATGAAGAAAATTACTGCAAATTAACGATTTTTTTTACTGGTCATATAAAGCATTATTGCCATTAAGTATTACATATTTTTCAAACAGTTGCTATCATTTTTCCCCTATAAATCAGTAAATTTTCATATTTATAAATATTTCATATATGGTCATTTAGAACCGTGATGTCATAGCTTTCAAAATGGCCGCTCCCATATCCGTTTCAACAGAAAGTTCAAATGATCATATCTTCTTTGTTTATTATCCGATTTTGATAATTCTTTCACCTTTATTCATTTTTTTCAGAACTCTCAATTATACAGATGGTTTGGCTGAGGCGCTACATTCCCTTTAAGTACTTCGAATTAGTGAAGCTTTCGATGTTCCTAATTCTAAAATATGCCAGTTAAAATTATTTTGACATCATGTTTTACTAGCATTACCACTACAAATGCGTTTGCAAAAGAATTTTTTGAAATATTTAATGTTAACGCTGAAGTACAGTTACTTGAATTTCAAACAATATTCAATGTAAAGGGAGGTAATTTAATATTATCCATATTTCATTTTTTTATAGACGGAAATTTTGCGATAAATGGGTCAAATTTTTATGTTTTTTTGTATTATTTCATACCAATTTTAAGAATTGTATATCTTTAAGCGATCTTTGACTCATGTTATGTGTTTTATCAGTACATTTCATGTTTTCATATAAAGGGAGGGTAATTCTCAAAAGATGTAACAATTTAAACAAAAAATAAATGTTTTACAAACTATGGGTCAAAACAAAATACTTATCATATATCTATTCTAAAATATATTTAAAATAAGAAAATTAGTTAAGATACAAAAGTTGATACTTAGCAATTTTGTTCAGTATATATGATTGGTTACATGATTGAAGTCAAAATTACGTTAATCCAAATTACAATCTTCACTAAAATTAAAATTACTGCACCAACAACTTTCTTCAGTTGTCACCGAATAAAAGTCCAATTGTAATTTCGAGTAGCTGTTGAACATGACCTTGGTGATCGTCATTGAGTAACACTGCTAGATTCTCCGCCTCGTATACCCATTCCCCCAAACTGACCACATGTCTTTTGCCACTGTCCGTAATTGACCATTAGTGTCAGCTATAAATGGCGACTATTCTTGAACTGAGTATTGGCCAATAACCCCATGTCCGTGTCTCTTCTTTTATGCCTTTAAAGTGGTAAGGGGTGGCACATGTGCAGTTGTCTGATTGTTACCCCAATAACCCACCGGCTGCACATTGTCATCACAAATTTCCGGTTACGTAAGACGGAACTGCGAGGATAAAGAACCGCGAGGAAAACTATCTGGATAATTCATTGCTTTGATTTGTGTCAGTGTATTAACATACAAGCATTCTCCTCATTAATGAGTGTGCACTTTTCTTCCCGTCAAGCGAATTCATTTCCAAGTAGAGACCAGTATTCAAAGCATGCTTCACTATGTACAATGTAAACGATATAAATTATAAAAGATTCCCCAGACGAGTATAAGCTGATACGTCATAGTGAATATACTGTTATAATTATAAACAGTAATTAAAACACCTATCCTATAAGCCTAGACTAAACCCTTTGCTTTATTGGTCTTAAAATTGGCAGTGCTATCTCGGACAAACTAGAACTATCACTGAAGGTGGTGAATACCCCCGCTTAAATTCTAAGTAAAAAAAGTGCCATACTTCTGTAATAAAGTAAGCAATCAACAATGGGTGATGTAGAGGTCATGAGTTGCTATGTGTATATGAAGTTTGGGAACAACTCATTCAAAACTATTTGAGAAATGTTAGTAATAAAATATGTTACGGGACGCGACGTGACGTGACGTGACGCGACGCGACACAAATGTTACGGGACGCGACGGGACGTTACGGACAACATGATTCCAATATAGCCCCCACTTCACTTTGTGAAAACGGTGGTATAATTAGAGAAATCTACATCATTGTTGTGGTGATGTCTGTTGTGATAGCCTCAAGAACATCCATACATGTTCAGATACCCTGCATCATTGTAATGAGTTATGATACCTCCAGGGACCTACATACGTGTTTAGATACACTGCATCATTGTAATGAGTTATGATACCTCCAGGGACCTACATACTTGTTCAGATATCCTGTATTATTGTAATGAGTTATGATACCTCCAGGGACCTACATACGTGTTTAGATACCCTGTATCATTGTAATGAGTTATGATACCTCCAGGGACCTACATACTTGTTCAGATATCCTGTATTATTGTAATGAGTTATGATACCTCCAGGGACCTACATACGTGTTTAGATACCCTGCATCATTGTAATGAGTTATGATACCTCCAGGGACCTACATACTTGTTCAGATATCCTGTATTATTGTAATGAGTTATGATACCTCCAGGGACCTCCATACATGTTCAGATATCCTGTATTATTGTAATGAGTTATGACATACTTGTTCAGATATCCTGTATTATTGTAATGAGTTATGATACCTCCAGGGACCTACATACGTGTTCAGATATCCTGTATTATTGTAATGAGTTATGATACCTCCAGGGACCTCCATACGTTTTCAGATATCCTGTATAATTGTAATGAGTTATGATACCTCCAGGGACCTACATACGTGTTCAGATATCCTGTATTATTGCTCAGATATCCTGTATTATTGTAATTAGTTATGATACCTCCAGGGACCTACATACGTTTTCAGATATCCTGTATTATTGTAATGAGTTATGATACCTCCAGGGACCTCCACACGTTTTCAGATATCCTGTATTATTGTAATTAGTTATGATACCTCCAGGGACCTCCATACGTGTTCAGATACCCTGCATCATTGTGCTGAGTTATGATACCTCCAGGGACCTCCATACGTGTTCAGATACCCTGTATTATTGTAATGAGTTATGATACCTCCAGGGACCTACATGCGTGTTCAAATACCCTGCATCATTGTAATGAGGTATGATACCTCCAGGGACCTACATAGCGTGTTCAGATATCCTGTATTATTGTAATTAGTTATGATACCTCCAGGGACCTCCATTCGTGTTCAAATACCCTGTATTATTGTACTGAGGCATGATACCCCAGGGACCTGCATACGTGTTCAGATACCCTGTATTATTGTACTGAGGCATGATACCCCAGGGACCTGCATACGTGTTCAGATACCCTGTATTATTGTACTGAGGCATGATACCCCAGGGACCTGCATACGTGTTCAGATACCCTGTATTATTGTACTGAGGCATGATACCCCCAGGGACCTGCATACGTGTTCAGATACCTGCATCATTCTACTGAGTTATAATACCCGAGGGACATATGTTCAGATACCTGCATCTGTGTAATGATTTAAATACTTATTTAAATGCAATACTCTTGCTTGCATGGATCTTAAATTAGATTCGTTTTAAACTAATCTTCTATGTTTTTCGAAATTTTGCCATCCATTTGCTGCGAAGTTTTACAATTGGTGATGTTTTCCTAAACCCTTTCTCCTTGTTTCTATAAATGTTGTTTTGTCTCGTGCTATTCCCATGCGTGACACTTAATCCTGTGAAAATCACAAGGTAATGAAACTGTAATTAAAAAGATGCTGTTAATTAAGATTTGTTTCTTGTAAATTCCATATAATGAGCTATTTGATGCTGATACTGAAAGATAGATTGCCTGAAATTGATTATAGGTGGTTTGACAAACGCGCCCACGTTATTGTACAAACATTTAAGGATTAAGTCAGAACAAGGGAAATTAAAAAAAGCAAGTAAATGTAATTATTACTGCCGGTCATGGTAGGAAAGAATCCCGGGTAATTCAGACAGTTGTCCAGCTTAAGGCTGTTCACTAGGTATATTATATAGTATTGCTCAAGTGTACAAACCTCAAATAAATACTGGAATATTACCATATCAAGTATGATGGTTTGAATGAAACTTACCTGAGAAATTATGATAAATTATATAATATTATAATAACTCTTTGAAAATGTGTTGTTGCTTGTTAATTGTTTATTGAAAAAAAAAAAACAGGAATATAGATGTCTACCTAACTGGAGACAAATAATTAACGCGTAATACAGTGTACACCAGCTACTGTGTTTTGATGATAACGTTTGAAAGCAGCCTATAATACTTCGTGTATAAGCGTTCATTTATCCTTGCTGCACTGTACCACAGACATATTAATAAACAGATCTTAACCAATGAAGTAACCAAAATATCACGTGGCACCTTAACTTTTCCTTCTATCTTCTCTGTCAATTATTCACTGATTTTGATGAGAATACATTCGAAAGATTCATAGTGAATAGCAAAATGGGATTATAATAATTTATGTTTATTTTCAAAATAAGGAATTGTATAAAAAGACTCCTTTTTTGCTCTAAATGTAAGAGAAAGAAAAATACTATCACTGGAAAGAATGGTGATGGGATTTAGCATGAATGAAACTTGTATCTAAAAAACTCTTCATGATATGTGTGTTTAAATTTGGGAAATATTTTGTGAATTTTTCGCACTGTGCCACGTGAAATTTAGATAATTTGCGTAGTGTCCAATCTATTTGTTATTAGGTCTGTGACTGAACTGGACACGTTAGCGAACCAGACCTCGGCTTGAAGTGTCAAAATAGTGATTGGTCAGGCGGAAAATACCTTTCAAGCACTTCAGCTACCATTCCAAACTCGGTCCAGAACAGACGATGCATGGACTACTAAACTGATTTTATATACGCCGTGGCTACTGATTTTGTTTTGTTTAATAGAAGCCATGGCGGATGCTTAAGCTTGCCTATATAGACGCGGTGGATGATCTTTTTTCTTGCTTATATAGACGCCGTGGCTGATCGTTTTTCTTGCTTATATAGATGCCGTGGCTGCAGCTTTACCTTGCTTGTATAGATACAAATAGCCTCTGAATTAGCTTGCGTTTTTAGATGCATAGGCAAATGCTTAGGTTTGTTCACATAGACACCGTAGCTGCTGATTTAGCTTGCTTTTATAGATGCCGTGACGGATGCTTAAGCTTGCTTATATAAACACCGTGGCTGCTGATTTAGCTTTCTTTTATACACACCTTCAGGGTGCTTGGTCTTGTTTATATAGACTCAGGAGGTCTGATTTAGCTTGCTTTTATAGACGCAGAGGCGAATGCTTATGTTAATATAGACACCGTGCTGTTGATTAAGCTTGCTTTTATTGACAGTGGCTGCTGATTTAACTTGCTTTTATAGATGCCTTGACATATGCTTAAGTTTGCTTATAAAGACGCCGTGGCTGATGAATGTGCATGCTTTTATAGACGCCGAGGCGGCTGATTTAGCTTGCCTTTAAAGACGCAGAGGCGGGTGCTTAAACTTGTTTACATAGTCACCGTATGGCGACTTTTTATCTTGCTATTATAAAAGTCATGACTGCCGATTTTGCTTGCTTTTATAGATGAGATGATTTCTGCTTATTGAGGTTGCCTTTACAGACGCCGTGACTGCTGCTTTAGCTTGGTTTTTATAGACGCCGTGACTGCTGCTTTAGCTTGGTTTTATAGACACCGTGACTGCTGCTTTAGCTTGGTTTTATAGACGCCGTGACTGCTGCTTTAGCTTGGTTTTATAGACGCCGTGACTGCTGCTTTAGCTTGGTTTTATAGACGCCGTGACTGCTGCTTTAGCTTGGTTATATAGACACCGTGACTGCTGCTTTAGCTTGGTTTTATAGACACCGTGACTGCTGCTTTAGCTTGGTTTTATAGACACCGTGACTGCTGCTAACACTTTCTTTAAAAGACGCTGTTCGGCTTCTCACCTAGCTTGTTTTTACAGATGCTGTTGCTGCTGATTTAGCCTGCTTTTATAGACACCGTGAATGCAGCTTTAGCTTTTTAACAACTTCTAACGATCATCACTCGTAAATTGATAGGCCTAAATAAACAGTATGTATTTAGACTAAATTATTACCGAAAGTAGTTCCATTTGTAGGTTAGTTTTAGACTGACCAGATTTAGATCGGGTGATGCAGACAAAACGTTATATGTATAGTTTTTAATATTAATAATTGCTGTCACAAAACATAGATATAGTCTTCTAGGAAATATCGCAATTTGAACGATTCTACCTCATTATTAGATGCAGTCATTTCAGAATCTACCAGTAAATTGGAATATTCTGGAATAGTTTATCATCATAACTCTTACAACGGATTTCATTATTATTGAAATATAATTATCGAACATTTTGTGTCACAAAAACGATTTGTAAATGATGTTAACTATTGGCTAGAATACCAAATGAGTTCTTTATTCATCAAGGGGCATTTTATCTAATGACCAATTTAGTGAAAATCAGACCCGAGACATTTCGAAGTTGTCAACCACACTATTACTTCCCGCGTAGCACTTGAGGTAATCACTTTACAATAAAAATAATGACAGAATAAAAAGCCGTCATTAGCCGCTACTTGAAAACATTCGACAATAGCAGAACAATAATTTAGGATCATTTTTGGAGAGGGACATGGTATAAATCATTAATTTACAATAAATTACCCTTAACTAGCGTTGAAAAGCTTGAATCTCGCACAATTTCCTTACTCATTTAATCCCATCTTTTGGACGATTGCAGCGATTTAATCCAATCACTGAGACGATTGCTTCCTGTAGACGCATGGAAATCGCCCCAAAGAGATGTAATTGTAGGAATGATCAGAAATGATTCTTTAACGAGCGTGATTGTTTTCTAGAGATCGACGTGTGAAATCTAATGAAGAAAAATATTGATGTTCCCTTAAGAATTTCTTAGAAAAAATATCGCCTAATTTGTTGGGAAAATAAAGCAGTTAACTAGGTTTGAACGATTAACACATTCAAAGACATCACCGTGGTCTTGGGAAATGGAGGGGGATTACAAAGACGACTATCATACATATAACAGCTATCAAATAGTTTTCAAGATCTGTTTAGATCCGGCACTATTTTTTTATTTTATTTTATTCCTGAGACTATAGAGCAGGCAAGCAATATCTTGTGATAAAGCGAGAAGATTATAATGGTGCCAGAATAGAAACATGAACATCGAACCAGGTTTTTGTTTTGTCGAAGAACCCAGAAGCAGTAATATGTGTGTGTTACAATCTTTATGAAATAGAGACATTACGAAATTCTCATCCGAAACTTCCGTTATCTTCCTTAAAACTCTCATGTCTATATCATATTTAAATGTAAAAATGAACTAGTACCAAAATACCTGTCAGATCTAATAAGCTTCTCTCACTTGAAAATTATATGTCGCGTTTCATTAAGCGAAAAGATCTTGTTCCACCTAAACATCGAACACACTCTTTTAAAGAGTCTTTCAGCTATTTCAGTAAAATAGTGTGGAATACAATTCCTTTACATATACGTAACATCAATAGCCTTAATTCGTATAAATACAATTTAAAACAATTTCTTTTCCAAAAACAAGATATGGACTAGCTGATTACTACAGAATTATGTCGCTGTTGTGTTGTTGTTATCTGGCGTTTTTTTTTTGTTTTTTTTTCTTTCTAGAGTGAAACTGGCACTGTATGCGTGTAATTGCTTAAATATCCTTCATATATGACACTATGGATATCTTGATTACGAATTAATATTATGAATGTATTAACCAATGAGTGTTTGTCGGATTTGTAGTATTGTTGTGTATATGGATGTTTGCGTGTGTGCGCATGAGTATGAATGTTTTTATATGTATTTATATAACTTTTATAGCATTATTGCTCGAAGCCCACATTGAAAATAAGTGTATTTTATATGCATAACCTAATGTGTTTTAACCGTCGTAAATTTAAGAAATTATTATTATTATTATTTATCACAAAAAAACACGTTTAAATGTAATGATCTCTATATTTAAGATTGTCGATTATCAATTACGTGTATTTTGAAATATTACTGATAGAAAGGTTTTGTTTACCCTCGCCTAGCTGGCAAAGAAACGAGCTATCGTTTGTTCATTGTCTTGTTGTCATATGTAAGAATGGTCTTTGTTCCCTACCTTGACATAGGTAAGGGTTATCGTTTTATCCGTACCTTGTTGACATAGGTAAGAGTTATCGTTTGTTCATTACGTTGTTGGCATAGGTAAGAGTTATCGTTTGTTCCTTGCCTTGTTGGCATATGTAAGGGTTATCGTTTGTTCATTACCTTGTTGTCAAATACGAGTACACGAGTTATCGTTTGTTCCTTGCCTTGTTGTCCTATGTAAGAGTTATCGTTTGTTCATTACCTTGTTGGCATAGGTAAGAGTTATCTTTGTTCCCTGCATTGTTGTCATATGTAAGAGTAATTGTTTGTTCCTTGACTTGTTGTCCTATGCAAGAGGTATCGTTTGTTCCTTGCCTTGTTGACAGAGGTAAGGGTTATCGTTTGTTCATTACCTTGCTGTCAAATGTAAGTTATCATTGTTCATTAACTTGTTGTCAAATGTAAGAGTTATCGTGTGTTCCTTGCCTTGTTGACATAGATAAGAGTTATCGCTTGTTCATTGTTTTTGTCATATGTAAGAGTTATCATTTATTCATTGTCTTGTTGTCATATGTAAGAGTTATCGTTTGTTCATTACCTTGCTTTTATAGATAAGAATCATCGTTTTATACTTGCCGTGTTGTCATAGGTAAGAGGCATCGTTTGTTCCTTGCTTTGTTGTCATATGTAAGAGTTATCGGTTGTTCGTTGCCTTATTGACATATGCAAATGTTATTGCTTGTTCCTTGCCTTGTTGTCATAGATAGGATTTATCGCTTGTTCATTACCTTGTAGTGATATGTAAGAGTTATCGTTTGTTACTTTCTTTGTTGCCATAGGTAAGCGTTATTGTTTGTTTCATGCCTTGTTGTCATATGTAAGAGTTATCGCTTGTTCATTACCTTGTAGTCATATATAAGAGTTATCGCTTGTTCATTACCTTGTAGTCATATGTAAGAGTTATCATTTTTCATTAACTTGTTGTCAAATGTAAGAGTTATCGTGTGTTCCTTGTCTTGTTGACATAGGTAAGAGTTATCGCTTGTTCATTGTTTTTGTCATATGTAAGAGTTATCATTTATTCATTGTCTTGTTGTCTTGTTGTCATATGTAAGAGTTATCGTTTGTTCATTACCTTGTTTTTATAGGTAAGAGTCATCGTTTTATCCTTGCCTTGTTGTCATAGGTAAGAGTCATCGTTTGTTCCTTGCTTTTTTGTCATATGTAAGAGTTATCGGTTGTTCGTTGCCTTATTGACATATGTAATCGCTTGTTCATTACCTTGTAGTGATATGTAAGAGTTATCGTTTGTTACTTGCTTTGTTGACATAGGTAAGCGTTATTGTTTTTTTCATGCCTTGTAGTCATATCTAAGAGTTATCGCTTGTTAATTACCTTGTAGTCACATGTAAGAGTTATCGCTTGTTCATTACCTTGTTGTCGTATGTCTATACAATCCGTCTATTCAATCTGTCTATATAAAAACACGTCTCAGTGGCCCAGGGGTTACCGACGTTTCGTTGTAAACCGTCTCACTTCTCGCCGCTGCGGGTTCAAATCCCACTGGGAGCTCCACTTGTAGGTGAGGAAGTGTTGATTCTTACGGATGGCGGGAGGTGTAAGTCCATACAATATGTCCATACAATCTGTCAATACAATATATCTATACAATGTGTCTATATTATCGATCTGTACAGTCTGTCTATACAATTTGTCTATCGAATCTGTCTATATAATATGTCTATACAATCTGCCAATATAATCTGTCGTAACAATCTGTCTATTTAATCGGTCTATTATATGTCAGTATAATAGGTTTATACACTCTGTCCATACAATCTGTCTATACAGTCTGTATACAATATATTTATACAATCTGTCTACGCAATATTTCTATATAATCTGTTTATACACTCCGTCCATATAATATGTCTATACAATCGGTTTATACAATATGTCCATACAATCTGTCTGTACAATATGTCTATACAATCTGTCTATAAAATATGTATATAAAATATGTCCATAAAATAATGTCTAAATAATATGACAAAATAATAGACATATATAGACACTCTGTCCGTATAATCTGCTTATACAATATGTCCATACAATCTATCTAGACAATATGTCTATACAATCTGTCTATATAATCTGTTTAAACAATGTCAGTCATACAATATATCCATACAATATGTCCATACGATACGTCTATACAATCTGTCTATATAATATGTCTATACAATATGTTCATACAATATGTCCTTACAATATGTCCATACAATCTGTCTATACAATCTGTCCATGCAATACACAATCTGTATAATAATTTATCCGTATATTCTATATAATAATCTGTCAATACAATATGTCTATACAATATGTTTATACATCTGTTTATAAAATATGTCTATACAATACGTCTATACAATTTTATCTATACAATCTGTACATAAAATATGTCTATGTAATCTGTCTATATAACCTGTTTAATATACATTCTGTCCATACACTATGTCTATACAATCTGTCCATACAATCCGCCCATATAATATGTCTATACAATATGTTTATACAATCTGTCTATGCAATATGTCCATACAATCTATCTACACAATCTGTCTATATAACCTGTTTAATATACACTATGTCCATACAATATGTTTATATACTATACAATCTGCCCATTACAATATTTCTATTCAATATGTTTATATAATATACAATCTGCCCATTACAATATGTCTATACAACATGTTTATATAATATACAATCTGTCCATTACAATATGTCTATACAATATGTTATATAATATACAATCTGCCCATTACAATATGTCTATACAATATGTTTATATAATATACAATCTGCCCATTACAATATGTCTATACAATATGTTTATATAATATACAATCTGCCCATTAAAATATGTCTATATAATATGTTTATACAGTATGTCTGTTCAATATGTCTATACAATCTGTCTATCAAATATGTTTATGTAATCTGTCCATATAACATGTTTAATATACACTCTGTCCTTACAATCTGTTTATACAATCTGTCCATTCAATCTGCCCATACAATATGTCTATACAATCTGTCTATACGATATGTCTTTACATTCTATCTATACACTATGTGTATAATAATCTGTATATACAATCCGTCTATATAATCTGTCTATAGTCTATATAATCTGCCTCTAATCGTGTTTAAGGTAGTTATTGTTAACACTGTGTTGTTTAGGTTCAACTAACAATAATCAGGTTTATATTAAAGATTCAGATTACTTGAACAAATGTTGTTAAAAAAATAGTGTTGAATATGTGTATGCAATATAGACAGATTGTATAAACATATTGTATGTTTAGTGTTGTGTGGCGGCCGTAAAAATATCAGTAGTGTTATTGTTTACTGGTCCTTTGGGATCATCCATCAAACCCAATATTTGTGGCTTGAAAGTAGAATATCGCTTAACCTGGTGCTAGGATGCGTGAGGAGTGTTGGACTTCACATTACCTCTCATGAACAGACTCAATAAAACCGAATCTGCTACTGTTATCTCTTGTTTGTGTTTGTTGCTTCCAAGGGATCCACTTTTCAGTATTTATTGAACTGTGTTCAGGAAAACTGATATCGGTAGTGGCGAAGAGTTGAACAATGTTCAGTTAACCACTACATTTATTCACTCACACAAACGCACACGTCTTTTAGATTAAATAAACCTGACATTCAAATGGCGTCAGATGGCTTTTGTTTGTTATGCTCCTAATGTAACAAATTGTTTAAAAGCATTCTAATGTGGCTTGTAAAACCTTCTAATTATGCGTCCTTTAACAGACCAATTAAGGTTCACCCTTGTCAGTTTTCTTTAATCTCCGTTCTGAAGCCACCTCTCTCACTCTATAGATAAGTAATTGCATTTCAGAGTGAAATTAACTTATTACATCCCTCTGTTTGTCCTTAGTGCTTAGGAAATAACATGTCGAATTGAATTAATCAGGGTTTATTCGAAGCGTCTTAAAACCTTGCGCTGTTGAAAATGTGATACGGACTTCGTAGGCGATCAGCCAGGACCCAAACTTTTCGATATTGTTACCAACGCAGGCGACAGATTCTACCATTACATTTAGAAAATAATGAAGTATGTAACTGAACTTTCACCATGATTTTCAATGATAACAATATATATATATACTAGGATTAAGCATTGAGATTATATGAACGTAGTAAGCAATGCACATTGCAACACGACATCCTGTTAGATGTTTATTTTAACGACTATAAATAGAAATGTATGTATAGCTTAACGATTTAAACACCTGAATTACCCCATCCACATAAATCACAATGAAGAATTCTGCATATTAAATATTTAAAAAAGCACTATTATAATGCATTTGCACAAAGATAAATATCAAATATACCGGAAATTCATGCCGCATGATTAAACACATGACATGTTCAAATTGACATCATCTAGTCATCTGGACAAGTTGATAAATCTTCTTCTTCTTCTTCTTCTTCTTCTTCTTCTTCTTCTTCTTCACTCCTCCTCCTCCTCCTCCTCTCTCCTCCTCCTCCTCCTCCTCCTCCTCCTCCTCCTCCTCCTCCTCCTCCTATTCTTCTTCTTCTTCTTCTTCTTCTTCTTCTTCTTCTTCTTCTTCTTTGTTCCCACAGACTATACCGGGAAACGTGATATTCTAGGCAAACTGAAACGTTAGTTTCTCTCTTGCGACTGCTCAGAGAGGGATATGTGCGACAAACCAGGAGACATAACCGATATCAGATGTTGTCAATGGCAATAATGGAATGCAGCTATAAATTTAAATAGAAAACGGCAGTTTTTATTTAAACAAATCAATTTAGTTTAAAATCATCACGTTTTTCGGTAAAATTAAAAGTGATGGAAAATAGTATATGTGACAAATGAAAGCGGAGTGGCAGAGATAATATACATATATAGCAATACATATATAGCAAAGCGTATTGAAAACGTTACCTGTTGGTCGGATCGACTTTCCATTAATTGTATAATTCAAGACTATCACTTTCATAGATAGCTCATGTTGCACAGAAAAGAATATATCTGGATTAAAGTCAGGTTTGCCCATACTGGAGCACAGTATGTCTATACTTACAGTATTTCATAGCTTTGCACTCTTTAAAATGCTGCTCATCTGTTTAGCCGATTTTTAGTTTAGTTCAGTTTGATTGCCGGTTGAAAATCTCATTAATCAAAATCATACACAAAAATAAATTTAAAAAATATACAAGAAGCTTTACTAAAACGTGTTTGATACATTTTGAAGAAGAACTCAAATTCGTAGAGAACATTACTGAGTGTCAATCTTTAGATTTGTGCCCATTAATTCAGATGGCAATTATATTACTAAATATAGATATAAAAATCGAACAGGAAAAGCAGCATGCAATGACGACAGTCAACAACAAACACACACACACACACAGACACAAAGAATAAATTTAAAGATAAATAAAAGGCCGAATAAGACATCACAAACACAAAAGGATTGGCAATAGGGCTACCTCCTTGGAACGGTCAGTGGAAAAAAGGCCGCTGGGGGTTTAAGGGTGCACCAAACCTCACACTTACCTTACTGTCAACCCTATCAAACGTGGCAGTGTAAATAAATAAATCCCCGCCATGAACTATTCTCTAACCAACGAGGCAGCATTAATAGGCAATATAAGTAAAACACAAAGATGCTCGTGTATATGTAAATAAAAACAAAACAATAGCATAGAAAGCCACAAAGAAGGTACTCAATAACTTGGCAGAATCCAGAGCAACAAGAGAATAAACCATTGAGCGCACGACAAAACAAGACTGCAGACAAACATCAAACGTCACCGTCCTTTTGGGTTTTAATTAGACGTCATCATAGGGTCCACAGCCTGTCCGGACATCGCACAATCAAAGAAGAAAGCATAGTGGCGAACTGTAAATGGGTCAACCACCAATCATGCAGTGCGTTGCAAAATGATAGCGTCCAAACCTCTTTTGATAAACCTTTTAACAAGTTTAATGAAGATAGTATGGAAGTGATCATGACCAAGGATCTTACGAAGTTTATAAATCACATCACCATAGAAGTCAGGTTGTGATAGTCCTTGTCGCAGAAGAGTTCTTAAATTACTTTTATATTTGGAAAGAAGATAAGAGTTACGATAATGCAATTTTGCCAAGGATTTACGAAGTTTATGGTAACGGTAACCCTGATGGAGTAGCTTTTTAGTTATACAAAGATTACGAATATTAAAGTCCTCAACTCGAGTAAAAGCTCTAGAAAAACGAATAAGTTGAGACACAAAGACCCCATAAGAAGTTTCTCGGGGAACATCCCCATCTAAATGGGGATAATTAGCAATATCAAAATTAAAATCATTTCTCTTGTCATATATTTTATATATATATTATTCTAATATATATATATATGTAATATAAAAACACACAGCTACCACTGCTCACAGATGAAACAATAGTACAGTAATCACTTTAGAAGGCTTAGTTCAAATAGTTACAAATGATAATGCAAGTGGTCAAGTTTGTATTACGATACCACTAAAGGGAGGTGCAAAATTGGTTTGTTAATATATAGTTGTTTATGACCGTAACCTGACTGTAGGATCTTGTATAATGACATTTACAGTCAATTATGTAAGAAGTTTCGGAGATAGAAGCTTACATGTACATACAAACTTCAACCGAGTGGAGACGACGATCAAGTGATGACAATTTCTCTTCTTTTTTTGGAAAGAGTCGAGCTAATATATTAAATATTAAGAACGTGTATCGGTGTTACCTCCTTTCTTGACTATTATATTTCATATGTTGAAGATATAGTTCTAAACTATAAAAGTATTACCATCAATTTGATATGTTACACAACTATTTTAAATAACATATTAAGGGAAAATCAAATATTAGGGTATGGCATTTATTGACGTCCAAATGAACAATCATGTTAGCACAATTATCAGTCACGTACCTGTGTAACAGTTACGTATAATATGAAGCACATTCATAATTATAATTTGCTATACCATCCTACATGATAATTAGTACGAATGGTCCAGAAATGATCATCAGTATCAGTCCCGAAAGGTTACTACTAAACTACAAAGAAATATAAAAAGATCGGACAGGGAAAGGAGCATTCAAGGAGGACAGTCAACCACAAAACACAGAAACAAACACGCAAACAGACAAACAAGAAGGCAACATTAATAATAAATACAAACGACATCACAAACACAAAAGGGTTGACAATAGGGCTACCGCCTTGGAACTGTCAAAGTCAAAAATTATTTTTATATTATTATGTTTTAATATTCATATTAAATTAACCATTCTGAGTTTATAAAAAACATTTAAAAGAAATAGTAACCCTCCGTTTATTATTGACTGGACATAAGGTATGCACACATCCTGCCTTTTTGACCCATTTCCCCAACAATTCAAAATCGTCCCCGACTTTTAGTAGTAACTGTGAAATGGCTGCAATGACCGAAACGTGCATGTCAACCGGAAGGCGAAAAGACGACAGAACGACAGAACGAAAAGACGACAAAGCGAAAAGACGACAAATGCAGCGCGAAAAGACGACAGACCGAAAAGACGACAAAACAACAGAACGAAACGACGCCATTTCAAGGGCGAAAAGACGACAGAATGCTACACAAAATAAGGAAAAGACGACAGTATCAAATAGCGTCTCTTTGCGGCTGAAGTGTCGTCTTTTCGTCTTTTCTCGTGGCGTTCTGTCGTCTTTTCGCACTTGAAATGGCGTCTTTTCGTTCTGTCGTTCTGTCGTCTTTTCGTTCTGTTACCAGAAACTTAAGACTGCGATGGAGGCACGTTTCAAAGAGAAGAGATCCACATCGTCTTACCTGTCTGAATTGGAAAGTCGTAGATTCAACAAGGAGAAAGAGCAACTGGTTGAATATGTGGCAGACATAAAATGGTATCCAACACCTGATAATGAAACAAGGGAAAATATCAACCCCATTTGAAAGGTTTTTTGGATTCTCAAGCCGCTTTATTCATTGGAATGAAGGAACCCAAATCCATCGATCAAGCAAGAGAAATGCTTGAAACTTATTCAAGCCTTCGTGAGGATGTGAAAGGTGTCAGGGTCAGAAATGTTGACTCTAAAAGTCAGCCGGAATTAGTCACTGAGGCTGGATTTCAAGAATTTGGAAGGAATATAAAATCTACTGTAGGCAAGAAGATAGATAATCTTGCAAATCGCATAAAGCAACAGGATAAAACCAAACACGCGATTTTCGTCCAACATTACGGGATCTTAGAAATGTGGAGTGTTACAAATGCCACGAGTATGGTCAATATGCCAAATATTTTCCACCGAGCATGAATAAGAAAAGCTCTGTGGGTGCTACAAATCAGGAAAACTAGAGGAGACCTATGTTAACGGCCCAGTACAGGTCCAAGAAAATGGAGGTAAATTTAAGACAATTACGTGTAGAAGTGCTGCGGGTGACCGTATGTCAATTATGCTTCATGTGAGACTTAAAACACTTAGTGTTAGATTTGTTATTGATACGGGAGCCTGCACAAGTTTGATTTCTTCATCATTGTACAATCGACAAATTCCATAGGATTATAGGCCGAAACTTGAAAAGTCTTTATTCATATGTAGGACTTGAATTGTCGATGATGCACTTTTGCCTATAGATGGACAATGTGAATTGGACTTTTTCTCTTGGTTTAGACTTCTTATATGACAATGATTATCAATTAGGCGCTCAGAGTAGAATTACATTAACTAATAGGAAATGTAAAACTTTTTTTGAAAAAAGTGCCTCTTAGGGCAGTGTAAATTACATCTGCTACAAAAACTGTTATTCCTGCAAATTCGGAATGCAGGAATGCATAATTCCATGTGAAGATTGCAGAGTATGTTTCTGTTGCTAGTATGCTGGTGTCCCCAGGGACTATTAATCTAAATAAATTACCACTGAGACTCGTTAATAAAACAAGAACTGAAATTGTGAAGCACTTTATTGGAACTGCTGATGCAAGGCCCATAAAAGTACCACCATGCAGGATACCACGTGTTTTTGCCCAACAGGAGGAGAACATTATTCAAGAGCAACTTGCTTTTGCCTTCTTGTTTGTCTGTTTGCGTTTTTGTTTCTGTGTTTTGTGGTTGACTGTCCTCCTTGAATGCTACTTTCCCTGTCCGATCTTTTTATATTTCTTTTTGATGCCGGAATTATTGAAGAAAGTAGCTGCAGCACTGTGTTTTGTAAGAACACGTGACAATGACGACAGAATAAGAGTGTGTGTGGACTATAGGCGCTTGAATAAAGTGACGAAAAAATGTGCCTATCCAATTCCAAGGGTAGATCAATGTCTTGAAAGTTTGGGTGGACAGTTTTATTCAAATGTGGACTAAACTTCAGTTTTTTCCCAGATCGCGTTAAATGAAGCTGACAGACAGAAAACGGCATTTGCTACATCTATGGGTGGCCTATATCAATATACAACTATGCCAATGGAACTAACCGGAAGACCCCATACTTTCCAGCGTTGAATGGAACTCGTTTTCAAAGGTCTTCAGCGGAAAACGTTAATAATATATATGGACGATATCTCTTCATTTGGCACGACATTTGAAGAAGCACTTGAAATACTTGATGAACTTTTAGGTAGATTGCAAAATGTGGGACTTAAACTCAAAGCTGGCAATTGTAACCTGTTTCAAACGCAGATTAACATTCTGGAACATACAATTGATTCAACTGGATTTAAACCCACAAATGAAAAAGTGAAAGCTGTACAAGAATGGCCGGTGCCAAAATCCTTGACAGATTTTCGATCCTTCGTGTCTTTTTGTTCATACTATGGCCGTTTTATTAAAGATGAAATTTGTCCTAAATCAACAAATCCGTTGTTGATATGTTTTTAATTATTAAATATCATTATAAATACGATGTTTACTATGCTATTGATGTATGTTTAGTGAAAATATGTTTTTAAAGATAAAAACCGAAAAGGCGAACAGGCATTGCTAAAAAAATTAAAAAAAATCTAAGGGGAAAAACTCTTGCGCGAATTACCGGAAATGACGTCATTGGGAACAAACTATTTTTTGTTTACATTGGGACTGAACGTAAAACAGTATACCTTGTGTGAAAATGTGAGAATTAAGCGATGTCAGAAGAAATGCCCGTGATAAAACGGTTACACCATGTGCAACCTTACGATTTGGAGCCAGAATACGTGTCTGAGGACGAAAATACATCGGATTCATCAACTGATGATGAAGTCGTACGCGGTGCAGGAACAAATGGAGAGCTTGTAAAGACTATCGTGTCATGTCATTCGTTACGTTCAGTGGTTCATTACACTATTCACTAATCTAACAAAATAGCGTATTTATACACTTACAGAAACAACAAACAAAAAAACAACGTAAACATTGTTTTCATCGAAATCTGACAGTAAGTCACCCGCAACACTGCACTATCTTGGTACATACACAATAACCGCGAAATGTAGTATATTCCGAATGAATGGACCTGGTCTATACCTTTACATTAATACATGGATATATATGTATGTAGATCTATGGTAAAACGAGCGTCAGATTTTTTTTGCCGATAAATAGACATGGAACAAATATATTTATTAGATATTATCCATAATTGATAAAAAAAATGAATAAAAACAATAATAAATGAAACAGCATATAATTTCGGCGCCATAATTTCTATAGTATTATATATTTGCCATAAGTCGCCATCAACATCAAACACTCTAGGAGCGGTGTTTGCAATATGACACGCTCTCTAGTCTCCACGTGCCCCCAAATATCAATACAGACTAATAAAATATTGCGGTGCACTATTGAAGTGCGGCCTAATTTGGGTACATACGTCGGTATATCACAAAAGCACGCACCATTTAGGGAAACCTAGTTTTATAATATATTTCCTGTTTATTGCAATTACTTGAGCGGTGTAATACCGCCGAGGGCAGACGCGTATTGCACAAGACGGATATATCACATGATATTTGTCGCGCGCAAAGAGAGAAAAATACTATGATTTAAATAATATAGCCAAATGTATTATGAGCACGATATAGACAGTTAGTAAGTATACTTACTCATGTATACTTACTCCTGATATACAGATCGAAAACAGACCAAATATATCAAATTACCATAATATAAAGTATATTATTCTATTATACTTGTTTTACTTATTGCACGAGCTAAGAGGCGTTATTGTTGTTGCTTTGCCATAAAAAAATTACTGAATTATTATAAAAGCTAGTACTATTATTAATTTTCTGCCATGCAATAAATATCCATGAAACATTTTGTATTTTTTTTTCCAAATCCATAGCCCTATATATGTTGATAATATATATCTATAATACTATTGGCAGAAGAGGGTGTATAATTTAAAATTATTAAAATTAAAATTTGGAAACAAAGGCACAGTGTTTATTTCACCGGATTCATTTAAATTTATATGCTGAACGTTCTTAGCAATCTTTTAAAAAAAGACGGCTACATAATATTAGCGCCGTCAACTCTTCATTGATTCACGTAAAGACGCATGCTTCTAGTTCAACAGCTAAACATTCACGGTGTATATAAAGATCTAAGACTATACACCTTTCTTCAATTTATCATGCGTATACCCGATGAGGTGCTAAAATAATTGAACATACATTTCAATCTTACTTCATGTATGAATTTCCTCCTCAACGCCGGTCGAATAGGCGAAAACAACTTGCTTGGAGGCGGCGGGGTTATGCACTTCTCATTTTTATAGTCGAATATCGTTGGTACCGCTGTTGATTTTAATCTGCATGGCCTTTTGTTCTCCAAATTCAAAGATAATGAAACCAAAGGATGGACTTCCCACGAAGTCAACTCAAAATGTTTGCTACAAACTCGCGCGTCTTTCGTAGGTTCCCACTTTCTCGACGAGTCGGGCGATTATCTTCGGTAACGTCTACCCACACTTCAAATCTTAATATATCATTATCTCGATTAGGGAAACGAAAGAAACTTAGGTTATTATCTTGTCCTTCTTTATGCAAACTTTTTCACCCAGCAACAACACACGGCATTTTTAACAAGTACCATAAAACGTTATCCTACATAGACAATACTATACAACTCAATGCGACACCGCGAATCGTTTAGTACCAATGACGTCACAGGATCACGTGTCACTTACCTGTCTCCAAAAAGGGCGAAACTCGAAGCGTGTCCGCTATGAGATAAAATTGGCTACTGTGAGAAAACGGGACAACCAATAAGTGTAAGATTTGAAAATATTGTATATTATATACGTATATTTCCGAATATATATTCAAAATACACGCTATATTTCACCTTTAAAGGTTTAGTGAAAGAGCTGCTCCGTTAAATCGCTTGATGGAGGCCGGTCGAGTGTTTTGAAGACCAACAGAATGCATTTGTGGATTTGAAATCTGCTCTTACAGGCGATGAAGTGATAACATACCCACAAGAGGATGAACTATATATTGTGGATACCGATGGCTCGAACTTTGCTATAGGTGGTTGCTTAAGTCAAATGCAATGGAGTGAAGAAGCAAAGGATTACGTTAAGAGACCAATAATGTTTGCAAGTAAATCGTTAGATAAATGTCAACGTAGGTATTGTGCAACACGAAAGGAACTTTTAGTGGTTATTACTTTCATAACGCAGTTTAGACATTACCGACATGGAAAACAATTTATCTTAAGGACGGACTGTTCAAGTTTAAGGTGGCTTATGCCATTCAAATCTCCCACAGATCAAATGGCAAGGTGGCTAGAGGTTCTGCCACAGTACAACTGCAAACAAGATCAAACATCGAAGTGGCAGGAAGCATATTAATGTCGACAGTTTATCAAGGATTCCTTGTGACCCAGATGAATGTCAGTGTTACGACTGGAAGACAATTCTGGAGGAATTACCGTGTGATGGGTGTACAACGTGCTTAAAAAGGCACAAAGCCTGGTCAGACATTTTGCGCAATTTGACGATGTTGTTCCCTTGTTTGAAAAGAATAGTGTGCAGAGGTCTGAAAACGTGTACAAATCGTCAGTTGGAAGGATTTCCAGAGTGAAGTTACGTTCAGGTGAATTCTGGACCTGGATACTCCTTATTTGTAATGTGCCATTGTACAACAGAATCAAGGAATTTAGTCGCTGTGGCATGACAGTTTTCTGAAAGTAATGGATTATTGGAGAGCACTGTAATAACAACACATAAAAATATGTTTTAAACTTTAATAGACTTGGGAAATATTGGGCGTGGCATGGATTGAAAAACAAGCCCCAAGCATGGGGTCTAACAATTGGGCTGCCGGTAAGCACTTACAGCAGAAAGCATTAAGCAATAAAGCAGATTGAATATTACAATATTAAGGACATAAATACATGTGCACCAAATTAAATGTTCATTATGAAAGCAACGTTTCTGATAAGCATTTAAGCAAGTGTTGAAAGCACGGTTGATATTCAAGCATAATTACAAGTGCACCGAATTCAATCAATTCAAATGTTTTTTATCAATTCGTACGGACAGCAAATTTGTATATAATTTATGTTTAGATTACAATTACAATTCAATCTCTGGGTATATAGGAGCTGAATAAAGTTAAACTGAAACTTATATGTCCTTCCTTTCACACCTTCGCTGCCCGCCGATAATTAAACACTACAACATTTAAACACATCAACTAGCTGTAATCCAAAACTTCCAGCAAGTATGTAAGTGCCCTTAATGTCTATGCCACACCATCAACTGAAAATATATAACTCAGAGTAAGCAACATGATCTTGCAATATAAAATACTATCTTTTGAATAGAAGTATTGACAAATAATGAAATGTCTTAAATGAACTTATTGTACTTATACAACTTCATAACACTATTATCGATTTCAATCAATGATCCTGTGGGCTGGGAGGGAGGGAATTTAAGTTGTTAACAGTAAGCTAAAGCACATCTTACCTCATTGAAAACCCAAGATGCCGGTGTACATGTACGAACAACTGCACCGTGATATTTACTCCATAAGTTCAAAACGCTAATGTTGTGTCCTCCAATAACCGTTGACTATAACAGATATTATAGTCAGTATTATTGGAGAGCACTGTAATAACAACACATCAAAATATGTTTTAAACTTTAATAGATTTGGCAAATATTGGACGTGGCATGGATTGAAAAACAAGCCCCAAGCATGGGGTCTAACAATTGGACTTCCGGTAAGCATAAAAGACCATTATGGCAAGCCATTACAGCAGAAAGCATTAAGCAATAAAGCAGATTGAATATAACAATATTAAGGATATAAATACATGTGCACCAAATTAAATGTTTATTATGAAAGCAACTTTTCTGATAAGCATTTAAGCAAGTGTTGAAAGCACGGTTGATATTCAAGCATAATTACAAGTGCACCGAATTCAATCAATTCAAATGTTTTTTATCAATTCGTACGGATAGCAAATTTGTATATAATTTATGTTTAGATTACAATTCAGTCTCTGGGTATACAGGAGCTGAATAAAGTTAAACTGAAACGTATATGACAACCTAATATATGACAAAATCATGAGCACCAGAAATATTACAAAATCATAGATCCTGCGA
Organism: Cyrtodaria siliqua; assembly: GCA_037043455.1. Lineage (NCBI taxonomy): Eukaryota > Metazoa > Mollusca > Bivalvia > Adapedonta > Hiatellidae > Cyrtodaria > Cyrtodaria siliqua. The sequence continues at coordinate 245,259 of JAWPHD010000744.1, read as the reverse complement.
GTCTGATGTTAATAAATTTAAGTTGTTAAAGCACATCTTACCTCATTGAAAAACCAAGATGCCGGTGTACATGTACGAACAACTGCACCGTGAAATGTACTCCATAAGTTCCAGACGCTAATTTTGTGTCCTCCAATAACCGTTGACTATAACAGATATTATAGTCAGTATTATTATGTGACAGCAATTTCATTTCTCGTGAAAGTAACGTTAATGGGCAGAAATGGCATAAATTTTGATGGCTCATTGTCCGAAAATGCAGCACCTCAAACATCACAGTCGTCAAGCAGCTTGAAATATTTCTGTACAGTTAACTATTCACCAGAAAGAATGGCAAAACTTCAGAACTAATATCCTGATATTTCTCCTGTTGTTAAATGGCTCAAGTTTGACAATAAACTACCCCATGCGACATAAGTGCAGGTTATTCCCCAGCATTGCGAAATATGTAGCTGCACTGGGACTTGTTGATGTATTATTTAAAAGATACATTATGAGCAATAAAGAGGAATATGTTCAGTTAATTGTTCCTCGAGGTTTGAGAAAAGAAGTGTTAGTCTCGGCACATGACTCAAATACTGGTGCACATTTAGGCATAGACAAATACTGGTGCACATTTAGGCATAGACAAATACTGGTGCACATTTAGGCATAGACAAATGCTATTCGAAGCTTAGACAGACATTCTGCTGGTATAAAATGAAGGACAATCTGAAACGCCATAGCAAAGCTTGTGAAATGTGTATATTACGCAAACGACTAGATCTCCATTAACAGAATATACGGTTGGACATCCAACGGACAGAATCAGCACGGACATAATGGGACCATTACCAACAACTGAAAATGGAAATAAATACTGTCTTGTGGTCATTGATAATTTCACCAAATGGGATGAAGTGTATGCAATAAAAGACCAACTTGCGAGTACAGTAGCTGCTAAAATAGTTTATGAATTTCTTTCACGGTTTGGAATGTGTCTTGACATTCTTTCAGATCAAGAAATAAATTATGTATGAACAGTATTTAACCCAAATGGAAGATAAACTGTACAAAATTTATGAAATTGCAAGGCAGGCATTGGGAAAAAAGTAAAACGGCAGAAACGGGATTATGACACTAGAATAAGTTCTAACAAGTACACATTATGAGATTTAGTCTTATGTTTAGACACATCTAGAACTAAAGGGCATTGTAAAATAATTGATCCAAATATATGGCAGGGACCTTACATTGTTCAAAGGAAAATTAGTGACCTTTTGTTTGAGATATAAAAAAAAGGGACCAACATCAAAAGCAAGGTTGTACACCATGATACACTGAAACCATATCATGGAAACAGCTTGCCAGACTGGTCCATGACGCATAAACTGTCAAGTCACCGTTAGCCTTTGAGTTCCAAACACCTGAAGATGGAAACTAACAGTAAATTTGAAGCACGCAGAAGTCAGAGACAGAGAGTTCAACAGAAACCATTTCAATATTGACAATACGAACGTAAGATAGGAGTACTGTTAAATGTCTGTCATTAAGCCTTTAGGGACATAGAAAGTTCATTACAACTCATGATAAACAAGGAAATTCTGGTCATTTGGTGATTAAGTCTTGAACAGAGTAGATGTTCAAATGTTTATCTGAACAAAATTAATATTACACCTTTTGGACTACAAATAAAGGATATTACTTGACAATGTGTTTGTTAGTCCAGTACTGCTTGTAAATAATAGCATTGCATGTACACGTGCGAATTGTGTAAAGAGGACTTTAGACACAACTCATCTTTAAGTAGACACACGAAGCAGCACGTCGGGATGTTTACTAATTACACCGAGACAAGTGATGCTCAACAGACAATGCAGTCTTGTGAGATCAACCACTTTAAAATTATCGCAGACGACAGAACCGCACTTCTGTCACCAATAGTGAACCTGAAATTGGGAACTATTCAGCTGTTGCCAATCAGATGACCACAAAACAATCTACTTGTGCATACAGGCCAATATCTCCTGCAAGTACTATTGCGTTCCTGCCAAAACGAATCAAACTTGGAGATACTCTGAGAATCGGGCATGAGTCGAACTTACTACTGGCCCACTTAGAGGCAATATTGGACACAAACCACCGATAGGTACTGAGTGAGATCCATAACCTGCACCAAAAGCTAGGGCAAGCTTCGGTGTCTGCCATATTGACAAAGGTGCACATTTAGGTTAGCAGGTAACTAGACCGGAGACAAGGAGTATTCCGCCTGATTTCTTGGAAGGTCTACTTAAAATCAACTCCAGGGCAGCTGAAATCTTTGGGAGCAATTGACAAATTATTCAAGCCTGGATTATATTCTTTATAGTATTCATGTGAGAGAGACGATATCATTATTATTAAAATGTTGTAAATATTAATTCGTCATAATTATAGTTTCGTAGCAAGTAGAGATTAAGTAGAAATAAAGTAATGGAAAATAGAATTGGACTCTATATTTCTTTTCACCTTTTGAGTAAGAAATTGTAAAAATACTGATCAAAGGCATAGTCAGTATACAACAATATAACATCCGTATATATATCTGTGTGTCTATATATATTGAACAAAGTTAAGCAATTAAATAGCATGGTAAATCCCATTAATCAGATGCCATTTTGAGAGCTATGACATCACAGTTTTAAATGACCATATATGGAATATTTATAAATATGAAAATTTATTGATTTATAGGAAAACAATGACAGTAATTGTAGGACAAATATGTATACTTAATGGCAGTAATGCTTTATATGACCAGTAAAGGAGTTTGCATCCATTTGCAGTGATTTTCTTTGCTTTAAATGGAATTTATCAATATTCCATATATGGTTATTTGGAACTGTGACGCTATAGTTCTCAAAATGGCGGCTCCCATATTCGTTTTAGAACAACCGTCAAATGGTCATAACGTTTCTGTTTATAATCCGATTTTGATAATTCTTTGTTCTTTTTTCCAAGTTCAGTAATAGTATTTTCTATTATGGTTAACCATGTTGACTACTTGTAAACTGTAATTATAAGGTGACTTATAGGTCCGTTGGGCCGGGTGTTTCTCTATTGCATTTGTATTAAATGTTTGTTATTTCCGTATACACAAGTCACTATAATAAAAAAAAATACTTACTTACTTACTAATAGAGCTTGTTCTGTGTCGCTAAATTCCCTTTAATTAAATCAAATCTTATCAATTTTTTAAACACCGTTTTCTATCGATTTAAGACGTTTTCTTAATATTGTTAATAACGTTATGGATAAAAAAAATACAGCTAAATATATGGATAAAAAAATACAGCTAAATATAATGGATAAAAAAATACAGCTAAATATATGTATAAAAAAAATACAGCTAAATATATGGATAAAAAAATACAGCTAAATATTTATCTTAAAAAATATGGTTTCTAGTGTCCCTGAGAGGTAAATAAGGATATTTAAAAATACAGTATTTAATGTTGACTTAAGTAATATTTTCCACTTAAGTTGCTTTATAAATACGGGCCCTTGTATTTTTATATTAACTAAAGGGGAGATAACTCTGGTACTTACCTAGGATGACAAATTATAAGTGAGGAAGAACACTTACTTTCTTTAAGCTAGATGTACAAAAAATAAGTGCAAAACGTCTTATTTTCAGTATTTATATATAATTATATAAAGACATTTTATTGGGTCAGACCCACTTAACCTGTATCAGCATAATACGTCCATTTAAAATGAAATTTTGCGCCTCACCCCCACTATATACTACCTTTGAAAAATGTTATTTGGTTCATGACCCAGTATACAAATTTTGACTCAATATTTATGTTTCGACCCAATACTCGTGTATTATAATATATCGACCACATACCAGGTATGTTTAAACCATATACCCTCTTTAAACTAGCTATACGCTAGAAGGGCAAGCGACAAACAGTAAACGAGACTAAATATGAAACTAAAGATGAAACGAGTTTTCAAAGCCCTTATTTTACCACATCCACTACAAACAATACAATACAAATATGTTATTCACTCAGGTCATACATATACATGGAAACCTGAGGCACAGCATGAGTGCATGCCATAGCCGTGATTTGTTATTCGCACATTATTCTTTGAAAAAAACTTGAGAGTGTCATACAAATTGCTAGTAACCCACAAATTCCCATCCCGAATGACCCAGTCATTGTCCCGCCACTGTCTTTGTGTATTACGGTGAAGGTGATTAGGCGGACAATTGACGCATTTGTCGAAGAAACTGTTTATATACCGCTGTTAACGTCCTGTGTTTGTTGGTTACGTATAATAGTAAAACAGCAAGCATATACAATTTGGTGTGATGCGACGCTGAGGTGGTCAACGGTCACCGGCAGTCAGTGTGACCAGAAGACAGTAACAACTTGTCAAGTAATGCACGCAGTACGGACCAAGCATCCCAGCATAGCTCCTTGTGAAAAAGTGGAATACGAACAATCTAAGGTACATATTACGACACTGAACAAACGGCCATATTGATGACCGTCCGCTTAAATCAGTGAGTTCGATGGTTTAATTGGTACGACATTGTATCAAATTAAATTTAGAATCCGTTGTATCATCAATAGCACTTTCAGCTAAATGTTGTAAGACTATGCAAGGATTTGTACAATCTTATTGTACAAATCCTTGGACTATGTTGGTGTATATAATTTGATCCTGATTATTTTATTTTTAAGTTTAATGGCGTTCCGAGATGCAAATGGTATTTTACCAACATACTCTTGCAGCATTCAGCAACAAGCCCACTCAATAATGCTTATAATAAAATTGATTTTTTCTTATCCATTCAAACACTGGTCAGAAATCCCCGAATCCGCATCGATGTTAGCGGACGGTAATCGAGCTTGCCAGTTGTATGGTGTGAAAACAAAACAAAAATGTTGTTACGCATGACCAGTAACTCTGATTTTCATTTCTGCAGTCATGCCGCTTTTCATAAAACTTTAACCTGTAAACCTGTAAACCTAACCAAGCTCATAAGTGCCCATAACTTGAAAAATGTTTGACCTATATTCATGCAGCTTCACACACATCTTCATCTTACATCAATGATTGCATATCCAATAACTCTGACTTTCATTTCGGCAGGGTTATGCCCATTTTCGTAAAACGTTAACTTTGTGCAATCTAACCTGGCTCATAACGGTGCAAAACATTGATCTATGGTCATAACACTTTATACAGTTTTTCTTGATCTATTATTCAATGCCGTTGACATGTCCAGTAACTCTGACTTTCATTTCGGCAGAGTTATGCCCCTTTTCATAAAACTTTAACCTGCAACCTAACCTAGCTCCTAACTTGGCAAAATATGGTCATGAAACGTTATACAGTTCTTCCATATGAATTGTCCATTTTTTTCCGATGGGTGGGTATGCCACGCTGGCTTATTCTGTAAGTGATTCATGCTAAAATGTAAAATCTATGACTTTGTACTGTTCACGCTCATTTTATATACGTAAGTAATGTAAAAGAGGTGCGTAGGTAAAGATGCCATTTTGCATAACATTTAACACTGTAAAAAGAATCTGCTCCATGTCTCATGAAGGACTGCACCCTGTCTCTTCAAACCTTATAGCTGGAGTGTCCTTGCTGAAATAAGCACATGGCAGGTGACACAGAGTTCCGTGGAAAACACTTCTAGTTTAAAATATATTTTTTTGGATATACTCTATGCTTCCGATTGGCAGGATATTGTCTGTTATTAATTAGTTAAATGCATTTTAAACACATGTTATATGCCTTTTAAATATCACAAAAATTACTCTAATTAATTCCCACAACATGTAACTGAAGGCCTTTACAAATTAAAAACACAGTTTGAAGTGAACGATTATAATAATCTTTCATGGGTATCCGGTAAAGATAGGGACTTCCAGCACGAGATATAACTGTTTTTATCTGAACCCGAGGCCGGCCTCGGTATCAATTAAAATAGTTATACAGATGGTTGGAATTTATATATATTAAAGGTAACCAAACAGGCTTTATTATTGAGAATTCTGAAAAAAGTTGGAAAAGGTGAAATAATTATCAAAATTGGATGATAAGCAAAGAAGATATGAACATTTGAAGATTGTTCTAAAACGGATATGGGAGACACCATTTTGAGAACTATGACATCATAGTTCCAAATTAACATATATGAAATATTGATCAGTATCATTTAAAGCAAAGAAAGTCGCTGCAAATGAATGCAAACTCATTCACTGGTCATATACAGCATTATTGCCATTAAATATTCATATTTTTCATACAGTTGTAGTCATGTTTTTCCTATTAATCAGTAAATGTCCATATTTATAAATATTCCATATATGATCATTAGAACTGTGATGTCATTGTTCTCAAAATGGCGGCTTCCATATTCGTTTCAACAGAACCTTCAAATAATCATATCTTCTTTGTTTATAATCCGATTTTGATAATTCTTTCACCTTTATTCAATTTTGTCAGAACTCGCAATAATAAAGATGGTTTGGCTGTGGCGCTACATTCCCTTTAATTACAATATGGTAACATAACAACTTGAAAAAGGGTGAAAAGGGGTGAACACAAAGTCAATCAATCAAAATCGGATGATAAACATAGAATATAAGAACATTTTAAAGTATTTTTTTTAAATATGGAAGGCGATTTCGATAACGTATATACATATAGATACATGCATGTACACATATATATTTATAAGGTAGTCATATTCCCCAAAATGGCGGCTCCCATTTCCGTTTTAAAATAACTTTCGAATATCATACATTCTTTGTTAATCATCCGATTTTGATAACTATTTCACCCTTTTTCAAGTTTTACGTAAGTCTCAATCTTGCTTAAAATGTATGCCTATATAATTCCTAAATCATTACTAAATCGAATCTGCAGTCGTTAGTGTAGGGTATGGCAATATCCAAAGACAACTGTTTATTTCTACAGAATTGCAATGCCAAATTTCTCCAGCAGCATGCTGCCAGAATGCCTTACTAGCTGTGTCTGTACAGATTCAATCGTTGTAAAGCATACGACAGCCAATCCGATATTTAATCGTAGTGCTCTGCTTAAAACTCTTCACGAGCGGAGGCGGAGTTAGTGTCTGCCGTAAATTATTGATTAAAAAAACAGCCATTATTGGGCAATATTTGAAAAGGAAAATATTTAATGACACGCGTTCATAGAATTGAACCAATCAGTGAAAAGTAAACATTTGCAATTCGTTTAGCAAAAGATTTGACAATAGTTTGGCATTGTTTGTTTTTATGTGTATTAACTTAAATACGGATAAATGAATCTTTTGAATCCTTTAGCGTCGTTTCGATGATCGTGAAAACGATGTTTTTGGCAGTTGACTATTCAGTGATTAAAATAAAGACGTTAATGGACTTTTCTAGTTTTGCGTGCTCTAAGACAATGCGATAATACGTTTGGATATGGTGTTTATATAAAACGGGTTTGATAATTAAAGGATTGGTGAAGTTTATTTAAAACAACGACATTTGCATAGGGTTACATAGTTTATTACCTACGCAGTTTAATACATATCTCTTACATTACTTACATATATAAAATGAGTGTGAACAATACAAAGTCATAGATTTTACATTTTATGCATGAATCATTTACAGAATAAGCCACATACTCATCCATCGGAAAATTAAAGGAAAAATCGCCAATTGTGTTTCAATATACAAATGAATATTTGGAATACGTGACTTCGTCGTTTTTATTATATTCATTTATAAATTAGTAATAAATTATAATCTTAACAAAACGCATTGTATTTAACAAACATGTGTAGCATGAATAATACTGCAGGGGCATTAGTGCCTTATGGTATGAAACTTGCAGGCCAATCACCGTATCTAGTGCTGGGATCTCAAAATTTAAATCTCGAACTACAGCGAGCACAGCTTCAAGATTACAGGACGCGTCTACAACTTGGGTTACGCCCGTATCCGAGCCAGGTTGCTGGCTTGGCTCCGCTGGCGTACCATGGTCAATTAAGCAATCCATATTTGCATCCATATTTCTACAAAGATCCACGTGCAAGGTTCATTCACGAGGAGCCGAAACCAAACCATAGCTACATTGGTATGTTTTATTTGTTTAATTGCAATATGATCATGCAAATATAATTATATACGGTATGCGTTTCCTTTTGAACAACGATGTTTTGATATCCGTTTCTGATCATATCAGCTGTTCTACTTCAGTATATGATATCCATCTCTGGTCATATCAGCTGTTTTACTTCAATATTTGATATCCGTCTATGGTCATCTAAGTGGTATTACTGAATTAGTTGGTATCCGTCTCGGATTGTTTCTACATTATTTGGTATCCGTCTCTATCATCTAAATGTTTCTGCATTATTTGGTATCCGTCTCGGGTCATCTAAGTGATGTTACTGCATTATTTGGTGTCCGTCTCTTGCCATATAAGTGATGTTACTGAATTATTTGGTATCCGTCTCTGGTCATCTAATAGTTCATGGCGGGGATTTCTTTATTTACACTGTCCCGTTGTATTCGGTTGACATTAGGGTAAGTGTGAGGTTTGGTGCAACCTAGAACCCGTTTAAACCCCCAGCGGCCTTTTTTGCGACTGACCGTTCCAAGGCAGTAGCCCTACTGTCAACCCTTTTGTGTTTGTGATGTCTTATTTGGCCTTTTATTTATCTTTAAATGTGTTCTTTGTTTCTGTGTGTTGGCTGTCGTCCTTGAATGATGCTTTTCTTGTTCGATTTTTATATCTATATTTACTGCATTATTTGATATCCGTCTCTGGTCATCTAAGTGATGCTACTGCATCATTTGATATCCGTCTCTGGTCATCTAAGTGATGTTACTGCATTATTTGGTATCCGTCTCTGGTCATCTAAGTGATGTTACTGCATTATTTGGTATCCGTCTCTGGTCATATCAGTTGTTTTACTGCATTATTTCGTATCCGGCTCTGCCTTGATTTTGTGTCCATGTTGATAATTGGTTATAGTTTCTGTGACATAATATCTGTTGATAAGTGGCATCAGTTGGTCTGACGTTATTAGTGATTCTTGACAGGGGACATGAGCTCACATTCCCTGTCTAGAAATGATATTCACGCGAGACAGCTATTTTACTGTATTATTTGGTATCCGTCTGTGGTAATTTCAGTTCTTTTACTGCATTATTTGGTATACGTCTTTGTTCAAACTGGCTCGTCGTTGTTCCAAATGGCTGTGTTACTGCAGTGTTTGGTACCCGTCTTTGTTCCAACTGGCTGTGTTACTGCGGTGTTTGGTACCCGTCTTTGTTCCAACTGGCTGTGTTACTGCAGTGTTTGGTACCCGCCTTTGTTCCAACTGGCTGTGTTACTGCAGTGTTTGGTACCCGTCTTTGTTCCAACTGGCTGTGTTACTGCGGTGTTTGGTACCCGTCTTTGTTCCAACTGGCTGTGTTACTGCAGTGTTTGGTACCCGTCTTTGTTTCAACTGGCTGTGTTACTGCAGTGTTTGGTACCCGTCTTTGTTCCAGCTGGCTGTGTTACTGCAGTTTTTGATATAAACTTTCTGTTTAAGGTATCAAAACAGCGCAATTAAAGCATGAGTTTATGTTCCATTTATAAGCATTACAAAATGCGTATTATATATACTTCAATATTCTGATACTTCAAGTTTTACATACAGAAAACTTGCAATTCACTTGTAGCACACAGAATGCATCATGTAACAGTACACACTATATCGTTATAAACCTTCGCCTCTCACCGCTGCGGGTTCGAATCCCACTGGGAGCTCGACTTGTAAGTGAGGAAGTGTCGATTCTTACGGATGGAGGATGGCGTACAGTACTGGTTCTACCCAGGAAATGTGGGTGGTCTGCCTCCACCACAAAAAAATCGACTGCCATATATAACCTTACATGTGTTGAAAATTGCGTAAAACACCATACAAACAAACAAACAAACAAAGAAACACTATATCATACATGCACGTAGCATGCATCACATATTAAAACAATTATCACTCGGTGACGTATCATGTCTGATTAACTAAACAGATGCAGGTTTCCACTCACACTTTCAATAAATAAATTACAGAAACGGTTTTAATACCAGTTTCCTGGCAGGAGGCTGACACTTGTGGTTGTCTGACATAGGAATATGTTAGGTTTTTTGTGCATTACCTGCTAAAATGTCTCAATAAAACATATATAATAAAAATAAAAATAAAGTAACGACACAATCTAAAACACGTTTGAGTAATTATTAAATTGGTGTTTAAATGTAATAAAGTGTTGCAAAAATAGCAGATGTGCTGTGAGTCAAAGACGTAATGTATGTTTTAGATGTGCTGTGAGTCAAAGACGTGATGTGTGTTTTAGATGTGCTGTGCGTCAAAGACGTGATGTATTTTTAGATGTGCTGTGAGTCAAAGACGTGATGTGTGTTTTAGATGTGCTGTGAGTCAAATTCGTGATGTGTGTTTCAGATGTACAGCGAGTCAAAGACGTGATGTGTGTTTTAGATGTGCAGTGAGTCAAAGACGTGATGTGTGTTTTCATGAAATGTAATTGTACGTGTGATTATTAACGGGACGAGCCTTTTTTTCCGCTTAATAATATCATGGTCTGTTTAGAATTCGGAATGAGTGTCGAAGTATTTTCTGAAAGCCATCGATTTCAAGCGTAGGAAAAAAACGTTGTTTAATATAATGACTTTTTGAAGATATTGCTTTTTTGTGTGGAATAATGAACATGTTACAACGTTACAAATATATCATATCACAGAAAGGTTGAATGACCATTTTTTCAGGACTGCTTTGCATCTTTTAATTTGTTAACTCTAATAAGCACAGTTCGTTTTCACTGAAAAACACACGTTTGTGTATAGGTTTCGTTTTAAATTATTTCCTAGTTGGTATTAAGAATGCGAACATTTCTGACGCTTATATGATAGTCGTATTACAGTATGATAGTCGTATTACAGTATGATAGTCGTATTACAGTTTAGATGATAGTCGTATTACAGTTTAGATGGCGATACTCGTCAACTTTTGTCAAAGAAATTTGACAAACAAAATATGACATTGTTTTTAAAAAAAAAAAAAATTGCAGAAATGACAAAATGTTTAACTCAGGACACTTTTTCTTAATTAAAAGATATTAAAATACATTTTATAAAGTGGTTAAATAAATATGGTTAAACATATTTATTTAACGTTTCGTTCAAGTCAATTGTTATATTTAACAAACATGTCACCAAACATTATGTTATCATTTTTTTGGTGAACAATTACAGAACGTATATTTAGTTAAAAGAGGCGCCGTGGAAGTGTATTTAGTTAAAGGTGGCGCCGTGGTGGTGTATTTAGTTAAAGGTAGCGCCGAGGTGGTGTATTTAGTTAAAGGTAGCGCCGTGGTGTAATGGTAAGCACTTTACATAGTAAGACCTTTTTTGATTATTTGTCTAACGGACCATTAAGATAGAGAAGTACAATAGGAGGAGGGTGGCATTACGTGGTCCGAGTATTAACTTTCATACCCACTTCTTTAAGAAACGAAACCAGGGTTCGCTGGGGGTCATATGGAAGAATCTTCCTCAAACGGGTTATCGATGAGTCGCCAGATTTTTACATGGAGCGTATAGGGGGAAATTTCATTATTGTTTAATATTAGAAATTCTATAAATATGATCGCTTAGGTGCAAACGGTTTCTTAAAATACAATTTATTATCTTTATTTTGATATAAGTTTTATATTTTTATGTTAAAAGTATCTTGGTCTGTTTTCGAGTTTAAATACACCATCTAGTGTCCTTATATGTTCTATATAAAATTCTTAAAATATGTCGATCATGTGTTTTTTAATTGTAAATATATCGCATAATGACGAAACTGAAGCCTTAGGTGCAAACGGTTCTAAATAGATGAAACAGTAATCTTTATTTTGATATAGTTTTTTTGTTAATGACACTAGTTATAGATGGTCTGTTTTACAAGCAAAGATAGCTTTTTTTTTTTAATTATTAATTGTTGTTGTTGTTGTTGTTGTTTGCGATAATCACATTAAGCAGACGACGCGGAGAAATATATAACATGAAGAGTTGTATGCATAAATGTTTAATTCATGCAAAAACCCATTACACATGTATTTCTCTGTCCAATGATGGTATTTCCATTTTAGGCAAAACAGGAGTCAGAACGAAACATTTGCTATATCAAAAATGATGGTATTTTTAACTTTTAAACAGCTTTTTATAGAAGTTCACACTATTATAATGCCATTTCCATAAAAATACACTTAAAAAAAACTATTCTCAGTTATAGCTTATTAAAAGCTTGTTTATAATAAAATATTTCATGTAAATATTAAACTGATTTTTTAAAAATGTGTTTTGCTTAAATTTACTAAAGTGCATTTATAGTTTCATTCCATATGGTCACTGTAGATACATAATGATTCTCAATGTTTTATGGCCCCCATACAGTGTGCAAGTGTGACTGCCGACACGCTCAATTACATAACGCCCGAGGCGGCTTTATCGATATCTGCGGGAGGTAAATCTGTACTAATCTATCACCTAGAGTTACATTTCGTGAAATTATTGTTTTCGATTTGAGGAAGATTCTTCCATATGGAAATAAAACCTTAATTTCGGCTTAAAAGGTTTGCATATTGTAAAATTAAAACATAGGTAAGTTTAATAGGTAATTATAAACAGGTATCGCATTTTTCCAGTACGAAATGTGTTTAAACATGTTTTATTGTAGAAATCTTGCTAATATAAGCTTTCTCTAAGCTAATGGAATGAAGGCGGGACCACGTAATGGAAAAATTGGAAACTCTATTTTTTATTTTTCGTTGGAAATGAAAAGAGAATGAAATGTTTTATTAAAATCGGAGAAGAGGTAAAATAAAAAAATAAAAAGATCAAATTCCCAACAGAAAAAAAATACTATTTCGTTTTGTCGTAGGAGGATTCGTAAAACGAACAATCAAATACAAAAAAAGGCCTAATACATCTATCACAAACATGAAACTGGATTAACCTTACCAGTCATGTGGATGATACTTAAAGGGACACAGGACAATCTTGATTTTTTTTTAAACTCGCGATGTACCGTTAAAATAAACACGTATAAAACAAATTGTTTTTGCATATTATTAACTCTTGAATTTATTGCATCATTTATATATTTAAACCTATGAAATAAGACGAACAAATGAAAACTCAACATTTTATTTTGATTATATATAAGCCGGTTTAAAGTCAAATTGAATCTGGGTAAATAAATCGACTCTAATTTCAATGCTTGATAAACACTTCAAAATTGCCTTGTGTCCCTTTAAAAAAAAAGAGTTTAAGCACACAAAATAAATAGAGGATCTTACATGAGTGCCTGTTTATTGAAATTAATATTAAATATTTATATTAATGACTTAATTTCGCACATGCCTCTTAATGTAGCTGCCTATATATATGTGTTGTTTTACGATGACGTTGTATGTTTCAATTTATAACATCTTTTTTGTTTGTTGACTGAAGGAGAGCAATGAATTTAAACATACTAGGCCTATGGCTATAATAACGTTTTATATATTTACTTCTGATTGTTTTATAAACAGGACATATTAACTCAAAATGGAACTCGTCCTCTATATCATTAGTGTTACATATTTGACATATTCGTTCATGTCTTTCTAACCTTTCACGAGAATACCTCCCAGGCTTGATGAGAGGACAAGTTTAATCTGGTTACAACACTGCAATCGCGCCTGGTATACAATACATCTAGATAATGATCATATTCAAAATGGTGTTTAACAGATTTGTATAGAGTTAACACTCTTTTTTTTTTTCAAGGTCGGTTGACCAGTTTTGGACATAATTATCTATTAGTCGTTGTTTGTATATCGGTACAAAATGTATTGCATTTAATGAGCTTGGGTCAAGCCATGCATACATGAAACCACTACTATTTAGTAATGACTTGAATTTTGACACCCAATTTGTTAATCCCTTTTCACAGTCAGATTTTGCGCTTTCATACACGTGTTTTATAATAACGTTATCAGTATTGACCGCTCTTAGCCTGTATGTAATGATACTAACAAGTCTATTTATATATAACGGATAACGGCCCAACTCCCCGTATACCCCTGCATTACTTGTCGATAATTTTACACCAAGAACTTGTTTACAATACTTTAAGCGAATTCTTTCAATTACCTTGGATTTAGTAAAACCCCACACTTGACTGCCGTAATTAAGAATAGAACCTACAAAAGCATCAAACAATTGTAAAGCTGTTTTCGGTTTTAACTCGTATTTCTTTATATTTATTGATAGAAGGTTCATAGCTTTAAGCGCTTTACCACATAATGTTTGTTGGTTAAGCGTAAACGACCCTTTTATACGATCTGTTTTAATGTACCTCATTAATGTTATGTTTTCAATATAGATGGATTTATAATAATAATAATAATAATAATAATAATAATAATAATAATAATATTTAATAATAATAATAATAATAATAATAATAATAATAATAATAATAATAATAATAATAATAATTAATAATAATAATAATAATTAATAATAATAAAAACAAAACAACAATATATATATATATACCCGATATTGGTGCTATTTTCTGCGCGATCTTAAAGAATACCTCAAAAATAGAAAGAAAAAATAAATAAATAAAAATAAATTTTTCCCTAAATGCTCAAAAAAGTTAGGTAGCTGCCTTTTTAGTGAATAGGTTGGAGCATAGCAAACTAAAAAGTGTTTAACTGTTGTTGTTGTTGTTATTTCTAAGCTTTTAAGTCCCGCCGCCAACTGTTTAACGATGGCCATCACGTCGTATGTTGCCTCGTGTTTTCTGAACGATAGATATAGACTGCTTCGTCGATTAAGTAAATGGTTACGAACTCGACGAGGCAATACCGATGCACACCGAGTCGAACGGAAAAGACCGAATGATGATTCGGCCGTAATTTGCATATTAACCTGCATAATATTAAACTCTTATATTACACTAGTGTATTGCAGTATACAGGCCAAAATGATAATGATGCTTTGATATGAATTTATGAATGTTATATGTTAAAGTGCAATAATAACGTCTCCTATAATTCTTTTAGAATGGTGTTTACAATTCATGTTTTATGTATAATGTATATTAGTATGCATATTTGATTGTAAACAATGCGACGCAAATGAACTATTAATCTCTTCTCGTTATCATGGCTCCGCACCGCAAGTTAAGAGATTCATAATTTAACTATTTTTGTAAAAGGATCATTTCTTATTCGTCGTATTTATTTGCACATGTACTTAACTGTGCACGTTTATACAAAATAATAATAATTACATGGTTAATTACTATTACATGGTTAATTACTATTACATGGTTAGTTACTGTTCATAATTTCAGCTGTATTTTGGCGAGTTTAAGAACATTAATACATGCTAGCCTCTGGCTCCGGTTTATCACATTTTCTGACGAGCCAAACATTCAATACGTAGTCCCGCCTTAATTCCATTAAGTCATGGGAAAGCTTATATTAGCAGGATTTTATAACGGATATTTCGACAATAAACACATTTAAAAGCATTGTTACTGAAAAATGCGATGTACTGTTTAAAAGAAGCTATTAAATGTTTTAATTTTACAATATTAATATGCAAACTTTTTAAGCCAAAATTAAGGTTTTATTTCATACCCACAGCCAACCCCGTTTTCGCTTCTTGGAGAAGGGGTTACATGGGGTATGCTAGTTAATACTCGGACCACGTAATGCTTAGTCATTAAATTATCATCTCGAGTTATATATCCATATCGTTTTAACTTTAAATCTGCTTGCCTATCCTTAAATAAAAGTCTGAGTTTTCAGTTTTTATTCATTAGACTACCATAGGTTTAAATATATTCATTGTGCATTACAATCAACTGTCAGTAGTATGCAAAAACAATTTGCGTTGAACATGTTTATAATTAATATTATTGTTTAAAAAATGCAAGCAATGTAAAAAAACTATATGAAAGAATCAAAATTGCCATGTGTCCCTTTAACATGAAACCGATTTGAATAACATAATTTACCTGAACTACAAATGGAGTTTCCCATTTTTTTCAGGGAAAGTAACTTGGCAAAAATCTCGTTCTGACATTCTTGCTTAAAAATGCGAAATTCTTTCTTTTTATAATGTAATTTTATTCCGAACTTATTATTAAAAACTGTGAAGATATGAAGCATGGTAACTTTTTGATTCGTTTTGTCATCTAAAATCAAACTAGCATAATATTGCAGTTGAGCGAAAAAAAGTGGGTATAGTAGGAAGCAGCTGTATGTGTACAGTATAAACATTAGTTACATGCTAAATGAAAGGTTTATATACAGGAATTGTGTATTGTCGGATTTTTCATGTTTTTGTGGGAGAATGCGTGCGTGCGTGCGTGCGTTCTTGCGTGTATGTCTTTCATGTGTTGTAATAAATGTGTGTATATTATGTTCTGGTGAGGAGAAACTATAAGTCAAAATAAAATATCAGTTTTGCAAGACGGCTAGAATAAATGAACTGTCAACTTAAAGATCAGTTTCTTCAAAAACGGGCGAAAAGTAGAAATAGGGAGTGACAAACACTGTCGTATTTTTTATAAACATGATTTTTTTTAATGTTTACTATTTTACCAACATGTTAACCTAATACTCTGTGTACATTTAGATGTATGAACCACAAACTAACCATGTACAAGGGCAGATTCCGTATCATATTTAAAGAAGTTTACGTATCTGTAAAATAAAGTAGAAAGACAGGTTTAATAGAGTTGTATTATATTCACCATATCTTTGTCAAATTTGATTCACCCATGAACATTGGAAATACATCAACACTATTAAAGGTAGCAATAGTTTGTAAAACTGTATTAACTGTTTGTAAAACTGTATTATCTGTTTGTAAAACTGTATTATCTGTTTGTAAAACTGTGATATGTAAAACTGTATCATCTGTTTGTAAATAAGAATGAAAATTGTATTTATTCTTCATTCTATTTTTTTTTCATTGTTATAGTTTGCGTTGTTCTATAATTATGTTTGTTTACTGTTATCACTTTGATAAATGTTTGTATTTCACGCGCTCTTCAAGAGCCATGATTAATGAAATAAAAGCTGAAAAACTTGACACTTGAAACTTAGGCTCTCTTGTGTGTAGTAATTAAACAATACGCTTTCTACAAATAGTTATAATGCCGATGTTCGCTGTCAATGTGGATCACAATAAAAGGCATGATGAAAGATTTGTCACTAAATAATTAAATACAGTAGTGTTTGTGTTTCTGAAATTTGAATGACACCTCATATCAACATGGGAGTTTCTGCATAATCTGTCTTTTACACTGTATGCTAAAGCAAAGAAAAAACTATTTTTCAAATTAAGAATTGCCTAAAATTGAGGGAAAAAAAAGAATTGTTTTCTGTTTTCCTTTTGTCTCTAGGTCCGTGAGCTTTCAGGGGAGATAATAGAGGTGTGAGACCGTTATTATTATTATCATTTTTATTATTTATTTTTTTTAATATTATTATTATTATTATTTTTATTATTATTATTATTATTATTATTACTATTATTATTATTATTATTATTTCTATTATTTTTATTATTATTATTATTATTATATAACGACCCCGGTATTACTAAGATTTGATTTCACTGAGGTTTTGTAAGTGTTTCACCAGTCATTGCCAAATTGCTGGAGTCATTTAATGAATTAAAACTTCTTAAAATTATTCTTTGAAAGTTAAAACCATGAAAGGGTCAAAATGCAGAAATGAACACGTATTTTTTTTTTCAGTTTCCTTGATTGCTTAGAAACCATGTTTAACCAAACAAAATACTCGTAGTTCCCAAGAAATAAAATCCTACTTAACGCAGCAAAACTAATATTCGAGTGTGTATTTCTGTTCGTTTTTTTTTAAGAAAGAATATTCGAGTGTGTATTTCTGTTCGTTTTTTTTAAAGAAAGAAACAACTGAATATGTATTCTTTAGGAGTATATTCCAATAATACTTCAAGAAAAACTGGGTAACGTTATGTTTTTGAATTCAGAAGTGTACACGAATTTCACATAAACACGGCAAATGACACAGTTTTTCAGAGACAAATTGTTGTTGTTTTGTGTTATATTTAGAAGCGTGGATGTATTTTGAAGAACAATCTCGATATTTGGTATTAATCAGAAATCAATAAAAAAAATATTTAAGTTAAAGCAGTTTGGGTATTACAATAATGAAATAAAATAGAAGTGAACACAACCTTTACGCACAATCTATTAAAAATAGTTTAGTAACCATACTCTAGTAACCATACAATAGTAACATTACTATAATAACCATACTCTAGTAACCATACACTGGTAACCATACATTAGTAAATGTACTCTAGTAACCATACCCTGGTAACCGTACTCTAGTAACCATACACTAGTAACCATACTCTGTAGTAAACCATAATCTAGTAATCATACACGAGTAAACATACTTTGGTAACCATACACTAGTAACCATACTCTAGTAACCATACTTTGTAGTAAACCATAATCTAGTTATCATACACTAGTAATCATACACGAGTAACCATACACTAGTAACCATACACTAGTAACCATACTTTGTAGTAAACCATGCACTAGTAACCATACACTAGTAATCATACACTAGTAATCATACACGAGTAACCATACACTAGTAACCATGCACTAGTAACCATACATTAGTAACCATACTTTGTAGTAAACCATAATCTAGTAATCATACACTAGTAATCATACACGAGTAACCATACACGAGTAACCATACACTAGTAACCATACACTAGTAACCATACTTTGTAGTAAACCATGCACTAGTAATCATACACTAGTAATCATACACGAGTAACCATACACTAGTAACCATGCACTAGTAACCGTACACTAGTAACCATACTTTGTAGTAAACCATAATCTAGTAATCATACACGAGTAACCATACACGAGTAACCATACACTAGTAACCATGCACTAGTAACCATACACTAGTAACCATACACTAGTAACCATACACTAGTAACCATACTTTGTAGTAAACCATGCACTAGTAATCATACACTTGTAATCATACACTAGTAATCATACACGAGTAACCATACACTAGTAACCATGCACTAGTAACCATACACTAGTAACCATACTTTGTAGTAAACCATGCACTAGTAACCATACACTAGTAACCATACTTTGTAGTAAACCATAATCTAGTAATCATACACGAGTAAACATACTTTGGTAACCATACACTAGTAACCATACTCTAGTAACCATACTTTGGTAACCATACACTAGTAAACATGCGCTAGTAAAACATACACCAGGTATCCATATTACGGTGTAACTGATTAGTAAGACTTGTTCAAATTTACCTTAACAACATTCTGTTATGTTAAAATACTATTATTAACGATTTGTAAAAAAACACAGCTTAATTTTAGTAACCATACACTGGTAACCATTCTCTAGTAACCATACACTGGTAGCCCTACACTATTAAACCTACATTAGTAGCCATACACTGGTAACCATACACTACTAATCACACACTAGTAACCATATACGGGTAACAATGAACTAGTAACTATACACTAGTAACCACACATTAGTATCCTACATTAGTAACCACACACTGGTAACCATACTCTAGTAACTATACACTAATAATCATACTCTAGTAACCATACATTAGTAATCATACATTAGTAAACAAACACTGGTAACCATACACTGGTAACCATACACTGGTAACCATACACTGGTAACCATCCGCTAATAATCATACACTGGTAACTGTAATATTGTAACAATAATTTAGTAACCATACCCTAGTAACCATACAATAGTAACAAACACTAGTAACCATACTCTAGTAACCATACTCTAGTGACCATACATTGGTAACTAAACACTAGTAACCATACTCTAGTAACCATACATTGGTAACTAAACACTAGTAACCATACTCTAGTAACCATACTTTGGTAACCATACACTAGTAAACATGCGCTAGTAAAACATACACCAGGTATCCATATTACGGTGTAACTGATTAGTAAGACTTGTTCAAATTTACGTTAACAACATTCTGTTATGTTAAAATACTATTATTAACGATTTGTAAAAAAACACAGCTTAATTTTAGTAACCATACACTGGTAACCATTCTCTAGTAACCATACACTGGTAACCCTACACTATTAAACCTACATTAGTAGCCATACACTGGTAACCATACACTACTAATCACACAATAGTAACCATAAACGGGTAACCATGAACTAGTAACTATACACTAGTAACCACACATTAGTATCCTACATAAGTAACCACACACTAGTAACTATACACTAGTAATCACACACTGGTAACCATACACTAGAAATCATACCCGAGTAACCATACATTAGTTACGATACACTTGTAACCATAAACTAGTAACCATACACTAGTAGCCATACACTAATAACCGTACACTAGTAACCATACACTACAAATCAAACACTAGTAACCATACACTAGAAAACATACAGCAGTAACCATACATCAGTAAGCAGACACTAATAACCATACACTAGTAACGATAACCTAGTAACCATACACTAGTAACAAAACGCTACTAATCACACACTAGTAACCCTTAACTGGTAACCATAAACTAGTCACTATACACTAGTAACCATACACCAGTAACGATACACCAGTAACCATAGACTAATAACCATATACTACTAATTACACACTAGTAACCATACACTACTAATCACACACAGGTAACCATACTCTAGTAACCATACATTAGTAACCATACACTGGTAACCATATATTAGTAAACATACATCTGTAACCATACATTAGTAACCATACACTGGTAACAATACACTGGTAACTATACACTAGAGTAGTAACCAAACACCAGTAACCATCCACTAGTAATCATGAACAAGTAACCATGCACTAGTAAATATACAAGAGTAACCAAACAATGGTAACCATACACTAATAATCATACATTTGTAACCATACACTAGTAACCATACATTAGTAACCATACACTAGTAAACATACACTAGTAACCTTACATTAGTAACCATACAATAGTAGCCGTACATTAGTAACCATGCACTGTTAACCATACACTAGTAAACATACACTACTAACCATATATTAGTAAACATACACTACTAACCATACACTACTTACCATTCACTGATAACCAAACACCAGCAACCATACACTAGTAAGCATACACGAGTAACCATACATTAGTAACCATACACTAGTAAACATACATTAGTAACCATACACTGCTAACCATACACTAGTAAACATACACTACTAACCATACATTAGTAAACATACACTACTTACCATACACTACTAACCATTCACTGATAACCAAACACCAGTAACCATACACTAGTAAGCATACACGAGTAACCATACATTAGTAACCATACACTGGTAACAATACACTAGTAACCATGCACTAGTAAATATACAAGAGTAACCAAACACTGGTAACCATACACTAATAATCATACATTAGTAACCATACACTAGTAAACATACACTAGTAACCATATATTAGTAACCATACATTAGTAACCGTACATTAGTAATCATACACTGTTAGCCATACATTAGTAACCATACACTAGTAACCTTATATTAGTAACCATACACTAGTAAACATACACTAGTAACCATACATTAGTAACCATACATTAGTTACTGTACATTAGTAACCAACCATACACTGTTAGCCATACATTAGTAACCATACATTAGTAACCGTACATTAGTAACCATACACTAGTAAACATACACTAGTAACCTTACATTAGTAACCATACATAAGAAACCGTAAATTAGTAACCATGCACTGTTAACCATACACTAGTAAACATACACTACTAACCATATATTAGTAAACATACACTACTAACCATACACTACAAACCATCCCTGATAACCAAACACCAGTGACCATACACTAGTAAGCATACACGAGTAACCATACATTAGTAATCACACACCAGTAACCATACACTGGTAACCATACACTAGTAAACATACACGAGTAACCATACACTATTATCCATGCACTAGTAAACATACACCAGTAACCGTACACTAGTAATAACACATACTAACAATACATATACATTGGTAACCATACACTGGTAACCATACACTAGTTACCATACACTGAAAATATATAACAGTAAACATACACCAGTACGCATACACTGGTAACCGTACTTTAGTAAACATACGCTGGTAACCAAACACTGGTAACCATCCACTAGTAGCCATACACTGGTAACCATACACTAGTAACCATACACTGGTAACCATACACTGGTAACCATACATTAGTAGCCATACACTGGTAACCATACACTAGTAACCATACACTGGTAACCATGCACTAATAATCATACATTAGTAGCCATACACTGGTGTCCATACACTAGTAACCATACACTGGTAACCATACATTGGTTAACATACTCTAATGACCATACACTAATAAATATACAACAGTAAACGTATACCCGTAACATACACTGGTAACCATACATTAGTAACCATACACTAGTAACCATACACCAGTAACCATACACTAGTAACCAAATACTGGCAACCATACATTAGTAACCATACACTAGTAAGCATTCACCAGTAACCATACACTGGTAACCATACACTAATAACCATAATATGGTAACATAACACCAGTAACCATATATTAGTAACCATACACTGCTTACCATACACTGGTAACCATACTCTAGTAACTATACACTAATAATCATATTCTAGTAACCATACATTAGTAATCACACATTAGTAAACAAACACTGGTAACCATACACTGGTAACCATCCGCTAATAATCATACACTGGTAACTGTAATATTGTAACAATAATTTAGTAACCATACCCTAGTAACCATACAATAGTAACAAACACTAGTAACCATACTCTAGTAAACATACTCTAGTGACCATACATTGGTAACTTAACACTAGTAACTATACACTAGTTATCATACTCTAGTAACCATACACTGGTAGTCATAAACTAGTAACCATACTCTAGCAACCATACACTGATAACCATACTCTAGTAACTATACTCTTGTAACCATACACAGGTAACCATACGCTACAAATCATGACATTATGATGGGCCGGTGGCCTAAATTATGAAATAAAATTTCTGGATATTGGTTTTGATCTTGATACACTAGTACCATAGATTAGTAACCATACACTGGTAACCATACTGTAGTAACCTTACTCTAGTAACCATGCACTGGTAACCATACACTAGTAACCAAACACTGGTAACCATACACTGGTAATCATATATATTAAGTAAACATACTCTAGTAACCATACACTTTTAACTATAAACTGGTAACCATACATTAGTAACATACTCTAGTAACCATACACTGTTAACAATAAACTGGTAACCATGCATTAGTAAACATACTCTAGTTACTATACACTGATAACCATACACTGGTAACCATACATTAGTAAACATACTGTAATAACCATAAACTTGTAACTATACACTAGAAACCATACACTAGTAAACATACAAGAGTAACCATACATTAGTAAATATACTCTAGTAACCATACACTAGTAACTATTTTCTAGTAACATACTCTTCAATGAAAGACATTTTCTTTATATAAAATGTTCCTTTTGAACTCCTTCGCAGAGTTTGAACTCCTTCACAGAGTTCTGATCTAGTTGTAAAACAGTGTAACTAAGTGAACTAGCCTAGTATATACTGCCTTATAATTTCAGGACTGATAGCTATGGCGATATTGAGTGTGCGAGACAAGAAACTGGTTTTGAGTGACATATATCAATGGATCTTGGACAACTATAATTACTTCAGAACAAGGTATGAGGCGATATTTACATAACCGGACAATACTTGCATAACCAAACACAGAAGATATTAACATAACAAAACACGGACAATTACGCATTAACCAAACATGGACAATATTTATATAACTAAACAAGGACGATTTTAACCTAACACAGGCGATGCTTACATAACACAATACGGACGATATTAACATAAGATATACAGACGATGCTTACATAATCATACACGGACGATGCTTACATATTCATACACGGACGATGCTTACATATTCATACACGGACGATGCTTACATAACCATACACGGACGATGCTTACATATTCATACACGGACGATGCTTACATAACCATACACGGACGATGCTTACATAACTATATACGGACGATGCGTACATAACTATACACGGACGATGCTTACATAACCATACACACGGACGATGCTTACATAACCATACACGGACGATGCTTACATATTCATACACGGACGATGCTTACATAACTATATACGGACGATGCTTACATATTCATACACGGACGATGCTTACATATTCATACACGGACGATGCTTACATAACCATACACGGACGATGCTTACATAACCATACACACGGACAATGCTTACATAACCATACACGGACGATGCTTACATATTCATACACGGACGATGCTTACATAACCATACACACGGACGATGCTTACATAACCATACACACGGACGATGCTTACATAACCATACACGGACGATGCTTACATATTCATACACGGACGATGCTTACATAACTATATACGGAAGATGCTTACATAACTATACACGTACGATGCTTACATAACCATACACACGGACGCTGCTTACACAACCATACACACGGACGATGCTTACAAAATCATACACGGACGATGCTTACATATTCATACACGGACGATGCTTACATAACCGTACACGGACGATGCTTACATATTCATATACACCGACGATGCTTACATAACCATAATTATACGGACGATGCTTACATAACTATACACGGACGATGCTTACATAACTATATACGGACGATGCTTACATAACCATACACACGGACGATGCTTACATAACCATAATTATACGGACGATACTTCCATAACTATACACGGACGATGCTTACATAACCATACACACGGACGATGCTTACATAACCATACACACGGACGATCCTTACATAACCATACACACGCACGATGCTTACATAACCATACACACGGACGATGCTTACATTACCATACACACGGACGATGCTTACATAACCATACACGGATGATGCTTACATAACCATACACACGGACGATGCTAACATAACCATACACGGACGATGCTAACATAACAATACACACGGACGATGCTAACATAATCATACACGGACGATGCTAACATAACCATACACGGACGATGCTAACATAACCATACACGGACGATGCTTACATTATCATACACATGGACGGTGCTTACATAAACATACACGGACGGTGCTTACATAACCATACACGGACGCTGCTTACATAACCATATACGGACGCTGCTTACATTACCATACACGGACGATGCTTACATAACCATACACGGACGCTGCTTACATAACCATACACGGACAAAGCTTGCATAAACATATTCGGACGATGCACACATTATCATACACGGACGATGCTTACATAACCATACACGGACGATGCTTACATATTCATACACGGACTATGCTTACATTGCCATACACGGACGATGCTTACATAACCATACACACGGACGATGCTTACATAAACATACACGGACGATGCTTACATAACCATACGCGGACGATGCTTACATTACCATACATGGACGATGCTTACATAACCATACACGGACTATGCTTACATTACCATACACGGACGATGTTTACATTATCATACACAGGCGATAAACACGAACGATGCTTACATTACCATACACAGACGATGCTTACATTACCATACACGGACGATGCTAACATAACCATAAACGGACGATGCTAACATAACAATACACACGGACGATGCTAACATAATCATACACGGACGATGCTAACATAACCATACACGGACGATGCTAACATAACCATACACGGACGATGCTTACATTATCATACACATGGACGGTGCTTACATAAACATACACGGACGGTGCTTACATAACTATACACGGACGCTGCTTACATAAACATATACGGACGCTGCTTACATTACCATACACGGACGCTGCTTACATAACCATACACGGACAAAGCTTGCATAAACATATACGGACGATGCACACATTATCATACACGGACGATGCTTACATAACCATACACGGACGATGCTTACATATTCATACACGGACTATGCTTACATTACCATACACGGACGATGCTTACATAACCATACAAACGGACGATGCTTACATAAACATACACGGACGATGCTTACATAACCATACGCGGACGATGCTTACATTACCATACATGGACGATGCTTACATAACCATACACGGACGATGCTTACATTACCATACACGGACGATGTTTACATTATCATACACAGGCGATAAACACGAACGATGCTTACATTACCATACACAGACGATGCTTACATTACCATACACGGACGATGCTAACATAACCATACACAGACGATGTTTACATTACCATACACGGACGATGCTTATATTACCATACACGAACGATGTTTACATTATTATACACAGACGATATACACGGACGCTCCTTACATTACCATACACAGACGATGCTTACATAACCATACACGGACGCTGCTTACATAATCATACACGGACGATGCTTACATTATCATACACGGACGATGCTTACATAACCATACACGGACGATGTTTACATTACCATACACGGACGATGTTTATATTATCATACAAAGACGATAAACACGAACTATATTTACATTACCATACACAGACGATGCTTACATTACCATACACGGACGATGCTTACGTAACCATGCACACGGACGATGCTTACATAACCATACATAGACGATGTTTACATTACCATACACGGACGATGCTTGCATTACCATACACGAACGATGTTTACATTATTATACACAGACGATATACACGGACGATGCTTACATTACCATACACAGACGATGCTTACATTACCATACACACGGACGCTGCTTACATAACCATACACGGACGCTGCTTACTTAACCATACACGGACGATGCTTGCATAACCATACACGGACGATGCTTACATAACCATACACGGACGATGCTTACATAACCATACACGGACGATGCTTACATAACCACACACGAACTATGCTTGCATAACCATACACGGACGATGCTTATATAACCATGCGCGGACGATGCTTACATAACCATACGCGGACGATGCTTACATTACCATAAACGGACGATGCTTACATAACCATACGCGGACGATGCTTACATAACCATACGCGGACGATGCTTACATAACAATACGCGGACGATGCTTACATAACCATACGCGGACGATGCTTACATTACGATACGCGGACGATGTTTACATTACCATACACGGACGATGCTTATATTACCATACACGGACGATGTTTACATTATTATACACAGACGATATACACGGACGCTGCATACATAACCATTCACGGACGCTGCTTACATAACCATTCACGGACGATGCTTACATAACCATACACGGACGCTGCTTACATAACCATACACGGACGATGCTTGCATAAACATACACGGACGATGCACACATTGTCATACACGGACGATGCTTACATAACCATACACGGACGATGCTTACATAACCATACACGGACGATGCTTAGGGACCAGGCAATATTTATCGGGGGATTGGGACCGGTGCAAATAAAAATGTTATATAAAAAAAAAATGTACGTCCCATGGCAAGCAAACGCTAAAAAAAGGTATCGTCCCATGGTTTGTCCCGACAAAAAAGGTACCTGTCCCATGCCATTTTGCACCATTCCCAATGCCCAGATAAATATTGACTGGTTCATAAGCACCCTTTTTACCAAATGAGGTTTGTTGCAAGCTTGCAGCGAACAAACAATTTTGTTCACCATAACAATTCTTAATTGTTCGCCAATGTTCGCCACTAGCGGTGATGTTGCCGCAAACATTATGGTAATCTTTAGCGATATTGCCGCAAACTCGCCAAAAAGCTATACATTCGCCAGAAATATTTATTTATTTGGAACGTTCACCATAACATCACCACATACTTACTTGCATGTTTTTTTGTTCGCCACAACATTGCGACAAATTTTACCAATCCGATTGTTTTTTTTATTGCATGCCGTAACATCACCACAATCTTTTAAATTCAGATTTGCCGTTTCTTTATTCACAGAACATCATGACAAACTATTCCATTCTGATCTGCTGTATCTGAAGACTCTGTTAGCCAAAATATCATTTCAAAACTTAGACTTTATACAGAATTTTATTATTTCCAGTTACTTACTACTAAAGTGAAATTTGCATTTTTTGTAAAAGGACGTACCACTTGAACAAGTAATTTAGCTAAGTGTAATTTTTTTCGTGGAACATTATTTTTAAGCATTTATTTAATTGCGTTCATTGCAAGAACTTTTTTAAATACCAAACACCATGAAAACTCCAACATTTAAAACCAGAACAATTAAAATTGTATCCCAAGTGCAAACTAATATGATCAGTATGACCTCAATAGGTAGATGTGTGTATATATACGTTTGTTGGTTTGTCTGATTCTAAGATATCCAGTGCCTATTGGACTGCTACAGTTAGTGACATGTCCATGAAAATGGGAGTAATGCAGAAATGACAGCGCTCGACATTTCCATGAAAATGGGAGTAATGCAAAAATGACAGCGTTCGACATCTTCATAAAAATGTGAGTAATGCAGAAATGACTGCACTCGACATCTCCATGAAAATGTGAGTAATACAAAAATCACAACACTCGACAACTCCATGAAAATGTGAGTAATGCACAATTTACAACACTCGACAACTCCATGAAAATTCGAGTAATGACAGTACTCAACAGCGCTCGATATCTCCATAAAAATGAGAGTAATGCAGAAATGACAGTGCTCGACATCTCCATGAAAATGAGAGTAATGCAAAAGTGACTGCGCCGATATTTCCATGAAAATTGGAGTAATGCAGAAATGACAGTTCTCGACATCTTCATGAAAATGAGAGTAATGCAGAAATGACAGCACTCGACATCTCCATGAAAATGAGAGTAATGCAAAAATGACAGAAGTCGACATCTCCATTAAAATGTGAGTACTGCAGAAATGACAACGCTCGACAACTCCATGAAAATTGGAGTAATGCAGAAATGACAGCGTTTGACATCTCCATGAACATGAGAGTAATGCAGAAGTGGCAGCGCTCAACAGTACTCGATATCTCCATGAAAATTGGAGTAATGCAGAAATGACAGTACTCAACAGCGCTCGACATCTCCATGAAAATGAGAGTAATGCAGAAATGACAGTGCTCGACATTTCCATGAAAATGGGAGTAATGCAGAAATGACAGATTTTAATTTTGAGAGGATTTATTTAAACAGTGTCAGTTTATTTAAATTGTGTCGATTTATTTAAATATAGTGAATTTAATTAAATTGTTGCACATTTAGTAAAACGAAGGTCCATTTATTTAGAATTCACAAACCATTATTTAAATCAAAACCATTTAGTTAAATCGTATGGATATATTTAAATCGTGAGAATATAATCTAAATCGTAAGGATATACTTTAAATCGAGAGTATTTATTTAAATAGTGTCGATTTATTTAAATTGTGTCATTTTATTTAAATCGTGTCAATTTATTTAAATATGGTGCAGTCCATGTTAAATAGTGAAAAAAACAAAATGTTTTTGAGCTAAATATTATTTTTTTTACAAATGGCACACCATTGTTCTATTTCATAATTTCAGTCCATTATTTATTTTGAAAAACTTCACCAGAACATTGCAGAGAAATAAATTATGCAAATGAAGTTTGCTGCAAAGTTTTTTACTATGTAAATGAGGTTTGCGGCAAAGTAGCAGCAAACATCTCCAAAACATCGCCAGAAGATTACAGCTAAAAGTGTTATGCAAATGAAGTGTGCTGAGAAAGTTGCAGTGAACATCACCAGAACCTCATTTGCATATTTGTTTGCTGCAACTTTGCCGCATACTTCATTTGCATGGTAAAAGTGGACCGCAACTTCGCCGCAAACTTGTCTGCCGCAGCTTTGCAGCAATGTTTGCCGCAGAGTTGCAGCAAACAGTCGCCAGAAGCCAATATTTTTGGTAAGGGGGCCTTTTATGGTCTAAGATCACTGCTTCAATATTTGTAATTGTTTAAAGTTTTTTTTGGGGAGGGAAGAATTTGACTCTAAAAAAAGAGTACGTCCCATGGCAGCCTAGCGGAAAAAAAAGTATCGTCCCATGGTTTGTCGCGACAAAAAAAAGTACCTGTCCCATGCCATTTTGCACAGGTCCCAATCCCCCAAATATTGCCTGTTCCTTTACATAACCATACACGGACGATGCTTATACCATACGTTAACAAGTCCAACTTGTCTCACACTATATCCAGCGTGACTGACTGCACACTACATTATAACCAGTATAGGGTTAAAACAAAATCCCATTGAGTTCTGTATAAAATTGATCAACTTGTCTAACATGTATTAATTTGTCATATTGAAGTAGTAATAAGATGTACCTTCATATTTGTAGAGATATGTCCTTTCTCTCTAGAAAACTGTTGAGAAAGGTAGGGGTCATGTGATGAGGGTCATGTGGCCGTGAAAACAAAAGCATCCATTCGACACCTCTCTCATGTATTCTACTTTCACTGTCACGTTCAGGTTGGTAAATAAAATCATCATACAGCCACGCAAATGGTTCTTAGCTCTCACAAACAAGTAAATAAAGTCATTTTAGCCAGAAAACAACAACAAAACAACCATGACTACTCCAAAATGCCTTTTATCACAAGCAAAATTTAGGGATTGTAAATGTGAACTTCTTTCACTGTCCCAGGCATGAATGCCAAAGTACTTTACTTCCTGAATGCTTCTATTGTGTATTATGCAACACTTTGCTGATCACTATTCGTAATTGAGGCCACACTGTTTTCCGACGACAAATAGAATTTAATATTTTCAAGATATATCAAAGTGCAGAAAAAATCACCTTTTCCCGCTGCATTCGTGTTAATAACCTTTGTTTTAAATTTAAAAAAAAAAAGTGGGCGAAGTTAACAGTGTTTGATAGTTACAGTCCCTTGGACATTATAAACTGTATATAAACTGCTGCAGACGCGGCTATTTTTGCAACCTAAAGATAACATTTGGCAAACCCCGTTAAGCTAGTAATGAATAATAACTTTATTTTATCTAGTTTACTATAATATAAATAGCAATACATACAGGCAATGTATATATGACAACTTGAAGTGTACACAACAGAGACTGGTAACCTAATATATATATGATGATATATAATATATATTATCGCAATTAACGTAAGATTCGTACTGCAGCTAGTCTCGGCCAGCCAGACCGTATCATGCATATGTCTTACTTGCATATATCTTTCTGGATCCGTGTAGAATAGCGTATCGAAGAAATCAGAAGGGGGAGGGTGACCGAGGCTATCAGCTTGAATGAAACATATGAACATAGCATAGTTTATTTTAACGAGTATTATTATAATGTTTTGTTTACAGTTTCTTTTTATATTTTTCAGAGGTCCGGGATGGCGAAACAGTATTCGGCACAACTTGTCCCTGAACGACTGCTTTATAAAATCAGGTAGGAGCGCAAACGGTAAAGGGCATTACTGGGCCATCCATCCAGCCAATTTAGAGGATTTTCAAAAGGGAGATTTCCGTCGAAGACGGGCACAACGACGAGTTCGTAGACATATGGGTCTGTCAGTACCTGACGACGATGATGACGACAGCCCGACGCCATCGCCGACGCCGTCACAATCGAACGCTCCAATCAACTGGGCCATAAAGACGGAAGATACTGGTCAAATGGAACAGATTTCTAAAGAGGAAACCGAAAGCTCTTCTCGTGAAACTATAGTCACCGACACAGTGTCTAGACAGTCAGACTCAGACACTCTAAGAATGCCCCCATTAAAGCGTGCTAAACGACTTTTTGACATGGAAAGCCTTCTTGCTCCAGATGCAGAAACGGATAAAATTCCTTTACACAAAGTGGCAATCAGATCTTCTGAAGAAATATCCAGTACTGGAATAACTGACCCATTGTTGCAAGTTAAAGAAGAACAAGGCTGTAATTATACTAGTAATACATCTTGCGACAGTGATGACGAAACACTGTCTAACGAAACTGCAAATAAGGAAGATATTTCAGAAAAGAGAAACTGCCAGAGTGCAACTGATTTTAGTGATCGCAACATAGGGCCTCATGTTGGTGAGTCGCTACCATTTAAGTGTCACAGTATAGATGGGAACGTGATCACAAATCTACCTCTCTACATCTCAGAACTTCAAAGAAACACTGACTTACAAAGAAGGGTCAGTGCGTTCAGAAACGCCAGTCAGTTTGTGTGGCCCACGTTTCCTGGTTACATTTCAAATTATCACCTCATGGCGCTTAACGCTGGTGCCCAACAGTCGACTACAGGAATTGTTCCTGGTTGTGCAAATATGAACACTGAGTCCGCCCAGAGATGGCAACAGACGATGACTAACCTTTTTGAACAAAGTCAAATAAAAGATAAATCGATTACAATAAACGATGATTAACGGACACATAATTGACAGTCTGACTATTATAGGCGGTGTTTCGTATAATTACGTTCTGTTTACATATTTATGTTTTGTTTCAGATGCAGACATTAGGTGATAACCTGTTAGAGAAACATGTAAACATCTTGTAGACATTAAAATGGTCTAGACATAGATCACGTGTAACGCACTTACACTCCATGATCCACTGCTGCTTTTAGTACATTATGGATGTGTTTACGAAATGTGTTTGTTTTAAATGCATATCAAAGTGTAATTGCAGTTTATTGCAAGTGCCGTTTAAACATACATCTATGTTCAACGTGTGTCGTATTGACATAAAGCAATCCGTGTTCAACGTTTATTGAAAGTATGCTGATATTATTAAACAATGTTAATTTACTTATCTCTGTGGTATGTTGGTAAAACTCTGTCGTATGTCGCTTTGTTTGGTTTTTGCAATATGGCAATCCTATTTAGTTGTAGGTAGTACAATAAATTAATACTTCAAATTGCTGCACTTTCATTTTATTTTCACTAGTCATCGAGGATTGCATCGTGTCGTGATTTATGCATTGCTCTTTATTGATAAATACTGAAAAGGGGATCCCTTGGAAGCAACAAACACAAACAAGAGACAAAAGTATCAGACTCGGTTTATTGGGTCTGTTCATGAGAGGTAGTGTTAGTGGATTGCTAGGTCCATTTTCTAATGTGATTTATCTCCCGAATAGCCGTGAGAATCATGGCTCTTATGGTAGTATGCATCTACCATAGAGCCACGAATCCTTTGTTTTGAAGTATTGGTAGGACCCCAAAAAGACCCCCTACACATTTTCCGGCGATGTTTCTGAAGTCATCAAGCACTTCTTGCATAAACAACCGCCGTATTTCAATAGGACACACCTTAAATACCGCACATGCATGCATTAAACTCACCAAAGAGAAAAATACCGATTTAGTGTTTTTGTAACCCATTGTAATATAATTCAGATAGGTTGTTAAAATGTTTACTTACGAAATATCTCGATATCTCATTCCGTATTTGAAAACGTCAGATCGAGTACTACTGAGAGTGTTATGATTTAGCTTAGTAACCTTTATATCTATTTATTATTTTTGTACCATGGTCTGCAACTAACGTCATCAGGCCGGAACCCGTCTTCTGTTACTACGATACTGTCCTTGCTTATCTTACTCGTAAATATACTTATCCAAGATGATTTATCCAAGTAGGTTTAACACTCTTTAGTAAAAATATATCTTACGGACCGTTATTGAAGGTTTAGCCTAAAGCACCGACATAAAACGACTTAGTTTTATGTCGTACATACTCATCAAAGTCACCATCTTCATCATATTCGTAGTCAGCGTTCACGTTATTACTGTTAACATTTCGCATACTCTCTGGTTCGTACTTTGGTCGTCTGATTGATGTGTGAACAGGAATGGTTTCACCCATATCTTTACTTACCAACGAATTCGGTCCATCTCTACAATATGCAGACGGTACCGAAAAACGCGTAAACCGAATTATTTCATGATAGCAAGCTTTGTGGAGCTTCATCTGTCACAAACTGCATTTTTCACAAAGTGAAAATTGCGTACGCATTCTTCACAAATCGCAAATGTGAAATTTCCGCATATTTCACAGCTATTATAACTGTATAATGTTTAGGATGATTCATTCCCCAACTCATTGAATGGAAGAATGATTCCGTAAAATCGACTATAGTGTCTACAGTATACATTAAGCGCCTCTTAAAGATTTTGTTCGTTCGTTCGTTCGTTCGTTTGCAGAATGATTCCGTAAATGCGGCTAGTTTCTACAGTATACATTAAGTGTTTTGACCCCTTAAAAACTTCGTTCGTCTTTCTATGGTCATTCTGCTCTTATTACTTTCACATGGGAAGATGTCAAGGGCTTGCGATGAACTAATGTAAGAAACCGGGCTAATAACAAAGTCTGACAATCGGAAAAATAACCATAGTAGTAGAAATATACACATAAGATGCAGTGTATAAGAATTCGAAATCAACCCTTAGAATAGTTCATTAATGTTCTATTGCCATACGGTGGTTGTTTACGACAATGTGTTCACGTAAGTCTCATTCAGCTATAAGCATTCGCGGTTGATCAACACGGTTCGCGGCTATAAAGTTTCGCGGATACAGAGCCTACGCGAACGTTATTAGCAAGCGAACGTTTCCAGATTTACAGTAAACAATATGACCGTTGATGTATGATTTGCGTTGCATATTTGTTATTGCAACACAGATATTTCAGCCAGTTCATGTAAATACACAACAGATAAAACAATCGGCCGAATGGCATTGCAAACAATTGATATAACATTGATTTTGACTGCGAATGCCTTTTCGCGGGAGTCTATGTTGCCGCCTTATTAGTATGACGTTAAAAAGATGATATCCTTCTAGATACGGTCGAAATATGATTCCCTGGATTCATCGGGCTGTTACGAATGTTACTGAATGGGGACAATTGGAGATCACAATTTCCTGCTATTCGCAACATCTCACTCACTTCTTAGAAGCATAAGGCCAGAAAAAAAATACCTGTGTTTCTGGTTACTCAGCTGAAAAAAATAGAGTAGGTAGGTCGTAAATATATATATATATATTTTATTTTTTTTTGCCCATGTGGTTTGGACGATGTTAAAGGTCAAGTAGTTAATTTATAGAGATTTTGCAAGGAGAGAAGGTAAACAACCTCATGATATCTTCTTAACTTGTTTGTTTTGAATAAAATAAATTGAAAACACATATTTTCTGCCATTACGAGTTTACATACGATTGAATTTTACAATTTTCCTGAGGCTGGGTGGTATTGGAAGAACAAATCTGCTGGCAGCATGTCATGATTAATGATTTTCATAACTTCTGCTCTGTCCCATGGCTGCATTTTCCAATACTAATAGCCAAAACGGACGCGCAGTGCACCATGGATGCAGCCATGTTTTAGAGCGTTTCGTACTCAATCGTTTCGTACATTACCGTTTCGTATCCAGATTTTTCGTTTTTTTTGTTTTTGTTTTTTTTGATAAAAAAACTGTAGGGTCGGCGCCAAAAATTAGGGACGGTCGGGTAACCAGAAACACAGGTATTTTTTTTTCTGGCCTAACTGAAATGTATCTAGTAGTGATTCCGTCATTGTATCATGATGCACCTTAAATTCCCGCCAAAACATATTTGCATTCAAAATCAAAGTTTTCGTCAAAGGTTTGCAATGACATTTAGCCGATTGCTCCATCTATAGTTTCTTTTTATGAAAGCAATGATAATGCACTTTCTTTGATAGAATGGTTAAGAAATAAAAAATCTTACCTCACTCTGAAGCGTCCAATATGGGTGAATGTTTACACTTTTTCTTCAAGAATTAGCAATAATGATGTCATAGATCATGCGTTATAGTCACACTGATTACTCAAACAAATTTTGCAAGCAGGATCAGTACGTCTGTGTCAGGAGAACGTACCACGATTGTTTCTGATGTTGGTGAGGATTGACAGTGCATACTCATTCTGGTGTCTGCATCTTCCTTTGATGAAAACAAAATCTTCCTGATCATCAGCGATGCTAGTTTTGTCATCTGCAATGGTAAGCCGCAGATATTTTTGTCAGACGGAGTAGATTTCACGACCTTGGCGCAAATTGTGTCTATTTGTCATGATTACTCATGAAACTCTTCAAATCACGAAGGGTCTTAGTTTTAGGTCCTGACAACAGGAAGGTTAGAGTTTCCCCTCGTCTCTTGCACTCAAACTATTTGATAGAGCTATAGTGGCGTAAGCGTCTGTCACAAAGTCGACTCAAGGTACTTTGGAAAGTAGGTCAAACATTAGCTCTGCCAAATCGTTAAAATTACCAGGAACTGAAGGTTGAATCTGGGGTGTTGCATCACACACACACACACACACACACACACACACGCACACGCACACACACACACACACAGAGTATATTCAGTAGTTCGCTGTATAGTTGGTTCAACTGATGCCTCCAAGCAGTGAAGCAATTTGGCTTTGTCAGTTCTAACTGAAATGTCATCAGCTGTTGAAAGGGGCCAGGGTACTGAGCCTAGCGGATATCATAGCGTCAACTTAAGATTTGTCTTATGCTTGATCAATAAAAGACCCAATTAACCAAATATATTGTTTTGCTTTGATCTAAAATTAAGTATAAAAATGGAAAAGGAAATGCAGCTTTCACAGAACACAGTAAATCCAAAAACACGCAAAAGGACAAACATGAATGGCAATGTTAACAAAGAATAAAGGCATAGGACGTCACGGAAAGGATTGACAATAAGCCTTAAAGGATACCGCATTGGAACGGTCAGTGGCCAAAAAAGGCCGCTGGTGGTTTAAACCAGGTTCTAGGGTGCACCCAAACCTCAGACTTACCTAACTGTCATCCCAATAAAACGGGACAGTGTAAATAAAAATTCTATAACAATTCCTCTAACCATCAAGGCAGCATTAATAGCCAATATAAGTAAAACACAAAGATGCTCGTATACATATAAATACAAAACAACAATAGCCTAGAAAGCCACAAAGAAGGTACTCATTGACTTGGCAGAAGCCAGAACAACAAGAGAATAAACCATTGAGGGCACGACAAGACAAGATTGCAGACAAACATCAAACGTCACCGTCCTTTTGGACTTTAGGTAGACGTCATCATAGGGTCCACAGCCTGTCGAACATCGCACAATTAAAGAGAAAAGCTTAGTGGCGAATTGTAAATGGGTCCACAACAAGCATACAGTGCGTTTCAAAATGATAGGGTCATAACCTCTTTTGGTTAACCTTTTAACACGTTTAACAAAGATAGTATGAAAGTGATCATGACCAAAGATCTTACGAAGTTTGTAGATCACATTCCATAAAAGTCAGATTGTGATAGTCCTTGTCGCAGAAGAGTTCTTAAATTACTTTTATATTTGGAAAGAAGATCAGGGTTAAGATAATACAAGTTTGCAAAGGTTTTACGAAGTTTATGGTAACGGTAGCCCTGATGGAGTAGCTTTTTAGTTATACAAAGATTACGAATATTAAAGTCCTCAACTCGAGTACAAGCTCTAAACAAACGAATAAGTAAACCCCATAAGAAGTTGCTCGGGGAACATCCCCATCTAAATGGGGATAATTAACAATATCAAAATTAAAATCATCTCTCTTGTCATAGATTTTGCTAATTATTTCACCCTTTTCAATAGAGAGATGTAAATCGAGAAAAGAAGCGTAAATATCAGAAGTATTAGTTTTGTTAAGTTGAAGTTCTTTAGGATATATATTATTAACCATAACAGAAAAGAAAGGGTTGGCAATGTTCAATATGTCATCCAAATATCGAGAGGTGTCATTAAAGGCTTCAATCTGCCTGGGTATCTGGTGAAAGGCTCAACATGAAATCTCTTTCATAGCAATATAAAAACAAATCTGCTACAAGGGGTGCAGAGTTCGTACCCATAGGGATACCAACAATTTGTCTATAAACGGTATTTCCATACATGACGAAAATACTATCTAATAGAAAAATAAGTGATTCACAAACTTCATGACAAGTCCACATAGCGTAATAGTCCAAACTGCCGTTAGTAAAACACTCTTTAATATTGTTACAGGCCAGAAATGCAGTATTTTCCCTAGCAAAAGTTTTTTCAATGCGAGCAATAAGCTTGTCTTTGAGAAGATGGTGTGGTTAAGTTGTATATAATGTAGAAAAATCATAAGTACTTATAGATGAAGCTTGACGTTTATTGCAAATGTTATCAAGAACGTCGCCTGAATTTTTAATAGACCAAAATAAATTAATCCCGGAGTTGTGAAGCCAATGATAGATTCCGTGGCTCCTTCTCCCTATCTTTTGTCAGCGATGGATGCAGTTCTTTGTGCGAAGAAGTAAATTCTGATGCCATATTTGCCATTTGGAGAGTGGCCCCTACCAGCTTCGCTATACCGTGACGTGTAATCCACCAACGGTAGTACCGTATGCAGCATACTTTCTACCAGGGACTCATATACATGTAATATAGACGGATCCTGTTTCTACCAAATCCAACGATGCCACCCAGGGAATTTGCATGTCGATTGATAGTTTGCTGAATAGTTAATGTGACGTGTTAACAAGAGACACCGAATCCCCTGTTTTGGAAAAGTTCAGTTGACCCGGGATGGACTGTGTCCAGACGAAGGGCTTCAGTATACAGGAATGTAGCTGGCATAGACGCAAAACACATTGGACATAGACAGTAGAACGAAGATATATGCATGCCAATGTCATGTTCCTTTGTGTCTGTCTTTGATAAGGGTTAGTGATATTAGTATTCTGTCCATATAACCAGAATAAGGCAAGACTAACTTTCACTGGAAAGTCAAAACAAGACTATGCTTTGTTACAAAATCAGGGTAAACTGCAACAAAGTATACAAAAAAAATCATGTTCAAAGACCGATAAGCTCCCAGTAGTTTAGTGTGCAATTGCTATTTTTCTTATTTCTATATCGTTTTAAAAAATATTTATTTATAATTTTTATTTTTAGGTATTATATTTATTTAGTTATTCTAATGAATTACGTTATGTTTTTTTAAAGTCTTAGTTAAAAGCAATATACTTGCACCTTTGTTTAAGAAATAGAACATCGTTTACAGTGAATTATCGTGTAATTTATCGCGGTTTCGAGTTCAATTGTAAAAAATAATTTCAAGAGCCCGGAGCCAGGGTGAGTGAAATTATTGTTTACAATTGAACGACAAACCGTGATATATTACAAGATAATTCACCGTAAACGATGTTCTATTTCTATTCTAATACCCCTAAAATTCGAAAATAGTGCACACAACTGAAATCTTCTGCATTTCCTTGCTTACTCTCCTAACGTTGCAAAAATTATGGTGATATATCGTTGAATATAACAGATACTTTAAACTAGGCTATATAGTGCGGGTGTGTTAGAATTCTGTATAACTTTTACTGGTAACGTAAAAAATAGTATTATATTTCATATATATATATATAATCTATTTACTAAATTCGTTAATTATATAACATTTTATTATTAAAGTCGTCATTGTTAAAGTAAAGAACTAACGCCTTTATTTCTGGAAACATTCAATATTTCAAATAACTTGAAATTGTAACGTACATTTCGCGTTTATATCAGATAACGTAAACTACATTGTCTTTGAGAAATGTTTTATTGTATCTAATTTTGATGTTTAACATGTTTGATAAATAGTATAAAAGTTATAAACTACACAAATCATTTTGTTACCTGTAAACCAATTCTGAGTAGGTTATGTTTTCAAAACATGATAATGGTAACGTATTTCGAATGGAGGTCATGCCCTTATGCCCCACTCTCATTTGGCAAGCATACTTCATTTTTGTAGCAAATGCCGTACACTTTCAGAAAAGGATACCCTTCAAAATTCCCGTCGGGGGTTGTTAGGGGAGTGGTTGGTGGGGTTGTGAGGGGAGTGGTTGGTGAGGTTGTGAGGGGAGTGGTTGGTGGGATTGTGAGGGGAGTGGTTGGTGAGGGAGAATATTGGTAAACTTAAGGTCTGATTATTTTAACTGTATTTATGATGTTTTAGGTGTAACGTAAACTACAGTATATTTTCAACATGTTAAAACGATTGCCTAAATTAAACAATTCATAAATAATATAAAATATAGGTAATATGTGCTGTTCATATACAAATGAATTTTACTCATATTCAACTTTATTGAATGTGCAATTGAATTGTTATGGTAAGGAAATTGTCAGGTGCACCAACGCTCAATTGGCAGACACGTCATATTATCTTAGGTAGGTATCCGGAACGACTCCATCCGCATGTTCCTGGCGAGGTTTCTAAAGACATCATGCAATGCCCGTATAAACAATATCCGCACATACATGTATAATACTCACCAAAGAGAAGATTTCACGCCGATCTAGACAGTTTTTGTAAAAAAATCCAAATTAATTTGTTAGCATCACTGCAGACGTGTTCAGCTTTCGGTGAAGTTGATATATGACATCGGAAAGAAATGTGTGCGAGGCCATGATTACACACACATTCCATTCTCGCTTGCCCGAGCATCACAACGGTAGCCCTTGTCCATCTGGTGGCAGTGGTAACTCTGTGATGTGAGAATGTCAGAATGCGAATTCAGTAATCATGAGCATTCACGGATGGATGAGAAAAAGAAATACCGTTCAGTAATTGAAAACTCATTGACAGCATACTACAAATTTCATCATTTTCAAATTATTCAGTTAATTTGAGATGAGGTGTGTATGGTGAAACGTTTAAACAGTTATTATTTCTCTAGGCTGGGATGGAAACTGCATATTTATTAAAGACCCTTCTCTCGCGTAAGGCCTATAGTTCCTGCCGCTGTGTTCAACTTCTAGTGGTTTAATGACAACACGTCGTGTTCTTTAAATTATTTGCCAATTTGTGTAATTCAATAAAGCTTTATTGTACTGGTAAATGTATATTTAAACCAGCAAAGGTTAATAAAACAGCGTGTTATTTTAACTGCGTTTTGCAGCAACGAAAAGTATTGTACTTGCGTTTAACAAACAATCGAACTTCCATGTAGACCATCGCCCCCTGTCGGCACTTCTTTGTCATCTCAACCATAACATGTGGCGCTTAAATATTGGGGCGTGTATTCCCTCCTTAAAATGAATTACAAGCACATTAATTACACCACATGACAATAGTCACTCCCCTTGAAACGTTATCTTGTGACAATGAATTCTCCCTGGGTTTGCGATCACAATTGGAGTGGGGGTAAATAGTGAGCCGAACGAAACACGGACAGAAGTCGTTAATGATAGCAGGGAGGATTCAACACGACACAACTGTCAAAATGATGTGGATGGAGAGCAGTGGGGCTTTGTGTCTCAGGAGTGGTAATCAAAAGAAAAACATTGAACATGTTTCAACAAACTTTCCAAATTATCAATTTTGATTCTCCCTGATCAGGGACTGTAGATAGAAAAAGTCCTGCCCTGGTGCAGTCTAATACTAGCCTAAAAAATATGTCTCGCATTCTTCAGTGGTCGATAAATGTGAGTGCATAGGTGGATTCTGGGTATTATATAATCCGGGGAGGGAGTGGGACGGGGTTGGGGGTATTGATAATTTGCGTATGTTACTTGTATCCAAATTAAAATTAACGTTCTCGGTTTATTAAAGGGATACATGGCAATCTGAAAGTGTTAATCAGGCATTGAAATTAGCGTCTCGATTTATTTTCCAGTATCATTTTGACTTTAAACCTGCTTGAATAAACATTCTAACATTTTGACTTTTCATTTTTTCATCGTATTCTATCATAGATCCTCTAAAGTTTCCATGCAATGGAGCACGATCCTCTAAAGTGGTCTGCAACCGAGCACGATCCTCTTAAGTGGCATGCAACCGATCACGTTCCTCTAAAGTGGGCATGCAACCGAACACAATCTATTAAAGTGGCCTGTAACAGAGCATGCTCCTCTAAAGTGGCTTGCAACCGAGCACGTTCCCCTAAAGTGGGCATGCAACCGAACACAATCTATTAAAGTGGCCTCTAACAGAGCATGCTCCTCTAAAGTGGCTTGCAACCGAGCACGTTCCTCTAAAGTGGCATGCAACTGAACACGTTCCTCTAAAGTGGCCTGCAACCGAGCACGATCCTCTAAAGTTGCAATGCAACGGAACATGATTCTCTAAACTGGTCTGCAACAGAGCACGATCCTCTAATGTGGCTTGTAACCGATTACGATCCTCTAAAGTGGCATGCAACCGAACACGATCCTCTAAAGTGGCCTGCAACCGAGCACGTTCTTATAAAGTGACCTGCAACCGAGCTCGTTCCTCTAAATTGGCCTGCAACCGAGCACATTCCTCTGATGTGGCCTGCATAGCGATCACGATCCTCTAATGTAGCCTTCAACCGAAGACGATCCTCTAAAGTGGCCTGCAACCGAGCACTTTCCTCTAATGTTGCCTGTAACCGATTACGATCCTCTAAAGTGGCATGCAACCGAACACGATCCTCTTATGTGGCATGCAACCGATCACGTTCCTCTAAAGTGGGCTTGCAACCGAACACAATCTATTAAAGTGGCCTGTAACAGAGCATGCTCCTCTAAAGTGGCTTGCAACCGAGCACGTTCCCCTAACGTGGCATGCAACTGAGCACGTTCCTCTAAAGTGGCCTGCAACCGAGCACGATCCTCTAATGTGGCCTGCAAGCGATCACGATCCTCTAATGTAGCCTTCAAACGAAGACGATCCTCTAAAGTGGCCTGTAACCGAGCACATTCCTCTAATATGGCCTGCAAGCGATCACGATCCTATAATGTAGCCTTCAACCGAAGACGATCCTCTAAAGTGGCCTGCAACCGATCACGATTCTCTAAAGTGGCCTGCAACGGGGCACGATCCTTTAAAGTAGCCCCCCCCCCCCCCCCCCCCACACACACACACACACACACACACCCACCCACCGAACCGAGCACGTTCCTCTTAAGTGGCCTGTAAACGAGCAGGCTCGTCTAAAGTGACCTGCAACCTAGCATGATACTCTTAAGTGGACTGCAACCGAGCACGTTCCTCAGAAATGGCCAGCAACCGAGCACGATCCTCTTAAATGGCCTACGACCGATCACGATCCTCTAAAGTGACTTGCAACTGAGCACGTTCCTCTTAAGTGGACAGCAATCGATCACGTTCCTCTTAAGTGGATTGCAACCGAGCACGATCCTCTAAAGTGGCCTAAAATCAAGCATTTCCTCTAAAGTCGCCCTGCATCGAGCATGATCCTCTAAATGGCCTGCAACCGAGCACATTCCTCTTAAATTGCCTGCAACCGAGCACGATCCTCTTTAGTGGCCTGCAACCGCGCACGCTCCTCTAAAGTGGCCTAGTAACCGAGCACGTTCCTCTAAAGTCGCCCTGCAACTGAGCACGTTCCTCTAAAGTGGCCCTGCAACCGATCACGTTCCTCTTCAGTGGCCTGCAACCGAGCGCGTTCCTCTTAAGTGGCCCTGTAACAGAGCGCGTTCCTCTAAATTATACTCAACCGAACACTTCTTCTAAAGTAGCCTGCAACATGCACTATCCTCTAAAGAGGCTTGCGATCGAGACGTTCCTTCAAGTGGCCCTGCAACTTAGCACGTTCCTCTGAAGTGGCCTGCAACCGAGAATGATCCTATTAAGAGGCCTGTATCCGAGCATGCGATCCTCTTAAGTGACACTGCAACCGAGAACGGTCCTCTAAAGTGGCCTGCAACCGAGCACGATCCTCTTCAGTGGCCTGCAACCGAGCGCTTTCCTCTAAATGGGTTTGCAACCGAGCATGATCCTCTTAAGTCCTTGCCACCGGTTCCACTAATGTCGCCCTACAACCGAGCATAATCCTCTAAAGTGGCCTGCAACTGAGCACGTTCCTCTAAAGCGGCCTCTGACAGAGCACGATCCTCTAAAGTTGCCTGAATCGAGCACGTTCGTCTTAAGTTGCCTGCAAACGAGCACGTTCTTCTTAAGTTGCCTGCAACCGAGTACGTTCTTCTTAAGTTGCCTGCAACCGAGCACGTCCTTTTTAAGTTGCCTACAACCGAGCACGTTCCTCTTAAGTGGCCTGTCACCGAGCACGTTCCTCTAAAGTGGCCTGCAACCGAGCACGATTCTATAAATTGGCCTGAAACCGACCACGATCCTCTAAAGTGAGCTGCAACCGAACACGTTCCTCTAAAGTCGCCCTGCAGCCGAGCACGTTTTTTTTTAAG
This sequence comes from Cyrtodaria siliqua, assembly GCA_037043455.1. NCBI lineage: Eukaryota > Metazoa > Mollusca > Bivalvia > Adapedonta > Hiatellidae > Cyrtodaria > Cyrtodaria siliqua. The sequence continues at coordinate 200,630 of JAWPHD010000744.1, read as the reverse complement.
TGGCCTGCAACCAAGCACGTTCCTTTAAAGTGGAACTGCCCCCGATCACATTCATCTAAAGTCGCACCGTCCACGATGCTCTAAAGTGACCTGCAACCGAGCACGTTCCTCTAATGTGGAACGCAACCGAGCACCTTCCTCTAAAATGACCTGCAACCGAGCACGTTCCTCTAATGGGGCATGCAACCGAGCACGTTCCTCTAAAGGGGCATGCAACCGAGCACGTTCCTCTAATGTGGCCTGCAACCGAGCACGTTCCTCTAAAATGATCTCCAACCGAGCACGTTCCTCTAAAGTGGCCTGCGACAGAGCACGATCCTATAAAGTGGCCTGCAATCGAGCACGTTCGTCTTAAGTTGCCTGCAAACGAGCACGTTCCTCCTAAGTGGTCTGCAACCGATCACGTTCCTCTAAAGTGGAACTGCCCCCGATCACATTCATCTAAAGTCGCACCTTCCACGATGCTATAAAGTGACCTGCAACCGAGCACGTTCCTCTAATGTGGAACGCAACCGAGCACTTTCCTCTAAAATGACCTGCAACCGAGCACGTTCCTCTAAATGGGGCATGCAACCGAGCACGTTCCTCTAAAGGGGCATGCAACCGAGCACGATCCTCTTAAGTGGCCTGCAATCGAGCACGTTCGTCTTAAGTTGCCTGCAAACGAGCACGTTCCTCTTAAGTGGTCTGCAACCGAGCATGATCATCTAGAGTGGCATTTATTCGTAGGTGTAAAAGTGGACATAAGGTATTTTGTTGGGTTTGCCGAACAGTAAACAAGGACAAATGGTAAAATGGGTGGATGGTTGACAGTAAAAGGGGGCAAGAGTAAATTGGGTCGTTTGGTGAACAGACAAAGAGAATAAAAGTTAAAATGGTTGGTTTCCTGAATAGTAAAAGCGGACAAGAGGTTAAAAATGTGGTTTGCTGAACAGTTAAAGAGGACAAAATGTAAAATGGGTGGTTTGCTGAACAGTAAAAGAGGACAAAAGGTAAAATGGGTATTTTGCTGAACAGTAAAAGAGGACAAAATGTAAAATAGGTGGTTTGCTGAACAGTAAAAGAGGACAAAAGGTGAACTGGGTGGTTTGCTGAACAGTAAAAGAGGACAAAAGTTAAAAAGGGGTGGTTTGCTGAACAGTAAAAGAGAACAAAATGTAAAACGGGTGGTTTGCTGAACAGTAAAAGAGGACAAAGGGTAAATTGGGTGATTTGCTGAACAGTAAGAGAACAAAGGGTAAATAGGTGGTTTGCTGAACAGTAAAAGAGGACAACGAGCAGTGTGCAAGCCTTTTACTTACTAGATTGAGGTTATCGTCGCTTTCAACACTTTTTCAGTTATATATACTTGTAGCAGTGAGCGAGCTCAATGCTCTTTTTATAGGACTGCCTCACTGGCACAGACACATGGCATGATACCCCCACCCAGTCACATTATACTGACACCAGGCCAACCAGTCCTAGCACTACCCTTTTATTGCTGAGCGTCAAGCAATGGAGGTACTAGTACCAGTTTTAAAGTATTTGGTATGACTCGGCACGGGATCGAACCAACGACCTCCCGCATGAGGCCATCGCTACGGTTTTGCTTACTAGATATTGTATAACTAAGTTTTATAAACGGAGCTGGATCAAGTAATTTTGCAATATATGATAAAAAATATCAAACGAATTAAACAATTTAATGTTCTAGATCTACGTAATTGTTACTACACTTTATTTTAAATAAACTGGTTAATCCGCCTTATATCCTGCCAAACTGAGTTCATAAATATGTATTTATAAATCTCTTTATCGGAGTATCGGAGTAATTTAACAGGTCTGCTTTTCCGCCACATTACGTTTTCAACTCTAATTTCATAACATTTGCTGTTGGGCAAGGTTTTTTAGACGAGCACGTAAACAGATTCGGATTATTTTATAACAAGCTACTGTGCATAGTTTTTCAATGTTATGGAACATAATACAAACGTCTCACTTTTCGCCTGATATTTATGTTGATGACGTAAAAGTGTGGATCCGGTCGAGTTTGCTGATATTTATTTTTATGACGTAGCAGTGCGGAAGGACAACCAGATCATGCGTTTGAGAAGTTGTTTCGAAGATTGTTCGTTTAAATATATAGTACTAATAATTAACATCTCTGGTACTTTACACATTTTGCGAAGTACACCACATTTGGGCTTTGATAAAGCACGTGTGGCATACTCGAACACAACAATTGGCTCAGATTAATCATGATCACGATGATTTTAATAAGACTGCGTTTAAATGTGTCCACCTTTCTTCTTTTTTTTATTTGTTTAAAAGTATATTATTGATGCAATATTATCAACAGTTAGTTAAATGCAAAATTAAAAATCTCTGTTAGTCACCCGACAGCGTATGTGCATTAATGTTTTTTTCGCGTGTGAGAGAGAGGAGAGAGAGAGAGAGAGAGAGAGAGAGAGAGAGAGAATTAGACATTTGCGATCAGTGATGTTTTTATATAGGCATGAAAAGCGCTTCCTACCGTATTCGTAAACAAAACTGGCTGTGCACATTTCATGGATAATTTTTAGTGGAATAATTATATTTAATATGTATATTCTTTTATATTGACTACTCACAGTTTGCAGAATTTTGCTGGACTTTTATATCCATTTAACTGATGCATTGGAAGTATGCAGATAAGAACTAGGTACAGTAAATAACACCTCGTTCCACAATACCGGTACAGATGTGTAGTTGTACCCATTACCGAAAATCACGCTATTCGTCAAAGTTTTACTTTTTTTCTCAAAAAAACAACAAACTTACTGGAGACCTATAATAATAAACTAAGGCTTGAAAATGATGCTACATGTAGTATGTTGTTATTAAATAACAAATAAGGTGAAATGAAAGTGACGACATTGTGTTTACACTAGTTTTCCGATGTTTATAAGCGAATATCTCCTTCGATTTTGGACTGTCAGCCTTTACAAGTACTCATTGGTTAAGTAATCATTCTCGTTCGAACATAGGATAAGTGTTTATATTATGATTTATTCATATAATGATAGCTAAATGATCAAAATGTACGGACCTACCATATGCTGCAGTGTTGTTCCTCGATTCAGCAAACTTCAATACCGGAATGGGTAACCTCCGTTTAGACTGGTATCAGTCTATAAATTCGACTATAAATAATAAAATTAGACATAAAATAATACTCTGCATAAAAATGTTTTATTCTACTCAATGTTCAGATTAGACCATACAAGTTATAAGTGGAGATATTTGGCTCTTTCAGTGCTAAGAAAATTATTTAATAATAGTTAAAAGGTTATAATAGTATGCCGGTCTAACTTCGTTCAGACACTGTGATTTAGTAGCATACTTTTTACTCGTGATCCCATGTTCGTTTTACTGTCGCGCATCCAGGTTACGCTCGTGTAAAATCTTGCTTGTTAATACTGTTAAAAGTCCATTCTATTCTCTACGGGCCTATACATCAAGTGCCCGGACGTCAGGAAGTCAGGATGGTGGTATGTGTAATTCTGGGCACCATTTGGTGTCTGACCTCCAATGCGACAAACTAGTCCCCGACAAGTCGTCCTGATTACAATTGTTCACTAATTTCGAAAGAATGCTTAATGTGATTATAAATAATATCGATTATGATGGAGACGTCACAAACTGCTCCAATGGGAGTATTATAATCACAGTTTTCATTAAAACACAATGGGAGAACCCTCGAGGCACACCAGAGTAAATCAATGTGTACTTTCTGTCAACCTGAACACAGGTTGTCTAAAACGGAAGTTACAGATCTGCCTGGCGATGATCAATTAGTTACTTTGATAACATGTTATAATTATAAATCGAAGGATTTAGGTTGGACATGTTTAGTTGGACAGCTGGTGAGAATATGTTTTATCCCTTCCAAGTGATCTAGTACATGCGGGTAAACGTGCAGAGGTTTATGGCGTTGCTTAGGCAGCGCGATTCGTTAACGGCACTAAATATGACGGACCTTCTCATTTGATGGACTACATTGTGAAATCCTACATTTTTGTTAGTTTCTTCATCTATTAAAGTAAGAATTATTTATTTTTAATCTTTGCGTCCATCATGTAGACAGATATCGAAGGAAAACCACATCGGTTTAGCCTTCAAAGAAGTTTTAAATGATTTTATATCTTGTTTAAAGCACAATTACCTATTTTCCCACATCCCATATACAAGATACCAGCAGGAAGCATTTATTTAGTAGCCTAGTTGTCGTACTACCTGTATCGCCAATAAAGTCATGTGTACGACACAAACAGGTTCATGGAGTCAACTATAAGACGCACAGTTTTAATGTGCTAATGCTTCAGTTCGTACTGTAACAGTATTGCCATTGTATAACACTCGCAATGCATTTGCATTACATGTACTAGGCAGGTTCGTACTCTAACAGTATTGTCATTGTATAACACTCTCAATGCATTTGCATTATATGTACTAGACAAGTTCGTACTGTAACAGTAGTGTCATTGTATAACACTCGCAATGCATTTGCATTACATGTACTAGACAAGTTCGTACTGTAACAGTAGTGTCATTGTATAACTTGCATTACATGTACTAGACAAGTTCGTACTGTAACAGTATTGTCATTGTATAACACTCGCATTGCATTTGTATTACATGTACTAGACAAGTTCGTACTGTAACAGTAGTGTCATTGTATAACACTCGCAATGCATTTGCATTACATGTACTAGACAAGTTCGTACTGTAACAGTAGTGTCATTGTATAACTTGCATTACATGTACTAGACAAGTTCGTACTGTAACAGTATTGTCATTGTATAATACTCGCAATGCATTTGCATTACATGTACTAGACAAGTTCGTACTGTAACAGTAGTGTCATTGAATAACTTGCATTACATGTACTAGACAAGTTCATACTGTAACAGTATTGTCGTTGTATAACACTCGCAATGCATTTACATTACACGTACTAGACACAAACCAATGCCTCGTTTACTCTTTATTCGTTTTGTTAATATTGCTGACCATTTCAAATGAAGACATCAAACGCCCGAGCATATGAGACATAGAAGGACATGTAAGAACCTGGTGATATAGCAGACAGTGATAGTGACGAATCAGCCTCACGCATTGTACACTTCCATCTAGTCACGCGTACACTTCTTATCAATAATTAAGATGATGTCATTAAATGCCGATGTCTAAGGCGCGGGTATTTACGGATCAGTTGAATGTCATAGCCTTTAATTCGAGACCAGAATCGGCTCACGTGATGATCTGTGGTTTGGTATATTTCCGAGCTCTTTATCTATAATATAATGAGCTCCATATTTAGCAGTTTAATGCTAACTGCATGACGTAAAACCTTAATTTAATTCGAAGTTATGAACTCAAGCAATGTTTGTTTTGCTAAACATGTAGAACTAGTAAATTTAATTTACGGTTACATTTTAAGTTAACATGCAGAATTTTAAAAACTGTACCTTCTTTTTATTCACCCTTACAAGGTTGATGAAAGACATTTGGAATATCCGAGGAATGCCGAGTAAGAACAAACAAACTTGGGGCCCAAGAGGTGACTGTCCTGGGTTAAGGGTCAACTGAAGACCGAGACGGTTTGCGGTTAAATTCAAGAAATTTATCTTAGAGGTATATTCGTAATACAGTTTAATTATATGGTCCTACATTTTATTTAAAATAATGCTATTTTCTCTCGGCAGCTATTTTACGCTTGCGTAAAACCTTGCTTGTATATATCTTTGATAACAAACATGCGTGACACAAGTTAGAATATATACTGAAAAAATAAGTTTAGCAAGTAAACACAACATATAAATCCCGTTGACACAATAACATATAAATCCCGTTGACAAAACAACATATAAATCCCGTTGACCAGATTCTAGGATATGTGTAGAAGCGGAAATGGGCAATACAACTTACATAATTATCAATTATATTAAGGGAATAAGTCCCAAAGAAAGTAGCAATCTACATGTACTAGACAAGTTCGTACAAATTATAATTTTGCCCTTATTTTAATGTAAAGGGAGATAATTTCACAAATGGTTTACTTTGGTTCCCTATATCTTTATAATGGCAAATAAATTGTCAGTTGTTTTAGCGGTTTTTATAACATGAGAACCATAACAGTCATTTTCTAATGTTTAATCTTGCTCTTTACCTTATTTGTAAATATTATATTTTAACTAAATGGGAGATAACTCTGATTCTTACAAGTAAGTGAAAAAGAAGATCAACCAGAGTCATGTCGATGATTTAAAATACTTCACAATGTAGATATTTAGACAAGATGTGCATAAGGGCTTGCTAAACTTTATTTTTTCAGTATATATGTGTACACGTGATCTGGAAGTTGGTACATACATTCGCACAGCTATTAAATTAATAAGTTACTGTTTCATTCCAATATATTATGTTAAGGACAGAGCGTAATCTGACAATACGTCATTTTATATAAATGCTTTAATGCAATTATTTTAAATGCAATCAACATTGTTCTACGATGAACATAGTGCTCTCTGCTATCTACTGAGCTACTATTGCTCGGACTGTTTTTTTTTTTTTACTAGAACAAACATACATATATAACTACATTTTACATAAAAACATCTAAATGATTCGAAATAATTGAACACAATCAAAAATGTTTTCCAATGCTAGTGTTCATTTCTCCTGCACGCACTGCTACACAGATCGATAAGAAATCACATTGTTGATAGTCATTAGTTATTAACAGTTAACATATGTAAATCAAATAAACATATGTGTACCCGTTTTTTGAAAAGATGAATATTGTAACAAACAAATTACAGAAGGACTGGATAACTTGTGAATTTAAAATGTGGCAGTATACAATGATGCTCTATGGCGTGTCAGTTCAATGATGTGCTATGACGTGTCAGTGTACAATGATGCCATATGGCGTGCCAGTGTACAATAATGCCCTATGGCTGTCAGTGTACAATGATGACCTACGGTGTGTCAGTGTACACTGATGCCATATGACGTGTCAGGGTCCAATGATGCCCTATGGCGTGGTATTGTACAATGATGCCCTATGGCGTGTCAGTGTACAATGATGCTTTATGGCTTGTCAGTGTACAATGATGCCCTATGGCGTGTCAGTGTACAATGATGCCCTATGGCGTGTCAGTTCAATGATGTCCTATGACGTGTCAGCGTACAATGATGTCTTATGGCGTGTCAGTGTACAATGATGCCCTATGGCGTGTCAGTGTAAAATGTACAATTATGCCCTATGGCGTGTCAGTGTACAATGATGCCCTATGACGTGTCAGTGTACAATGATGCCCTATGGCTGTCAGTGTACAATGATGACTTACGGTGTGTCAGTGTACACTGGTGCCCTATGGCGTGTCAGGGTACAATGATGCCCTATGGCGTGGTATTGTACAATGATGCCCTATGGCGTGTCAGTGTACAATGATGCCCTATGGCGTGTCAGTGTACAATGATGCCCTATGAAGTGTCAGTGTACAATGACGCCCTATGGCGTGCCTATGGCGTGTCAGTGTACAATGCTACCCTATGGCGTGTCAGTGTACAATGCTGCCCTATGACGTGTCAGTGTACAATGCTGCCTTATGGCTTGTCAGCGTAAAAGTATTCACAATGGCGTGTCAGTGTACAATGATGCCCTATGACGTGTCAGTGTACAATGATGATCTATGACGTGTCAGTGCACAATGATGTCCTATGGCGGGTCAGTGTACAATGATTCCCTATGGCGTGTCACCAATGGCGTGTCAGTGTACAAGGATTCTCTTTGGCGTGTCAGTATAAAAATGATGCCATATGGCGTGTCAGTATACACTGATGCGCTATGGCTTGTCGGTGTAAAATGATGATCTATGGCGTGTCAGTGTACAATGATGCCCTATGGTTGTTAGTGTAAAATGATGCCCTATGGCGTGTCAGTGTACAATGATGCCCTATGGCTTTCAGTGTACAATGATACCCTATGGCGTGTCAGTGTACAATGATGCCCTATGGCTGTCAGTGTACATGATGCCCCATGGCGTGTTTGTGTACAATGATGCTCCATGGCTGTCAATGTACAATGATACCCTATGGCTGTCAATGTACAACGATGCCCTATGGCGTGTCAGTGTACTATGATGCGCTATGACTGTCAGTTTACAATGATGACCTATGGCATGTCAGTATACAATGATGCACTACGGCTGTCAGTGTACAATGATGACCTATGGCATGTCAGTATACAATGATGCACTACGGCTGTCAGTGTACAATGATGCCCTATAGCGTGTGAGTGTACAATGTTGCCCTACGGACATCAGTTTACAATGATGCCCTATGGCGTGTCAGTGTACACTGATGCGTTATGGCGTGTCAGTGTACAATGATGCCCTATGACGTGTCTGTGTACAAAGATGCCCTATGGCGTGTCAGTGTACAATGATGCCCTATGGTTGTCCGTGTACAATGATGCCCTATGGCTGTCAGTGTACAATGATGCCCTATGGCGTGTTAGTGTACAAAGATACCCTATGGCGTGTCAGTGTACAATGATGCCCCATGGCGTTTCAGTGTACAATGATGCCCTATGACTTTTAGTTTACAATCATGCCCTATGGCGTGTTAGTCTACAATAATGCACTATCGTTGTCATTGTACAATGATGCCCTATAGCGTGTCAGTGTACAATGATGCCCTATGGCTGTCAGTTTACAATGATGCCCTATGGCTGTCAGTGTACAATGATGCCCTATGGCGTGTCAGTGTACAATGATGGCCATGGTGTGTCAGTGTACACTGATGCCCCATGGCGTGTCAGTATACAATGATGCCCCATGGCGTGTCAGTGTACAATGATGCCCTATGGCGTGTCAGTGTAAAAGGATGCTCTATGGCGTGTCAGTATAAAAATGATGCCATATGGCGTGTCAGTGTACAATGATGCCCTATGGCGTGTCAGTGTACACTGATGCGCTGTGGCGTGTCTATGGCTGTCAGTGTACAATGATGCACTATGGTTGTCAGTTTACAATGATGTCCTATGGCGTGTCAGTGTACAATGATGCCGCATGGCGTGTCTGTATAAAATGATGTCCCATGGCGTGTTAGTGTACAATGATGCCCTATGGTTGTCAGTGTACAATGATGGCCTATGATGATCTATGGCGTGTCAGTGTACAATGATGCCCTATGGCATGTCAGTGTACAATGATGCTCTATGGCGTGTGAGTGTACAATGATGCCCTATGGATATCAGTTTACAATGATGCCCTATGGCATGTCAGTTTACAATAATGCCCTATGGCATGTCAGTGTACAATGATGCTCTATGGCGTGTGAGTGTACAATGATGCCCTATGGATATCAGTTTACAATGATGCCCTATGGCATGTCAGTTTACAATAATGCCCTATGGCGTGTCAGTATACAATGATGTATCATGGCGTGTTAGTGTACAATGATGCCCTATGGCGTGTCAGTGTACACTGATGCGTTATGGCGTGTCAGTGTACAATGATGCCCTATGACGTGTCTGTGTACAATGATGCCCTAATGCGTGTTAGTGTACAATGGTGTCCTATGGCTGTCAGTGTACAATGATGCCCTATGGCTGTCAGTTTGCAATGCTGTCCTTTGTCGTGTCAGTGTACACTGATGCGCTATGGCGTGTCAGTATACAATGATGCACTATGGCTGTCAGTGTACAATGATGCCCTATGGCTGTCAGTGTACAATGATGCCCTATGGCGTGTCAGTGTCAAAGATGGCCTATGGCGTGCCAGTGTACACTGATGCCCCATGGCGTGTCAATGTACAATGATGCCCCATGGCGTGTCACTGTACAATGATGTCCGATGGCGTGTCAGTGTACAATGATGCCATATGGCGTGTCAGTGTACAATAATGCCCTATGGCGTGTCAGTGTACAATGATGCCATATGGCGTGTCAGAGTACAATGATGCCCTATGACGTGTCAGTGTACAATGATGCCCTATGACGTATCAGTGTACAATGATACCCCATGGCGTGTCAGTGTACAATGATGCCCCATGGCGTTTCAGTGTACAATGATGCCCTATGGTTGTCGGTTTACAATGATGCCCTATGGCGTGTTAGTATAAAATGATGCACTATGGCTGTATGCGTACAATGATGCCCTATAGCGTGTCAGTGTACAATGATGCCCTATGGCTGTCAGTTTACAATGATGCCCTATAGCGTGTCAGTGTACAATGTTGCCCAATGGCGTGTCAGTGTACACTGATGCACAATGATGTCCCATGGCGTGTCAGTGTACAATGATGCGCTATGGCGTGTAATTGTACAATGATGCCTTATGGCCGTCAGTGTACAATGATGCACTATGGTTGTCAGTTTACAATGATGCCCTATGGCGTGTCAGTGTACAATGATGCCATATGGCGTGTCAGTGTACAATGTTTCCCCATGGCGTGTCTGTGTACAATGATGCCCCATGGCGTGTCAGTGTACAATGATGCCCCATGGCGTGTTTGTGTACAATGATGGCCCATGGCATGTCAGTGTACACTGATGCCCCATGGCGTGTCATTATACAATGATGGCCTATGGCGTGTCAGTGTACAATGATGCTCTATGGCGTGTAATTGTACAATGATGCCCTATAGCTGTCAGTGTACAATGATGCACTATGGTTGTCAGTTTACAATGATGTCCTATGGCGTGTCAGTGTACAATAATGCCCCATGGCGTGTCAGTATACAATGATGTCCCATGGCGTGTTAGTGTACAATGATGCCCTATGGTTTTCAGTGTACAATGATGGCCTATGATGTGTCAGTGTACACTGATGCCGCATGGCGTGTCAGTATACAATGATGCCCCATGGCGTGTTAGTGTACAATGATGCCCTACGGCGTGTCAATATACAATGATGCCCTACGGCGTGTCAGTATACAATGATGCCCTATGGCAAATAGTGATGTGTGCTCTAAAGGTATTATACCACTAATTATTTCCCCATAGACATCAATGTTAAAGTGTCACATATTAATGATTTGCTGCAAATTCAACTCAAGTATCGATATTGCAGCAGTGTAATGTTCATATAGAAAACTAATTTTCCACTTGAAAAATCACCAGAAAAGGTGGAGTCACAAGACATGTAAGAAAGTTCTTGTCTGTTTAATAAACAGGTCAAGGGTACGGCTATTTTCATTGATCACAAAGTGTAAGCATAGAGTCGAAATTTAAAAAATGTTCATCAGTGATCCAGTAAAACTTATTAATACGCTTCTTATACATACAATCACAAAATCGAATAGGAATGGGCAGTTTCCACCTACTTATAATGCCCATTTTCATCAAAAAAGGAGGGATTACTTTTTATTTTAGAAGCTACATTCGACTACACCTCGGAGGCTTACATGTAATTAGTGGTGGTAAACCTATAAGAGAAGAAAACGTGTTCAGATGTTTCTTAAATGAGGATTTTGTGTCGTCATTTTCATAACAAGCTTAAAAACACCTACTTCATGCAAATCGAAATAGTATTTGCCGAGATATGGTCTTGTGAATACCAAGGGCAATAGTCTGAAATCGACAAAAGTCAGAGATAGTTTTTTTAACTTTTACACTATCTGAATTTCATACCAAAGGGCATTTCTTGTCAATACACCATATTAAATAGATCAAATGTTTAGAACAGTCAATGGACATTAATAAAATATGCATTTTAGGTACAATTAGGACGATGAATATGCCAATTTACGTCGATTTTCATGCCAAAATTGATTTTTTAAGCACATTCTTCAAAATTGGTGGTACCATACCTTATTATATTAGCGAATACGATCTCAATAATGTCAAAAATACCTCTAAAATCAAAACGGATACTAGCTGAACGCTACCAAGTCGAGTTAGAACGATAAGGAATAATATTTTACCTTTTACACAATCTTCATTTTTTCACAGTATCCTATTTTAGGGGCGTAGGGGAAAGATTTAGTGGTTTCATGCCTACCAAACCTGTTGCCATGCAGATTTAATTGATGTAAATATGTTGCACACATGCAACCCTACATGTTGATACGAAAAAAAACATAATTCAATTGCAAACACATCACAAACACGTCATTTTATACACGAAAAAAAATGAATCTCAAAAGTACAGCTTTTATAAACAAAATTGGACTAAAAAAGCTCCAACCCTATGTAAAAAACTATGGGAAACTTATTTCTGAGCTTATTTTACCAATTGTTATCGGAAAAGTGTCCCTAGGTACGAATCTAAACATGTCCTAATTACTGCACGTATCTCTTATAGGTTTTATACCACTAATTATTTTCCCCCATAGACACCTATGTTAAAGTGTCACATATTAATGACATGCTGCAAATTCAACTCAAGTATGGATAATGCAGCAGTGTAATGTTCATATAGAAAACTATAATTCCACTTGAAAAATCACCAGAAAAGGTGGGGTCACAAGACATGTAGGAAAGTTCTTGTTTGTTTACTAAACAGGTCAAGGGTACAGCTGTTTTCATTGATTCACTGTTTTCATTGCTCACAAAGTGTAAGCATAGAGTCGAAATTTCGAAAATATTCATCAGTGATCCAGTAAAACCTATTAATACGTTTCTTATACATACAATCACAAAATCGAATAGGAATGGGCAGTTTTCCCCTACTTACAATGCCCGTTTTCATCAAAAAAGCAGGGATTACTTTTTATTATAGGAACTACATTCGATACACCTCGGAGGCTTACATGTAATTGGTTTTGGTAAACCTAAAGCTGTTAACTGTGGAGGCTTACATGTAATTAGTGATGGTAAGCCTTAAGCTGTTAACTGTTTGCCACAGGTATTCCATCAGTTTGTGTTCATGTGTGTTGATTTAGCTCCTTCTTCGTATTGATTACGGTGTACTGTTAGGGCCATGTTACTATCGCATCTTACCATCGACCATCGACCTAGGTAAGATGCGATTGTCGATGGTAAGATGCGATGGTAAGATGCGATGGTCGATGGTAAGATGCGATGGTCGATGGTAAGATGCGATGGTAAGATGCGATGGTCCACCATCACATCTTACCATCGCATCTTACATCTTACCATCGACCATCGCATCTTACCATCGACCATCGCATCTTACCATCGCATCTTATCATCGACCATCGACCTAGGTAGATGCTCGATGTTAAGATGCGATGGTCGATGGTAAGATGCGATGGTCGATGGTAAGATGCGATGGTCGATGGTAAGATGCGATGGTCGATGGTCCATTGCATCTTACCATCTACCATCGCATCTTACCATCGACCATCGCATCTTACCATCGACCATCGCATCTTACCATCGACCTAGGTCGATGCTCGATGGTAAGATGCGATGGTAACATAGCCCTAACAGTACACCGTAGTTGATGGCTTTAGCACAGACCTCACAGTTGTACGTTTAAGCGGACAATTTCGCTATTTACCGCGTACATTATCGATGTGTGATTTCGCCATTTACAGCATACATTATCGATGTGTGATTTCGCCATTTACAACATACATTATCGATGTGTGATTTCGCCATTTACAGCATTCATTATCGATGTGTGATTTCGCCATTTACCCGACACATTATCTATGTATGATTTCGCCATTTACAGCATACATTATCTATGTGTGATTTCAAGTGTTTGTTGTATGAAAACTGTTTGTGGCATGAATTACACTCGAATGCATTTTATTTCACTATGTTGCTTTAAAGACGAACCTTGTTTAAAAAGTGTTTGCCACATAGTGCTCGTTTTGGAATGGATAGCTTAGACGTTCGTTTTTAGAGAACTATTACTCACATATGGCATAGTCAAGCTCCGGGTCAGAGTGGTGTTGTTTGTGTCTACGTCTCACATATGGCACATTTAAACTCCGGATCAGAGTGGTGTCGTTTCTGTCTACTGCTCACATATGGCACATTTAAACTCCGGATCAGAGTGGTGTCGTTTCTGTCCAGACCAGAGTGGTGCCGTTTGTTTTATTACTCACATATGACATATTTGAACTCCGGATCAGATGGTGGTGTTTGTGTCTACTTCTCACATATTGTTCTTTCAAATTCCAGATCAGAGTGGTGTCGTTTGTGTCCAGGCCAATGTGGTGTTGTTTGTGTCTATTACTCACATATGGCATAGTCAAGCTCCGGGTCAGAGTGGTGTTGTTTGTGTCTACGTCTCACATATGGCACATTTAAACTCCGGATCAGAGTGGTGTCGTTTCTGTCTACTGCTCACATATGGCACATTTAAACTCCGGATCAGAGTGGTGTCGTTTCTGTCCAGACCAGAGTGGTGCCGTTTGTTTTATTACTCACATATGACATATTTGAACTCCGGATCAGATGGTGGTGTTTGTGTCTACTTCTCACATATTGTTCTTTCAAATTCCAGATCAGAGTGGTGTCGTTTGTGTCCAGGCCAATGTGGTGTTGTTTGTGTCTATTACTCACATATGGCATAGTCAAGCTCCGGGTCAGAGTGGTGTTGTTTGTGTCTACGTCTCACATATGGTACATTTAAATTCCAGATCAGAGTGGTGTTGTTTGTGTCAACCGCTCACATATGGCATATTCAAACTCCGGGTCAGAGTGGTGTTTTTGTGTCTACTTCTCACATATGGCATATTCAAACTCCGGGTCAGAGTGGTGTTTTTGTGTCTACTTCTCACATATGGCATATTCAAACTCCGGGTCAGAGTGGTGTTTTTTGTGTCTACTTCTCACATATGACATATTCAAACTCCGGACCAAAGTGGTGGTGTTTGTGTCTACTTCTCACATATGATACAGCAGTTAAACTCCGGATCAGAGTGGTGTCGTTTGTGTCCAGACCAAAGTGGTGTCGTTTGTGTATGGCACATTCAAACTCCGGATCAGAGCCAAACTGACTAAATAACGAGTTCGTATAACGAATAACTTGGGGTCTTTTCAAAGGTCTCGGACGAGCCCCCAAATATAACAGGTGGTGAAAAAATCGGTCCTCAACCGGGACTCGAACCCAGGGTCTCTGGTTTACCGTACCAGCGCTCTAACCACTGAACTATCGAGGACATACGGTTAGGAATCGATATTTCACCATATACCTGTACCCGGTTACATACACCCCCACCAGATTGAAATTCGTCCCTAATGGAGTTAACTCCAGGCCGGCTGTCAGACTTATTTTCATACTATTTCATGCTGACAGTCACGGTCCTGGATCCCGGACTGTACCAGGGCTCTAACCACTGAGCTATCGAGGACACACGGCTAGAATCGATATTTCACCATATACCTGTACCCGGTTACATATATATGGGTGACATTCAAAACTGTTTGGTTGCACACATTTCCTCCTCTACCTTTTAGTAAGTGTATCGAACAAAAGTAAGTATGGGTTACCATTACACTTGGAAATGTTTAATACTAGGTAAAATACTGACATTTATAATTTGTAAAAAAAAAAGTTCGTCAAACTGGGAAAATATCTATATTTTCAGTACCTAGAATTCTAAAGAAACACAACTTAAACATGATTTTGTCATATCCCTGTTTGTCTAAATGAACACACGCTTGCGTGCATTGATGTAATAAGACGTGACAGATATTAACAATAAATCACCGCAGATGCATGGCCCTCTGAGAATCGTGAAATTGCAACCGAAGTTAATTTCATTATAAACTTGATGCTGATTAAGTTTTCTTTTCTTTTACATCGTTTTAGTTATTGTTTCGTTTTCTCGACGTGTCAAGTTTGATACCAAGATCGATTTCTGAAGGAATTTATAAACTGTTTAGTCGACCATTTAGGGATTACGTCGCTAACTTTTACTGCCGAAGAAATGCCAGGAGTAAACGTTGAGATTTTTAACGTGTCTTAAGACGCGTAAATTCAATTAAGACAGTTCGTGTTTGGGTGGAAATACTCACCAGGGGGTAACATACTGACAACATAGACGGTGTTAAAAGAACAAATAAATACGATATGCAAACTGTGAAGACAAATAAAGGGGAACAACAGCAAAACAAATGTAGATATCTGACGTTCATCTGCGAATTTCTAAACACAAATATGGCAATGTGAAGAAGATTTATCGCAAACAAGTGTACGGCAATACAGGCGTGCAACCTACAATGCAGGCGTGCTATGAAATAAGAACAAACTCAAGGTGGACATATTCTTCATTTTGAGAGATGCCTGTTTTAATTTTACTATCATATTATTAAAATTATTGTTTAAATACACATCAACAAACGCTCGATATCATCAAAATTTCATAACTTACTTTAAGAAAATCTAAATATCATAACTTACTTTAAGAAAAACATAACTGACCTGTATGGGAATCGTAAGTTCGTCACTTGAAAAAAGAATGGAAGCCAAATTAACTGAAACTCAACTAATTGAACTTCTCTTCAATTATGTTCGTCGTTCGTCGTCTGTCTCGTCGTCCGACACACTTTAGCCTTCAACCTAACTTTGGCCATGACTTAAATAGTATTTGACCAATGGTCATAGAACTTCACATACATCTTTATCTTACCTCATGGTATGTTTAACACATGTTCAATAACTCTGACTTTCATTTTGGCAGAGTTATGCCCTTTTCATAAAACTTTTACTTGCAACCTAACCAAGCTCATAACTGGCCAGATCTTGAAAGGTATTTGACATATGTTCATGAAATTTCACACACATTTTCATCTTACCCTAAGAAATGTCGTTACATATGTAAAATAACTTTCACTTTGACAGAGTTGTGCAGATTTTCATAAAACTTTAACCTGCAACGTAACCTGGCTAATAACTTGGCAAAATAACTTCTGTGGCCGGAATGTAGTAAAGACGCTGCGTCTTAATCGTTCTTGTGGAATGCGATAATGCGTTTATACAAGATATAATAGTAGTAATCCACAGCGTGACACCAAATCGTTATGTAAATGGTACGTCAAACGTGTCAAGTTTTCATTTCGAAAATTAATTTCAACTGTTCGCATCTTATTCTTTCGGAAAATGCCTGATTCAGGGCTTGAATCGGGAACCTTTCACGACTCTTCGAAGCTCTATACACTGCGCTAGTCGAATTAATTGTGTTTAAATTTCTGGCCATATTGTAACAGTACTAAATGGAACGACAATTTAACTAATTGAAATTCTCTTCAAGAAGATGAGCCTCGGTCTAATTCAATTAAAGAGAGGTCTTATTCAATTGAAGAGCGTTTCTATTGAATTAGACATATTATTCAATTGAAGAGCGTTTCTATTGAATTAGACATAGGTTCAATTGAAATGAACCTCTCTTCAATAATGGAGTAAACCTTAAACTGAATTCGACATCTCTTTAATTGAATTGAACCTCTCATCAATTGAATTGAACCTCTCTTCACATTTAGTGCGAATTTTGAATTGACATAATATTCTCAAGTTCGGCTTTAGAAATCAGATGAAGAACATGGTTTAAAATGACACAGTAATGAATGAAGTAAGTCCACGTATTTTAAAAATATATTTTTTTGTTTAATGAACAAGCTGGGTTTTCAAATCAAACTCCACTCTCAAATAACTATACAGTGTGTATACAGCGTTCCTACGTCTAAACGTCTACCACAAAACGTATAAAATAGATTGCTACATATCGTTGACGTTGCTTCAACTCAAAATTATTTTTACCAGATGATTTTGGGCAAATGTTTACATAGGCGTCATCATCAGGCGTTGAAGACTAGCTTCTGAGATACGTTGGTATTTTCTTCGAGCAAAATTAGCATGAACAAAACCAAGCGATCCAAAACATATCGGAGGAGAAAACAGCGGTTCGAACATGTAATTGCCGCACTGAACCTCGAACTCATGCAATAACTGAGTTAAAGTGGCGTTCTTATTGGGGATTTTTAAGTGCCAAACTGACAGGTCTTTTTTTTTTCTTCATGTAAGTTATGATATTAAGATGTAATTGAGTGTTTGTCTATGTGCGTTTAAACAATAATTATAATGATATAGTAAATCATAAATAGGCATATCTTAAAACGAAAACGACGAATGTGTCCACCTATAGTTTGTTCACATTTCATAACATGCCTTCATTGCAGGTTGCACGCCTGTATTGTCGTGCATTTTTTATGATTCGTTGGTAGACGTCATATATATATATGTATGGTTGGAAAATTCACAAGATAATGTAGATGTCTGCATACTAAAAGAAGAGCATCTACATGTCTTTTACGATCCCCGCCCCACCCCACCCCTTCCATACATTGCACACGGAAGAAGGGATTTCGTAATCATTCGTTGATTGTCGGTGTCCCCCACATTTTGGGGAAATAGTCCCTTTGTCAGTTGGCTAGCACATGACATTCCCCGATTTTTGGAAAATGTTTAGATATAAAAACAATCGTGCACAATGTTCAACACCTACCTCAATTCCGGCAATTTTGATCTCACGCCTGCCTTAAACCCAAAGCAATGCCCCGGGCGTGGAAATAAGGATAAGGAAGTGATAGCGACCGCAGAACCTATTTCTTGAAAATTAAAATAATAATCTTTACTGTAACCGACTTGTACAACCCATCGTCTGGCGGCTTCCTTTTATCTGCACGTGAGCAGTAGTAACTCGACCACTGTTGGAATCATAACTGTCACTATTATCATAACTGTCACTATTAAATGTCACTATTACCATAACTGTCACTATTACCACTATTACCATAACTGTCATTATTACCATAACTGTCATTATTACCATGACTGTCACTATTATCATAACTGTCATTATTACCATAACCGTCACTATTACCACTATTACCATAACCGTCATTATTACCACTATTACCATAACTGTCACTATTACCATAACTGTCACTATTACCATGACTGTCAGTATTATCATAACTGTCACTATTACGATAACTGTCATTATTACCATGACTGTCACTGTTATCATAACTGTCATTATTACCATAACTGTCACTATTATCATAACTGTCACTATAATCATAACTGTCACTATTACCATGACTGTCACTATTACCATAACCGTCACTATTACCATAACTGTCACTATTACCACTATTACCATAACTGTCACTATTACCACTATTACCATAACTGTCATTATTACCATGACTGTCACTATTATCATAACTGTCATTATTACCATAACCGTCACTATTACCACTGTTACCATAACCGTCACTATTACCACTATTACCATAACTGTCACTATTACCACTATTACCATAACTGTCATTATTACCATAACTGTCATTATTACCATAACTGTCATTATTACCATGAGTGTCACTATTATCATAACTGTCATTATTACCATAACCGTCACTATTACCACTTTAACCATAACCGTCACTATTACCATAACTGTCACTATTACCATAACTGTCACTATTACCATGACTGTCACTATTATCATAACTGTCA
Organism: Cyrtodaria siliqua; assembly: GCA_037043455.1. Taxonomy (NCBI): domain Eukaryota; kingdom Metazoa; phylum Mollusca; class Bivalvia; order Adapedonta; family Hiatellidae; genus Cyrtodaria; species Cyrtodaria siliqua. Next base: position 181,155 of record JAWPHD010000744.1, on the reverse strand, counting down.
CTATTACCATAATTGTCATTATTATAATATTTATATATAAGTTATGATAATAGTGACAGTTATGATAATAGTGACAGTCATGGTAATAATGACAGTTATGGTAATAATGACAGTTATGATAATAGTAACAGTCATGGTCATAATGACAGTTATGGTAATAGTGACAGTTATGATAATAGTGACAGTCATGGTAATATTGACAGTTATGGTAATGGTAATAGTGACGGTTATGGTAATAGTAATAGTGACGGTTATGGTAATAGTGGTAATAGTGACGGTTATGGTAATAATGACAGTTATGATAATAGTGACAGTCATGGTAATAATGACAGTTATGGTAATAGTGGTAATAGTGACAGTTATGATAATAGTGACAGTCATGGTAATAATGACAGTTATGGTAATAGTGACAGTTATGATAATAGTGACAGTCATGGTAATAGTGACAGTTATGGTAATGGTAATAGTGACGGTTATGGTAATAGTAATAGTGACGGTTATGGTAATAGTGGTAATAGTGACGGTTATGGTAATAATGACAGTTATGATAATAGTGACAGTCATGGTAATAATGACAGTTATGGTAATAGTGACAGTTATGATAATAGTGACAGTCATGGTAATAGTGACAGTTATGGTAATGGTAATAGTGACGGTTATGGTAATAGTAATAGTGACGGTTATGGTAATAGTGGTAATAGTGACGGTTATGGTAATAATGACAGTCATGATAATAGTGACACTCATGGTAATAATGACAGTTATGGTAATAGTGGTAATAGTGACATTTATGGTAATAGTGACAGTTATGGTAATAATGGTAATAGTGACGGTTATGGTAATAGTGGTAATAATGACGGTTATGGTAATAATGACAGTTATGATAATAGTGACAGTCATGGTAATAATGACAGTTATGGTAATAATGACAGTTATGGTAATAGTGGTAATAGTGACAGTTATGGTAATAGTGGTAATAGTGACGGTAATGGTAATAGTGACAGTTATGGTAATAATGACAATTATGGTAATAGTGGTAATAGTGACAGTTATGGTAATAGTGGTAAAAGTGACGGTTATGGTAATAGTGGCAGTCATGGTAATAGTGACAGTTATGATAATAGTGACAGTCATGGTAATAATGACAGTCATGGTAATAATGACAGTTATCGTAATAGTGACAGTTATGATAATAGTGACAGTTATGGTAATAGTGGTAATAGTGACGGTTATGGTAATAGTGGTAATAGTGACGGTTATGGTAATAATGACAGTTATGATAATAGTGACAGTCATGGTAATAATGACAGTTATGGTAATAATGACAGTTATGGTAATAGCGGTAATAGTGACAGTTATGGTAATAGTGACATTTATGGTAATAGTGGTAATAGTGACGGTTATGGTAATAGTGAGAGTCATGGTAATAGTGACAGTTATGATAATAGTGACAGTTATGGTAATAGTGACGGTTATGGTAATAATGACGGTTATGGTAATAGTGACAGTTATGATAATAGTGACATTCATGGTAATAATGAAAATTATGGTAATAGTGACACTCATGGTAATAGTGACAGTTATGATAATAGTGACAGTCATGGTAATAATGACAGTTATGGTAATAGTGACAGTTATGATAATAGTGACAGTTATGATAATAGTGACAGTCATGGTAATAATGACAGTTGTGTTAATAGTGACAGTTATGGCATTTTTGACCACAGTCACTCTTATAATAATTCTCGGTTGGCTGTAACCAGTCAAAATCGAACGGAAACAAAAATCAATTAATCGGTAAAGCAAAGCAGCACACAGTCAATCGATCAATCGATGACAAGCAGGCCATAACGTCATGGGCAATATAATACTAGACATACAGCACAAAGCGAACACATATTTTAATTATATTTAGCAGTAAGTAAAATAAATACATGCATTGCAAAATATGACATTTCTGGGGAGTTAACAACTGGAAATATTTGTTTGAAGAAATAGAGGATGGTTTCCCTTGGGCTGATTATTGCATAGCATTGTGATATACAACAAATAACAACTGCAAAACACACACACACACACACACAAACACACACGTACGCAAGCACACACACACACATATTAAAAAGCAACACCTGAGAAATTTGAGTTGGATGTTAATCTTAGGACAATTTCGAACGATCATTATAATTATGTATCTCAAAAATATGAAAATCTCACAATGCTCATTGGATGTCAAATTTGGTTGAACTATAGTATTATAAGAATCTTTCATTGGTATATGGTAAAGATAGGGAAATCCAACCCGAGGTATAAGTTTTTTTATCGGAAACGAGGCTCTGCCGAGGTTCCGATTAAATCACTTATATCGAGGGTTGGAATTCTCTATCTGAACCGAATACCCATGATAGATTATTTTTGTTGCATATTAGAGAAATGTTTTGCGTTGACGCCGCCAGCTATTGTCGAACTCCGAGCTGGGTTTGAATGTTGAACTCCGAACTGGGAATGTTGAACTCCGAGTTGAGTTTGAATGTTGAACTCTGAGCTGCGAATGTCGAACTCCGAGTTGAGTTTGAATGTTGAACTCCGAGCTGGCAATGTCGAACTCCGAGTTGGGTTTGAATGTTGAACTCCGAGCTGGCAATGTCGAACCCCGAGTTGGATTTGAATGTTGAACTCCGAGATGGCAATGTAGAACTCCGAGTTGGGTTCGAATGTTGAACTCCGAGCTGCGAATGTCGAACTCCGAGTTGGGTTTGAATGTTGAATGTTGAACTCCGAGCTGGTTTTGAATGTTGAACTCCGAACTGGGAATGTTGAACTCCGAGTTGGGTTTGAATGTTGAACTCCGAGCTGGCAAAGTCGAAGTCCGAGTTGGGTGTGAATGTTGAACTCCAAGCTGGCAATGTCAAACTCCAAGTTGGGTTTGAATGTTGAACTCCGAGCTGGGAATGTCGAAATCTGGGTTTGGTTCGAATGTTGAACTCCGAGCTGCGAATGTCGAACTCCGAGTTGGGTTTGAATGTTGAACTCCGAGCTGGCAATGTCGAACTCCGAGTTGGGTTTGAATGTTGAACTCCGAGCTGGCAATGAGTTGGGTTTGAATGTCGAGCTCCGAGCTGGGAATGTCGAACTCCGAGTTGGGTTCGAATGTTGAACTCCGAGCTGCGAATGTCGAACTCCGAGTTGGGTTTGAATGTTGAACTCCGAGCTGGAAATGTCGAACTCCGAATTGGGTTTGAATGTCGAACTCCGAGCTGGCAATGTCGAACTCCGAGTTGGGTTTGAATGTTGAACTCCGAGCTGCCAATGTCGAACTCCGTGTTTGGTTTGAATGTTCAACCCCGAGGTGGGAATTTTGAACTCCGAGCTGGATTCAAATGTCGAATGTTGAACTCCGAGCTGGTTTTGAATGTTGAACTCCGAACTGGGAATGTTGAACTCCGAGTTGGGTTTGAATGTTGAACTCCGAGCTGGCAATGTCGAATTCCAAGTTGGGTTTAAATGTTGAACTTCGAGCTGGGAATGTCGAACTCCGAGTTGGGTTCGAATGTTGAACTCCGAGCTGCGAATGTCGAACTCCGAGTTGGGTTTGAATGCTGAACAAGAGTTGTGTTTCTATCTTGAACTCCGAGCTGGCAATTTGGAACTCCGAGTTGTGTTCGAATGTTGAAACCCATTCCTGATTCGAGCCCTGAATCAGGCATTTTCCGAAAGAATAAGATGCGAACTGTTGAAATTATTTTCGAAATAAAAACTTATCACGTTTGACGTACCCTTTACATAACGAGTTGATGTCACGCTGTGGATTTTTTCAAGCTGCCAATGTCGAACTCCGTGATTGGTTTGAATGTCGAACTCCGAGGTGGGAATGTTGAACTCCGAACTGGGTTCAAATGTCGAATGTCAAACTCCGAGCTGGGTTTGAATGTTGAACTTCGAGCTAGGAATGTTGAATTCCGAGTTGGGTTTGAATGTCGAACTCCGAGCTGAAAATGTCGAACTCCGAGTTTGGTTTGAATGTTGAACCCCGAGTTGGGAATTTTGAACTCCGAGCTGGATTCAAATGTCGAATGTCAAACTCCGAGTTGGGTTTGAATGTTGAACTCCGAGCTGGGAATGTTGAAATCCGAGTTGGGTTTGAATGTCGAACTCCGAGCTGGCAAAGTCGAAGTCCGAGTTGGGTGTGAATGTTGAACTCCAAGCTGGCAATGTCAAACTCCAAGTTGGGTTTGAATGTTGAACTCCGAGCTGGGAATGTCGAAATCTGGGTTGGGTTCGAATGTTGAACTCCGAGCTGCGAATGTCGAACTCCGAGTTGGGTTTGAATGTTGAACTCCGAGCTGGCAATGTCGAACTCCGAGTTGGGTTTGAATGTTGAACTCCGAGCTGGCAATGAGTTGGGTTTGAATGTCGAGCTCCGAGCTGGGAATGTCGAACTCCGAGTTGGGTTCGAATGTTGAACTCCGAGCTGCGAATGTCGAACTCCGAGTTGGGTTTGAATGTTGAACTCCGAGCTGGAAATGTCGAACTCCGAATTGGGTTTGAATGTCGAACTCCGAGCTGGCAATGTCGAACTCCGAGTTGGGTTTGAATGTTGAACTCCGAGCTGCCAATGTCGAACTCCGTGTTTGGTTTGAATGTTCAACCCCGAGGTGGGAATTTTGAACTCCGAGCTGGATTCAAATGTCGAATGTTGAACTCCGAGCTGGTATTGAATGTTGAACTCCGAACTGGGAATGTTGAACTCCGAGTTGGGTTTGAATGTTGAACTCCGAGCTGGCAAAGTCGAAGTCTGAGTTGGGTGTGAATGTTGAACTCCAAGCTGGCAATGTCAAACTCCAAGTTGGGTTTGAATGTTGAACTCCGAGCTGGGAATGTCGAAATCTGGGTTTGGTTCGAATGTTGAACTCCGAGCTGCGAATGTCGAACTCCGAGTTGGGTTTGAATGTTGAACTCCGAGCTGGCAATGTCGAACTCCGAGTTGGGTTTGAATGTTGAACTCCGAGCTGGCAATGAGTTGGGTTTGAATGTCGAGCTCCGAGCTGGGAATGTCGAACTCCGAGTTGGGTTCGAATGTTGAACTCCGAGCTGCGAATGTCGAACTCCGAGTTGGGTTTGAATGTTGAACTCCGAGCTGGAAATGTCGAACTCCGAATTGGGTTTGAATGTCGAACTCCGAGCTGGCAATGTCGAACTCCGAGTTGGGTTTGAATGTTGAACTCCGAGCTGCCAATGTCGAACTCCGTGTTTGGTTTGAATGTTCAACCCCGAGGTGGGAATTTTGAACTCCGAGCTGGATTCAAATGTCGAATGTTGAACTCCGAGCTGGTTTTGAATGTTGAACTCCGAACTGGGAATGTTGAACTCCGAGTTGGGTTTGAATGTTGAACTCCGAGCTGGCAATGTCGAATTCCAAGTTGGGTTTAAATGTTGAACTTCGAGCTGGGAATGTCGAACTCCGAGTTGGGTTCGAATGTTGGGGGGAGGGTAAGAAGCTATTTGTAAGAATTGACCAAAACTCACAGAAATATGTAAAAAAATAAATAAAAAATAGAGTTTCAAGTCGGGGTGGTGGGGGGAAGCGGGAATGAGAGGCGGGAGTGGGCGGGAGTGGGTTGGGGTGGGGGATGAGGGGGCAACACATATATGTGTAAGAATAGACTAAAACAACACAGAAATATGTAAAAAAATATATATATATAGTTTCAAGTGGTGGGGGGGGGGGGGGGGGACAGCTTACACGCAAACCTTGATGTGGGACGCCGACGCCGACCCTGGGGTGATTACATAAGCTCTCTTATTCTTAGAATAGTCGAGCTAAAAATTGCATTTTCTATTTAATCAAGTGCCATAACCTTGCTGTTTCTAGTTTGAAATGTTGTTGTTTTTCACACATTAAATAAAACAGAGACTGATGCGAGTCAAGAATGACTTTTTTTCAAACAGGTCTTGGATATTCACATACCATGCATACTGAACAAGTTTGATAAAGATCGGATGAACAAGTCTCAAGGCCCATGAAAGCCTGTATCCCTCTACTTGCTAAAGAGGACATGACAGTTTGAGCGAAATGAGTAGGTATGATTAATATGATTAACATAACCAGTGAAACAAGTAAAAACAAGAGGTCAATGACCTTGAAGCTCTACTGATTGATTTAGATTTCAGGAAGTAGTCGCTACAAACTTGTTTTTTGAAAATTTATTTTTAGCCGTGGCTGCCATCTTGAATTTCCGGCCGACCTGAAATTTTGCTAGGATCAATTAGACATCAAGAGCAACATTCCTTTGAAGTTTCATGAAAATCCGTCTAGTAGTTTCAGAGAAGTAGTCGCTACAAGTTTTCATTATATAACTCTATGTAAACAAAGATGGCCACTGACAGCCATGTTTAACATCGAATCAAAACGATTTTTGACAAGGATCAACATCATGTCATGCTGATCATTTTAGAAAAAGTCCCATATCAATATGGCTTATAGTTTTCAAGAAGTAGTCTCTACAAACTTGTATCTTGAAAATCTATTTATAGCCATGGCTGCCATCTTGAATTTCCGGCCGACCTAAACAAAATCTGGGATCAATTAGACATCAAGAGCAACATTCCTGTGAAGTTTCATAAAAAATCGTCAAGTAGTTTCAGAGGAGTAGTCGCTACAAGTTTTTACTATATAAATCTATGTAAACAAAGATGTCCGCTAGCGGCCATGTTTAAAGTTGCATTGAAATAAATTTCGACAAGAATCAACATCATGTCATGCTAATCATTTTAGAAAACGTCCCATATCAATATCACTTACAGTTTTCAAGAAGTAGTCGTTACAAATTTATTTTTTTTAAATCTATTTTTAGCTGTGGCGGCCAGCTTGAATTTCAGGCCAGCCTGAAATTTTCTAGGATCAACTAGACATCAAGAGCAACATTCCTGTGAAGTTTCATGAACATCCGTCAAGTAGTTTCAGAGAAGTAGTCGCTACAAGTGTTTACTATATAACTCTATGTAAACAAAGATGGCCACTGGCAGCCATGTTTAACATCGAATCAAAATAATGTTTGACTAGGATCAACACCATGTCATGCTGATCATTTTAGAAAAAGTCCCATATCAATATCACTTATAGTTTTCAAGAAGTAGTCGCTACAAACTTATTTTTTAAAAATCTATTTTTAGCTGTGGTGGCCATCTTGAATTTCTGGCCTACCTGAAATTTTGCTAGGATCTATTAGACATCAAGAGCAACATTCCTGTAAAGTTTCATGAAAATCCGCCAAGTAGTTTCAGAGGAGTAGTCGCTACAAGTTTTTACTCTATAACTCTATGTAAACAAAGATGGCCACTGGCAGCCATGTTTATCGTCGAATCAAAACAATTTTTGACAAGGATTAACATCATGTCATGCTGATCATTTTAGAAAACGTCCCATATCTATATCACTTACAGTTTTCAAGAAGTAGTCGTTACAAATTTATTTATTTTAAATCTATTTTTAGCTGTTGCGGCCATCTTGAATTTCCGGCCAGCCTGAAATTTTTCTAGGATCAACTAGACATCAAGAGCAACATTCCTGTGAAGTTTCATGAACATCCGTCAAGTAGTTTCAGAGGAATTGAATTGAATTGGATTATATAGTCGCACCAACAGCTAAGGTCATATGGCGACTTTCCAGCTTCCATCGGTGGAGGAAGACCCCAGGTGCCCCTCCGGGCAATTTTCGTGCACGGGCGGGCACCTGGGTAGAACCACCGATGTTCCGCAAGCCAGCTGGATAGCTTCCTCGCATAAAGATTCCTAGGCCCCTGAGGGATCGAACCTACAGCGGTGAGGGGCAAGTGATTTCAAGTCAGAGACGTTAACCACTCGGCCACGGACGCCCCCTTTAGTTTCAGAGGAGTAGTCGCTACAAGTTTTTACTATATAACTCTATGTAAACAAAGATGGCCACTGGCAGCCATGTTTAACGTCGAATCAAAACAATTTTTGACAAGGATCAACATCATGTCATGTAGTTTCAGAGGAGTAGTCGCTACAAATAAAAGTTTACGGACAGACGGACGGACGGACGGACGACGGACGCCGCACCACGGCATAAGCTCTGCTGATCTCTAATCAGTAGAGCTAAAAAAATATACCTCACTTGGATTTGAACCCATGAACCAGGGATTTTGATGACAAAAAACAACAACAATAAGGCAATTGCTTCATGAGAAGAAGTTGTTTAAAAGATTTTTCTTTTTTTAGGAATGGCAGACATAATTGATGGGTATGGAAAATTAACATAAATCTGAGAAATGGTTATGAGACAATTATTTTTATCAATTTTCAAAACAACTGGGTCATTGGTTCATGAGAAGAAGTAATTTAAAGATGTTACTATTTTTAGTAATGGTGGCCATACTTGTTGATGGATCTGGACAGTTTGTATTAATCTGAGAGAAGACCATGTTAAGATGGATGATTCCTATAGTTTATGAGGTCATTTAAAGATTTTTCTATTTTTAGTAATGGCCGCCATATTTGTTGATGGATCGGGATGATTTTAATTAATCTGAGAGAGGACCATACAAGAACGCTTCCAGTGAAGTTGCGTCAAATTCTACCCAGCAGGTTATGAGAAGTCATTCAAATATAAGTAATGGTGGCCCTATTTATCGACGGATCAGGATGATTGTACTTATCTGAGTTGATGCATCCAGTGAAGTCTCATCCAATTTTACCCAGCAGTTTATGAGGAGAAGTTGTTTTTTATATTTTTAGTAACAGCAACCATATTTCTTGATTGATTGGGACGATTTGAGAAATCTGAGAGAGGTCCCATGCAATGTTACTTCCTGTGAAGATTTTTTTCAAATTTTACCCAATGGTTCATGAGAAGAAATTGTTCAAAGATTTCTCTATTTTTAGACAATTTGTATAAAAAGACAGGATAGTGCAATTATGCTTCCCATGAAGTTTTGTCAAATTCTACCCAGCAGTTTCAGAGGAGATGTTATTTGAAACAAAAGTTAACGAACGACAGATGGACGACGGACAACTCGGTCTGTAGAGCTAAAAAGGAAGTAGCTACAAGTTTAACTAGAAAGGCTGTATATCCAATTAATGCCCCCGTTAAACGCAAAACTTCCAAGTGTGTGACCTTGACCTTGTGGTTGCAGGTGATCAGATATGACGGAAATTTTTGCACAACCTTAGTTATAATAATAAACAAATAAAATATGAAAGTAATTTGTAAAAGCATTTAGAGAATATGAGCAAAAATGACAGATGGACGGATGGACGGACGTACACATTTTACACTGTGGCAGTTTTTTTTCCCCCTTATATAAGTGGTACGGAAAACGGTACCATTCCCAATGGCAAAAAGTATGGATTTTTTTCTCAATTGGAGTGAAAAAATCCCAATAAAAAAACACACATAATTATATATATATTTTTTTTAAATATTTTGATTGAAACTTTATTTAAAGGGAAGAAGTGGGGAACTATATTCTTTTAGGTGAGGGTAATGAAATACTACAAGAGATGTATACATCAGGTAATATGCAGTGTATTGAAGTATACAATATTGCTATTGTTTCATAGTGAAAAATTCCTAAATTAAGACAAAATGCCGCGAATTTTCACAATTGAATGGGTACCGGTACCTAAATCAAAACAAGAGGTCAATGACCTTGAAGCTCTACTGATTGATTTTGATTTCAGGAAGTACAAACTTGTTTTTTGAAAATTTATTTTTAGCCGTGGCGGCCATCTTGAATTTCCGGCCGACCTGATATTTTGCTAGGATCAATTAGACATCAAGAGCAACATTCCTGTGAAGTTCATGAAAATCCGTCAAGTAGTTTCAAAGGAGTAGTCGCTACAAGTTTTCATTATATAATTCTATGTAAACAAAGATGGCCGCTGACAGCCATGTTTAACATGTAATCAAAATGATTTTTGACAAGGACCAACATCATGTAATGCTGATCATTTTAGAAAAAGTCCCATATCAATATCACTTATAGTTTTCAAGAAGTAGTCGCTACAAACTTGCATTTTGAAAATCTATTTTTAGCCATGGCGGCCATCTTGAATTTCCGGCCGACCTGAAATTTTGCTAGGATCAATTAGACATCAAGAGCAACATTTCTGTGAAGTTTCATGAAAATCCGTCGAGTAGTTTCAGAGGAGTAGTCGCTACAAGTTTTCATTATATAACTCTATGTAAACAAAGATGGCCACTGGCAGCCATGTTTAATGTCGAATCAAAATAATGTTCGACTCGGATAACCATCATGTCATGCTGATCATTTTAGAAAAAGTCCCATATCAATATCACTTATAGTTTTCAAGAAGTAGTCGCTACAAACTTGTATTTTGAAAATCTATTTTTAGCCATGGCGGCCATCTTGAATTTCCGGCCGACCTGAAATTTTGCTAGGATCAATTAGACATTAAGAGCAACATTCCTGTTAAGTTTCATGAAAATCCGCCAAGTAGTTTCAGAGGAGTAGTCGCTACAAGATTTTACTATATAACTCTATGTAAACAAAGATGGCCGCTGGCAGCCACGTTTAACGTCGAATCAAAACGATTTTTGATAAGGACCAACATCATGTCATGCTGATCATTTTAGAAAAAGTCCCATATCAATATCACTTATAGTTTTCAAGAAGAAGTCGCTACAAATTTGAATTTAAAAAATCTATTTTTAGCTTTGGCGGCCATCTTGGATTTCACATCAACATGAATTTTTGCTAGGATCAACTAGACTTCATGGGCAACATTTCTGTAAAGTTTTATGAATATCCATCCAGTAGTTTCAGAGGAGTAGTCGCTACAAATAAAAGTTAACGGACAGACGGACGGTCGGACGACGGACGCCGCACCACGGCATAAGCTCTGCTGATCTCTGATCAGTAGAGCTAACTAGTCATCTCATAAATATTTTTGCCGGTAGAGAAGCTTACCCCTTTGCCATAAATATTGTTTTTACATTGTTTCTATTCTCGGTAACAAGTGTCACGTGACCGTTACTAAATATAGACTGAATTGGGCCAGTCGTCTGAGCTGAATTGTAGCAGTTATCGTCATCTTCATTTTAATACCGAATAACCCATATTTGGGATGATGAAAACTTGTGTAGTTATTTATTGAATTTTAAAGGGACACTGTCCTAAAGTAAGCAGATATTGAGCATAACCAAATAACCGTCTGACTTTTATTCAGTGAAATGTATACATACAAGAGGTCAATGACCTTGAAGCTCTACTGATTGATTTTGATTTCAGGAAGTAGTCGCTACAGACTTTTTTTTTGAAAATCTATTTTTAACTGTGGCGGCCATCTTGAATTTCCGGCCGACCTGAAATTTTGCTAGGATCAATAAGACATCAAGCGCAACATTCCTGTGAAGTTTCATGAAAATCCGTCAAGTAGTTTCAGAGGAGTAGTCGCTACAAGTTTTCATTATATAACTCTATGTAAACAAAGATGGCCACTGGCAGCCATGTTTAACGTTGAATCAAAACAATTTTTGACAAGGACCAACATCATGTCATGCTGATCCTTTTACAAAAAGTCCCATATCAATATCACTTATAGTTTTCAAGACGTAGTCGCTACAAACTTATTTTTTAAAAATCTATTTTTAGCTGTGGTGGCCATCTTGAATTTCTGGCCGATCTGAAATTTTGCTAGGATCAATTAGACATTAAGAGCAATATTCCTGTAAAGTTTCATGAAAATCTGTAAAGTAGTTTCAAAGGAGTAGTCGCTACAAGTTTTTACTATATAACTGTGTGTAAACAAAGATGGCCTCTGGCAGCCATGTTTAACGTTGAATCAAAACGATTTTTGACAAGGACCAACATCATGTCATGCTGATCATTTTAGAAAAAGTCCCATATCAATATCACTTCAAGTTTTCAAGAAGTAGTCGCTACAAACTTGTATTTTGAAAATCTATTTTTAGCCATGGTGGCCATCTTGAATTTCCGGCCGACTTGAATTTTTCCTAGGTTCAATTAGACATCAAGAGCAACATTCCTGTAAAGTTTCATGAAAATCCGTCGAGTAGTTACAGAGAAGTAGTCGCTACAAGTTTCTACTAGATAACTCTATGTAAACAAAGATGGCCGCTGACAGCCATGTTTAACATCGAATCAAAACGATTTTCTACTAGGACCAACATCATGACATGCTGATCATTTTAGAAAACGTCCCAAATCAATATCACTTATAGTTTTCAAGAAGTAGTCGCTACAAACTTGTATTCTGAAAATCTATTTTTAGCCATGGTGGCCATCTTGAATTTTCGGCCAACCTGAAATTTTGCTAGGATCAATTAGACATCAAGAGCAATATTCCTGTGAAGTTTCATGAATATCCGTCAAGAAGTTTCAGAGGACTAGTCGTTACAAGTTTTGACTATATAACTCTATGTAAACTAAGATGGCCGCTGGCGGCCATGTTTAACGTCGCATCAAAATAATTTTCGACAAGGATCAACATCATTCCATACTGATCATTTTAGAAAAGTCCCATATCAATATCACTTATAGTTTTCAAGAAGTACTCTCTACAAACTTGTATTTTGAAAATCTATTTTTAGCTGTGGCGGCCATCTTAAATTTCCGACCAACCTGAAATGTTGCTAGGATCATTTAGACATGAAGAGCAACATTCCTGTGAAGTTTTATGGAAATCCGTCAAGTCGTTTCAGAGGAGTAGTCGCTACAATTTTTTACAAAATAACTCTATGTAAACAAAGATGGCCACTGGCAGCCATGTTTAATGTCGAATCAAAACGATTTTCGACAAGGACCAACATCATGTCATGCTGATCATTTTAGAAAAAGTCCCATATCAATATCACTTCCAGTTTTCAAGAAGTAGTCGCTACAAACTTGTATTTTGAAAATCTATTTTTAGCCATGGCGGCCATCTTGAATTTCCGGCCAACCTGAAATTTTGCTAGGATCAATTAGACGTCAAGAGCAATATTCCTGTGAAGTTTCATGAATATCCGTCAAGAAGTTTCAGAGGACTAGTCGTTACAAGTTTTGACCATATAACTCTATGTAAACTAAGATGGCCACTGGCGGCCATGTTTAACGTCGCATCAAAATAATTTTCGACAAGGATCAACATCATTCCATACTGATCATTTTGAAAACGTCCCATATCAATATCACTTATAGTTTTCAAGAAGTAGTCGCTACAAACTTGTTTTTTAAAAATCTATTTTTAGATTTGGCGGCCATCTTGGATTTCACATCAACATGAATTTTTGCTAGGACCAACTAGACTTCATGGGCAACATTTCTGTAAAGTTTCATGAAAATCCATTCAGTAGTTTCAGAGGAGTAGTCGCTACAAAAAAAAGTTTATGGACAGACGGACGACGGACGCCGCACCACGGCATAAGCTCTGCTGATCTCTGATCAGTCGAGCTAAAAATAAGAAAATTAAAAATAAAAAAAAATCATATAAAAAAGGAGTCATAAAATCTTCTAAAGTTTGGCAAAGATCAGATGCAAAATGAAGGCCCTATCGTATGACGAGGCAAATTATAGCATTTTTAACAAAATCAAGGGCCACAACTCCGAAATTACTGTTTCGATCTGGCTGGTTTTCGAACTTGACCAAGCTTTCATAGACATAATCTGATAAAGTTTGGTAAAGATCGGATGAAAAATGAAGGCCCTATCGTCTTAACGAGGCAAAATATATAATTTGAACTAAATTAAGGGCCGTAACTCCGCTGTTACTGGTCCGATATGAATGGTTTTCGAACTTGTCTGAGCTTTCAACGACATTAACAATCTGATAAAGTTTGGTAAAGATCGGATGAACATTGAATCACCTATCGTCTTAACGAGGCAAAATATAGCATTTTGAACTAAATCAAGGACCATAACTCCGCTGTAAGGTTAAGTAAGGCAAGGTAAAAAGGTAAAAGTAAGGTAAGGTAAGATAAGGTAAAAATAAGTTAAGGTAAGGTAGAAATAAGTTATTTTCAAACACTTTTTATTTAATACCGAGCAGAGCCGGCCGACGATGATCGGCTAATGGTAACACATGTGCAAATGTTGAAATCGTACCTGGCTGGGCAAAAAAAACGTGTCGCACCGGAAGCGCCGCCATTGATGAAATTGTGTTCGGCAATTTCGGATTTTTTCCTCAAATCATCAGGGGATCAGTCTGTTTCACTTGGACGATTGTCTCTTTTCGTAGTTTGGAGTATTCGTACTAGTTCGGCTAATCCCGTCACAAGTAGTTACGAATGAAGCGATATTCATTAAAAGAATGCTTATCATTAGAAGTGTTTTATTATTTGTTATTGGTTGTCAAAATTAAACTAATTAAAAAATTCAAAATTCAAAATTTCAAAATTCAGAAAATTTAAATTTCAAAAATTTTAAAAAATTTAAAATTTAAAATTCAAAAATTCAAAAATTTCAAAATTCAAAAATTCAAAAATTCAAAAAATTTAAATTTCAAAAATTTCAAAATTTTAAAATTCAAAATTCAAAAATTCAAAAATTCAAAAATTTCAAAAATTTCAAAAATGAAAAATTTCAAAAATTCAAAAATGAAAATATCAAAATTCCAAAATTTCAAAATTCCATGAATAAATTGATTTAATAATAAAATAATTGTTGCCTTTTAGGTTCGGTCGATATGTGTTGTATTTATCGACCTGAGAAAAGTGATATCGACGAGGCGATATCAGGTCGATAAATAGAGTTTAATAACCAGTGTTTTTGAGATACGGGAAACTCCCGAGGTAGAGAAATGGCCCTGATATAAGAACGAGTGCGGAGCACGAGTTCTTATATAGGGACCATTTCTCTACCGAGGGAGATATAATTTCAGTATCTCAAACACTGGTTATTAAACTATATATTACATAATTTAAAATGATTTTATTAATATTTCTAATGATTAATGCCTTTTTACACCAGAACGCCAAGACGATGTTACGTCATCCAAGACGACGTTACGTCATACAAACAAAACAAGTGGAACCGGAACTCTTCGTTAATTTCCGTAATCGTTATTTCCTAGTGGCGGAATCTGACGACAACGTCCGTAAAACAATCGGAACGTCATTTGGCATTCCCGCCACTGACGGAAAAGGCCGAACAATATTCCGTTCCCAGTAGAGCAAACGAGTAGATATAGCTTTTCTATTCCCAGTATTTCCGATACAAATCACAGACAAGTATGTAAAAAATACACATATCGACCTCACTAAAAGGCAATACTTTTATAATATTTCTGATAACAGGGTTGGCATGGAGGAGTTAGTCCAAATTTACCACAGTCCTGACATGACCAAACTTTAATACGAGAGGGAAATGATAAATGGTCAAGGGTGGGCCACAGCTTGTGAGACTGAAACTGTGTCTACCATTTTAGGCTACACCATCAATGTAACATGAGTTTGGTGCAGAGCAATATCACATGTATTCTTTTTCAACCAATGAAGGAGAATTGTCATGTACAACCATTGACTTGCTTTTGAACAATAAACAGTTTCAAGTTCTAATGCCGCTGATAGTAGTAAAAGTAAAAAGCGAATATCACCCACCGAAAACACGCATGGCAACAAGATCAAACATAATTCAGAAAATTATATTAGTACACCATATACTGAACCAAATAAGGACTCAAATTCCAACTCTAATATAACCAATGACATCCAATCTTTATGTAGGAAACTAGGAATCAAAACCTCTTGAAAACGAAACACAGTCAGAATCAAAGAAAAGGGAAATGCGAAATAAACGGGAAAAAAGGTATATTATCAAAACATATCCAATAAATGACATACCAGAAGCTGCACCATTACAGAAAGATGAAAAATTCAACCTTGCTATGGATGCTATACTTGCCTTTGAAATAGAACAGATGTCGTACGTTTTTTCTAAATGCGAAATTTGTCTTGAAAGAAGAATTGAATTGAAAATGATCAATGACATTGTTTGTAGTAGCTGCCAAAAAAGATATGTCTGATACAAAATAATTCTCTCTGGAAAACAATATAAACCCAGGAAAGGTGTCTTGAGTTGAAAGAGTAAAAATAAGATAATTTTCAAAATTTGGTTTTAAAAAGAATCACACTGTAAATACCTTAACTTTTACAATAAACTAGGTTTATTATCTATGATAAAGACGAAGCGTCTCCGTGGTCGAATGGTTAACGGCGTTGCATTCTAAACCTTCACCTCTCATCGCTGCGGGTTCGAATTCCACTAGGAGCTCGATTTGTAAGTGAGGAAGTGTCGATTCTTACGAATGACGGGAGGTTTACAGTACTGGTTCTACCCAGGAAAAGTGGGTGGATGCCTCCAACACAAAAAAAAACGGTCGTCATACTAGTATATAACCTTACATGTGTTGAAAATGACGTAAAACACCATACAAACAAACAAACTATGATAAAGATCGAGTTTGAGTTTACCAACTACCACAATTTAGTGGTGTGTCAAATGCCTAGGCCATTGCTTGGTCAGCTGATTTTGATGATCGAAATTATGAATAGTCAATTAATTTACTCATATGTTGATTGACAAGAAACATAAGATAGGTTAGTATTTTATCACAACAATATAGAATAATTATTAAGAGTAAAATATTTGGTTTACAAGTTAAATTTTACATGCGATCCGATATATCATATAAGTATTAATTTTAAGAGCTCTGCTCGGTCTTAGGCAGTGCCTAAAATTCATATTAGTGCTCTTAAAAACTTGAAAATAGCTGAAAGAATTATCAAAATGCCATGAAAAACAAAGGAGATATGACCTAATGAAAATTTGCAAAGAACATATATGGAGGCCGCCATCTTTGAATGATGACGTCATCGCGCCATTTTACCACAATTGGCATATTGACAAAATACATTTTAAAGCAAAGTAAATCACTGCAAATTGATTGAAAATAAATATACAGATGTAAAATTTATAAATTGTATGGTTATTTTTCATTTGCATTGATTTTCTTTGCTTTAAAATACATTTGGTCAATATGCCATATATGGTAAAAAGGCGCGATGACGTCATCGTTCCAAGATGGCAGCCTCCATTTATGTTTTCTTTCAACTTTTCAATAGGTCATATCTCCTTTATTTTTTATGGCATTTTGATAATTCTTTCAGCTATTTTCAAGTTGTTCAGAGCCCTTTAAAATAAACCTTGTTTGAAAATAGTGCATCAATCCCTTTAAACAATATATAAGATTCAAGACGGGATTGTATGAGGCGCGTTGAAGACGGGATTGTAGAAAGCCCATTGAAGACGGGATTGTATGAGGCGCGTTGAAGACGAGATTGTAGGAGGCCCTTGAAGACGAGATTGTAGGAGGTCCGTTCAAGACAGGATTGTAGGAGGCCCGTTCAAGACAGGATTGTAGGAGGCCCGTTCAAGACGGGATTGTAGGAGGCCCTTGAAGACGAGATTGTAGGAGGCCCTTGAAGACGAGATTGTAGGAGGTCCGTTCAAGACAGGATTGTAGGAGGCCCGTTCAAGACAGGATTGTAGGAGGCCCGTTCAAGACGAGATTGTAGGAGGCCCGTTCAAGACGAGATTGTAGGAGGCCCTTGAAGACGAGATTGTAGGAGGTCCGTTCAAGACAGGATTGTAGGAGGCCCGTTCAAGACAGGATTGTAGGAGGCCCGTTCAAGACGGGATTGTAGGAGGCCCTTGAAGACGAGATTGTAGGAGGCCCGTTCAAGACAGGATTGTAGGAGGCCCGTTCAAGACAGGATTGTAGGAGGTCCGTTCAAGACAGGATTGTAGGAGGCCCTTGAAGACGAGATTGTAGGAGGCCCGTTCAAGACGAGATTGTAGGAGGCCCGTTCAAGACAGGATTGTAGGAGGCCCGTTCAAGACAGGATTGTAGGAGGCCCGTTCAAGACGGGATTGTAGGAGGCCCGTTCAAGACGGGATTGTAGGAGGCCCGTTCAAGACAGGATTGTAGGAGGCCCGTTCAAGACAGGATTGTAGGAGGTCCGTTCAAGACAGGATTGTAGGAGGTCCGTTCAAGACAGGATTGTAGGAGGCCCTTGAAGACGAGATTGTAGGAGGCCCGTTCAAGACGAGATTGTAGGAGGCCCGTTCAAGACAGGATTGTAGGAGGCCCGTTCAAGACAGGATTGTAGGAGGCCCGTTCAAGACGGGATTGTAGGAGGCCCGTTCAAGACGGGATTGTAGGAGGCCCGTTCAAGACGGGATTGTATGAAGCACTTTGAAGACGGGATTTTAGGAGGCCCGTTCAAGACGGGATTGTATGAAGCCAGTTGAAGACGGGATTGTAGAAGGCCAGTTGAAGACGGGTCTGTAGGAGGTCAATTGAAGATGGGATTGTAGGAGGCCTGTTGAAGACGGGATTGTAGGAGGCCCATTCAAGACGGGATTGTATGAGGCCCGTTGAAAACGGGATTGTATGAGGCCCGTTGAAGATGGGATTGTAGGAGGCCCGTTGAACGGGATTGTAGGAGGCCCGTTGAAGAAGGGAGTGTATGAGGCCCGTTGAAGACGGGATTGTTTGAGGCCCGTTGAAGACGGGATTGTATGAGGCCCGTTGAAGATGGGATTGTAGGAGGCCCATTGAACGGGATTGTAGTAGGCCCGTTCAAGACGGGACTGTATGAGGCCTGTTGAAGAAGGGATCGTATGAGGCCCGTTGAAGACGGGATTGTAGGAGGCCCGTTGAAGACGGAATTGTAGGAGGCCTGTTGAGGCCCGTTGAAGATGGGATTGTAGGAGGCCCGTTGAAGACGGGATTGTAGGAGGCCCATTGAAGACGGGAGTGTATGAGGCCCGTTGAAGACTGGATTGTATGAGGCCCGTTGAAGACGGGATTGTAAGAGAACCGTTGAAGATGGGATTGTAGGAGGCCCGTTGAAGATGGGATCTGTAGGAGGCCCGTTGAAGACGGGATTGTAGAAAGCCCATAGTAGACGGGATTGTATGAGGCCCGTTGAAGACGAGATTGTATGAGGCCCGTTGAAGGGGGGATTGTAGGAGGCCCGTTGAAGACAGGATTGTAGGAGACCCGTTCAAGACAGGATTGTAGGAGGCCCGTTCAAGACGGGATTGTAGGAGGCCCGTTCAAGACGAGATTGTATGAAGCCCGTTGAAGAAGGGACTGTATGAGGCCCGTTGAAGACGGGATTGTAGGAGGCCCGTTCAAGACGGGATTGTAGGAGGCCCGTTGAATGGGATTGTAGTAGGCCCGTTCAAGACGGGACTGTATGAGGCCCGTTCAAGACGGGACTGTATGAGGCCCGATGAAGAAGGGATTGTATGAGGCCCGTTGAAGACAGGATTGTAGGAGGCCCGTTGAAGATGGGATTGTAGGAGGCCCGTTGAAGACAGGATTGTAGGAGGCCCGTTGAAGATGGGAGTGTATGAGGCCCGTTGAAGACGGGATTGTATGAGGACCGTTGAAGATGGGATTGTAGGACGCCCGTTGAAGATGGGATCTGTAGGAGGCCCGTTGAAGAAGGGAGTGTATGAGGCCCGTTGAAGACGGGATTGTATGAGGCCCGTTCAAGACGGGATTGTAAGAGGACCGTTGAAGACGGGATTGTAGGAGGCCCGTTCAAGACGGGATTGTATGAGGCCCGTTGAAGACGGGATTGTAAGAGGCCCGTTGAAGACGGGATTGTAGGATGTAGAACCGTTGAAGATGGTAGGTAGAACCATTGAAGATGGTTAGAATCGTTGAAGATGGTAGGTAGAACCCTTGAAGACAGTAGGTAGAACCTTTGAAGACGGCTGATGTAGAAAGGTTGAAGACGGTAGGTAGAACCATTGAAGACAGTCGATGTAGAACCATTGTAAGGTTAAGTAAGGCAAGGTAAAAAGGTAAAAGTAAGGTAAGGTAAGGTAAAGTAAGATAAGGTAAAAATAAGTTAAGGTAAGGTGAAAGTTAAGAAGGGTAAGGTAAGGTAAAAGTAAATTAAGGTAAGGTAAAAGTAAAGTAAAGTAAGGTAAGGTAAGGTAAAAGTAAGGTAAGGTAAGGTGATGTAAAAGTAAGGTAAGGTAAGGTAAGGTAAAAGTAGGGTAAGGTAAGGCAAGTAAAGAAAAGTAAAGTAAAGAGTAAAGAATTTTATTAAGGCAGGTGGCCTGGGCATACAACGTAAATTTAAGAAACCCAGCATAATTCCACCATGAGATGCCTTAATTTGATTATCAACATATTTAAAATTATAGTTTAAAATTTGTGCATATATATTAAACAATATATAAGAGTCAAGACGGGATTGTATGAGGCCCGTTGAAGATGGGATTGTAGAAAGCCAATTGAAGACGGGATTGTATGAGGCCCGTTGAAGACGAGATTGTAGGAGGCCCATTGAAGACGAGATTGTAGGAGGCCCGTTGAAGACGGGATTGTAGGAGGCCCCTTGAAGACGGGATTGTATGAGGCCCATTGTAGACGGGTATGTAGGAGGCCCGTTGAAGACGGGATTGTATGAGGCCCGTTGTAGACGGGATTGTAGGAGGCCCGTTGAAGACGGGATTGTACGAGGCCCGTTGAATATGGGATTATAGGAGGCCCCTTGAAGACGGGATTGTAGGAGGCCCGTTGAAGACGGGATTGTATGAGGCCCGTTGAATATGGGATTGTAGGAAACCCGTTGAAGACGGAATTGTAGGAGGCCCATTGAAGACGGGATTGTAGGAGGCCCGTTGAAGATGGGATTGTAGGAGGCCCATTGAACGGGATTGTAGGAGGCCCGTTGAAGACGGGATTGCAGAAGGCCCGTTCAAGACGGGATTGCAGAAGGGCCGTTGAAGACGAAATTGCAGAAGGTAAGGTAAAAAAGTAAAGAAAGGTAAGGTAAGGTAAGGTAAGGTAAAAGTAAATTAAGGTAAGGTAAAAGTAAAGTAAGGTAAGGTAAGGTAAAAGTAAGGAAAGGTAAGGTGATGTAAAAGTAAGGTAAGGTAAGGTAAGGTAAAAGTAAGGTAAGGTTAGGCAAGTAAAGAAAAGACGGGATTGTAGGAGGCCCATTGAAGACGGGATTGTAGGAGGCCCGTTGAAGACGAGATTGTAGGAGATTGTAGGAGGCCCGTTGAAGACGGGATTGTAGGAGGCCCGTTGAAGACGGGATTGTATGAGGCCCGTTGAAGACGGGATTGTAGGAGGCCCGTTGAAGACGGGATTGTATGAGGCCTGTTGAAGACGGGATTGTAGGAGGCCCGTTGAAGACGGGATTGTATGATGCCCGTTGAAGACGGGATTGTATGAGTCCCGTTGTAGACGGGATTGTAGGAGGCCCGTTGAAGACGGGATTGTAGGAGGCCCGTTGAAGACGGGATTGTATGAGGCCCATTGAAGACGGAATTGTAGGAGGCCCGTTGAAGACGGGATTGTAGGAGGCCCGTTGAAGACGGCATTGTAGGAGGTACGTTGAAGACAGGATTGTAGGAGGCCCGTTCAAGACGGGATTGTAGGAGGCCCGTTCAAGACGAGATTGTAGGAGGCCCGTTGAAGACGGGATTGTATCAGGCCCATTGTAGACGGGATTGTAGGAGGCCCGTTGAAGACGGGATTGTAGGAGGCCCGTTGAAGACGGGATTGTAGGAGGCCCGTTGAAGACGGGATTGTAGGAGGCCCGTTGAAGACGGGATTGTATGAGGCCCCTTGAATATGGGATTGTAGGAAACCCGTTGAAGACGGGATTGTAGGAGGCCCATTGAAGACGGGATTGTAGGAGGCCCGTTGAAGACGGGATTGTAGGAGTCCCATTGAACGGGATTGTAGGAGGCCCGTTGAAGACGGGATTGCAGAAGGCCCGTTCAAGACGGGATTGCAGAAGGCCCGTTGAAGACGAAATTGCAGAAGGTAAGGTAAAAGTAAGGTAAAAGTAAAGGAAGGTAAGGTAAGGTAAGGTAAAAGTAAATTAAGGTAAGGTAAAAGTAAATTAAGGTAAGGCAAGGTAAAAGTAAGGTAAGGTAAGGTGATGTAAAAGTAAGGTAAGGTAAGGTAAAAGTAAGGTAAGGTTAGGCAAGTAAAGAAAAGACGGGATTGTATGAGGCCCGTTGAAGACAGGATTTTAGAAAGCCCATAGAAGACAGAATTGTATGAGGCCCGTTGGAGACGGGACTGTAGGAGGCCCGTTGAACGGGATTGTAAGAGGCCTGTTCAAGATGGGACTGTATGAGGCCCATTGAAGACTGGATTATAGGAGGCCTGTTGAAGATGGGATTCTAGGAGGCCCGTTGAAGACGGGATTGTATGAGGCCCGTTGAAGAAGGGATTGTAGGATTCGCGTTCAAGCCGGGATTGTAGGAGGCCCGTTGAAGACGGGATTGTAGGAGGCCCGTTGAAGACGGGATTGTAGGAGGCCCGTTGAAGACGGGATTGTAGGAGGCCCGTTGAAGACGGGATTGTATGAGGCCCGTTGAAGACGGGATTGTAGGAGGCCCGTTGAAGACCTGATTGTATGAGGCCCGTTGAAGACGGGATTGTAGGAGGCCCGTTGAAGACGGGATTGTAGGAGGCCCGTTGAAGACGGGATTGTAGGAGGCCCGTTGAAGACGGGATTGTATGAGGCCCGTTGAAGACGGGATTGTATTGTTACGTGCCGGCTATTATCCTAATGTTTTGGTAGCGTATAGTACGATATGTACATTCTTGTTCCTTTGGTAGCGTGTGTTTAAATAATAGTTATAACTAAAATGGACTCCCAACTAAATGTTAAGTGTATGGACTGGTGAATAAACACAGGAGACAGCTTCAGTAAATTAACTATAATATATATCGTTATAAATTCAATCACAGAAATATAAGTACAACTGCATGTATTTAAATGCTTGTAACACTTCTTGAATAACACAACGATAAGTTAAATCCATGTATCAGGTTTAAGTATAATCACTTCTCATTTCCTAATGCCCCTTGTTAATCTACAGTACTTGTCAGTGGTAACGTTAACAAAATAATCATCTAAATCTCTAATTCTTTCAACATTAAAATATATCTTATCTAATAGTGTGCAAATCTATTAGAATATCTTTATTTGAACCGTGTAAATAATTTATTAACTAAATCTTAACCTTCAATAAACTTAGATGCTCACAGTTGGAACTAAAATTACGGAGTCCTCCTCCAAAACCTGGAGGAAGCTTTTATACTACACCCCAAATCCACCACAATTCCGCCATCCGCCATCCGCCAGTTCCCCCGAATTCCGCCAATCCGCCATCTCCTCCATGGGAATCATTGGCGGAATCCTACAAATCTGGCGGAGCCGCCATAGCGTAACCAATGTAAACAAAGTATACCCATTGATAAAAAAACACAAAATAAAGTATTTAAACCTATTTCTAACATATAATTAAATATAAAATATTAAAGAGTAATAATTAATAAACATGACTAGACCTTTTATATCAAAATCTGATGTGGGATTATATAATAAACGTAGATCGAATTTGAACTACAAGGTTTTCTGAGAGCTAAAACATAGCAGACTACAGTGACCTCCAGTGTTCTTCCCACAATGCAATGCGACATGTAGATTTAAAATGGCAGCTTACATAAACAAGCACATTGATAAACACTTTCACTATGGAATTACTTAATGGATAAAAGATGGTATAAGGTAAAAATAAAATAATTACACTCAGAAATGTTAACATTAAAGTTCCCTTAGGTTGACACTGATGTCCTCTACATTATTATTACAGAAATCGATCTCAGATAAACTGAAAAATGTACATGATAATCGTACATGTACACAGAGTATAAATACAACCTGACCTAGTTTACAATACATGTTTTAGTAAAAAGATGCTGTAACCCTGGGACATATCACAACCCCCTCCTTATTATGTTAAAGTTCCAACTAACATTATAATAAATGGTAACGTTCAATTTAACTTAATAATAGCTACTATATGTAGTCAGTCAATGTTTTAGTACTTATAGTACTTTGATCATAAACGTAAACACAAAAGTCACAGTTCAGTACTTGTAGTACTTTGATTATAACTTGTTAACACGTCTTTGTCACTATAAGTGTTCACCCACCTATACAGTTCTTACGATATTAACTATGGAATTGTCACTATTGTGTTACACACTAGTTATAATTAAATTGCAACTTGATGCATCTGCCAGTCAGAGTCCTTATAGTTCAGTTCAGTCACTTCTTAACTTTTTAGGCTTCAATATTTCAAGTTTATGGATGTAAATAAATTATAATTTGTCGAATCAATTATGTTAATTCTTAGTTTCTCCTACTTCTGTTGATGTGACTCACTGTAGACTTCAGTTTATTTTCCTTATTTTCGTCTCGTCTGTCTCGTCGAACTTCCTCTCTAGCCTGATCTCTGTCTCTTTTATCCTTCTTCTCGCATTCCTTCTTCTCGCGTTCCTTCTTGGCCACACTCTCTGAATCATACAGGACTTTAACCATGTTAAATATCGTATTAAGCATGTTATTTTGCTGATGTATCGTTTTTTCCAGACATCTTATAGCCCTAGCATTCTTATCCACAGCTTCCTGTATGGATTTTTCCATAATACCGATGGAAACTTTCACTGAGTCACCAGAGGAACTAGATGAGGAGCTGGATGGCACTGGCGAAACTGACCTAGCCCTTTTCTTTGATTGTGGTGGGGCAGAGACATCCCGCTTCTCTGTAGTGCTGCCCAAAAGTTGGGGCAGAAGGTTCTCCACAACTTCCTCGTCCCTTCTCAATATCTGAGCTGTAGCTGGGAGATCACTCTCTCTTAAGCTCAACAATGGCAGTGTCGTCTGGGGTTGACACATGGTCCATGAAGTCTGAGGAGCAGATGTGGGTTGTTGGAAATAGGTTCCAACTTTGGATGCGCCATGTACATCGGAACCTTCTGGCTGAGGCCTAACTGTATATGCTGGGCCATTTCTTATAACTGAAATAGTATTCAGCGCTTCAGGGACTGCAGGAGCTGTCACAGTAGCTGGGATAGTAGACAACCGTCCATTTGGGAGTAACGAGACCATTGGTTGAGCAGCGCATTGGAAGCTGTTTGTTGGTCCAAATGTTCCCTGGCTGTAAGGGTGTGCAACACCATGGCTAGCAGTAATAGGCTTCGGAACTACATCTTGCAGACAGTCGAATAAGGACTCTGTTTCCGTGTCTATGGTATCATCCACTAACGCCTCTCTGAAGGATCTGGCCACTATATCCTCTTCCTGTTCCACCTGTCCCTTCAATCCCCGCTTTAAGAAGATCTGCTGTGAATCCTCTGGTGAGAACATAGCATAGTCATCTGAGCTGATCACGTACGGCCTTGGGTTCTCTACCAAGTATGTTGAAGAGTCTATAACTTCTCTCTCTGCTGCCATCTTGCGATGACGGGCATAGCTGTTCACATGCTGGTATAAGGTTTTCCTATCCTTACATCTAAACAGGCACAGACGGCAGAAGTATGGTACCTGGTCTAGGCTTAGGTGCCATTTCATGACATGCTCCTCCACTCTGGACTTCCTATCTATAACTTCTTTTCCGGTTTGATTGATGCATCTAAGGCACTGATAGGCCCTACCAGTGTGCCTGGCTACCTTCATTTGGTCCAAAGAAGTCTTTGCGCTAAGTAGATCCATCTGTAATTATAGGACATAGGTAACATTATAGACCACTGCCACGTATAAACTGTTTTTTGTTTTTTTTTGAAAAAACCACTGACAAGTCTTGTGAATGCAGATGAAGTCCCATCCCTATATATTGTTATACAGCAAATAAATCTTGTTTTATATGAGTTATTGTTATCACATGTTAGATATTATATCAATGCGTATGACACGTGTACATGTACATATATATGTATATATATACTTTAACTATGACTGTCACTGATCACAATTAGTTATCTCTGACATTATTTTATATATTCACTGTTAATGTTTGCCTAATGTATCCTACACATTGAATATTCATTTCTTTCGAACATCCTCTCTATTGATTCTCTTCAGCAATCTTTTCTGTTATTTGTACACACTATTGACGCTTTACCCTTCTTCGTATTTGCACTCTTCGTCACTTTTCTTCTGTTCTTATGATCTCTCCCGGTACACTACCGTTCTTCAGTACATTCCATCTACCCGTACTCGTGGTACTCTTCTATGCTTCAGTACATTCCATCTACCCGTACTCGTGGTACTCTTCTATGCTTCAGTACATTCCATCTACCCGTACTCGTGGTACTCTTCTACTCTTCAGTACATTCCATTTACCCGTACTCGTGGTACTCTTCTATGCTTCAGTACATTCCATCTACCCGTACTCGTGGTACTCTTCTACTCTTCAGTACATTCCATCTACCCGTACTCGTGGTACTCTTCTACTCTTCAGTACATTCCATCTACCCGTACTCGTGGTACTCTTCTATTCTTCAGTACATAAACACAGTAATAAATTGTCATTTTGTACTACTTTATATTCAGTAGTAGACAGCCTTGAACATATTATTTTAACTATTTTAATATTTTAACTATATTCAAACACAGAAAAAAAATATCTGTTTACACCAAACAAATTAGGGTGGTGCAAATCACAATATATACATGTAACTTGATCACTAAGCGCTACTTGGATTTAAAACCTAGTTTCTTCCGTGCACTGAGGATCCACTTTGGGACTTTATCTCCTTCATATTTCTTAAGCTTGTTATGATGCACCAACCGCTCATTTCCTTCTTTTCCCAGTTGCAAGACGAAGTTGATATCTGATAGCTTCTCCTTAATTAGGAAAGGACCATCATAGAGTCTCTCTAATTTGTGAGCTACACCCACCTTCCGTGCTTCTGCCAAACACCAGACCGCATCACCGATATCATACCTAGTAAATGATACCTTGGCATCATATATTTCCTTTGAGCGCTTTGCAGCAGCCCCTAAGTTCTCACGAGCAACCTTGTGTGCATGTTGCATCCTACTTTTTAGCAAATCAACGTAGTCACCATAGCTTGTAATGTCTCTTCCATCACACATTGTAGAACTTCCAAACACTAGTTCGGCTGGTAATCTTACTTCTTTACCCATAGTAAGCAGGTTTGGAGTGAGTTTGGTAGCTTCATTTGGAGTCGATCGGTAAGCGCCTGCCAGACAACCTAAGTTAAGATCCCAGTCTGTCTGTTCATTGCAGAGATATGCTTTGACCATGCGAAGCAACGTTCGGTTAAAGCGTTCTGACTGTCCATTACAGCGTGGATTTCTTGCACTTGTTCTCGTTTTACGGATTTCTAGCAAACGACAGAGTTCTCGAAAAACGTTGCTCTCAAATGCACTGCCTCTATCACTATGAAAAGACAAAGGGCAACCCCATCGAGCTATGTATTCATTCATGATTTTGTTAGCACAGGTTTCAGCTGTCTGGTCTGGGACAGCTAAAATTTCTACATATTTTGAGAAATGATCTGTTAACAGAAGTATGTGTTTGTTACCACGTGGTGTGAGTGGTAACGGTCCTAAATAATCCATGGCTACGACATCTAGTGGAGCTCCTACTTTCATGGAACCCATGGGTGCCCTTGGAATCTTCATAGGCTTTTTATCGGCTGCACAGATATCGCACTTTCGAATGTGCATTGCAATGTCGTCTTTCATAGCGTACCAATAGAATCGCTGCATTGTTTTCTCCTTTGTCTTCTTACACCCTAAGTGTCCAGAGATCATAGAATCGTGCATTTGGCATAGAATATCTTGCTTAACTGTAGATGGAACTAGCAGTTGGGCATGCTCCCCAGTTTGATTATTTCTTTTGAAAATTTTGAATAAAAGTCCATTTCGGACCTCTAGGCTCTCCCATAATATCCAATAGTGACGTGCAGCATGGTTTAAAGTCAGCATTTCTTGACTGCCTGGTCTAATGTTCATCTCTTTGGCTTTGAGCATAGGTCCAATGTTTGGGTCTTTCTCTTGGTGATTACGCATCTCATCATTAGTGAGGTTCCCAATCCATGGTGTGAAGAACAGACTCTTTTCTCTAGTAGGTTCTGTAGAGGTAGACGGGGTTTGATCTGCAGGTGTAACTCCTCTGACTAACTCTAGGTTTTCTTCAACTGTTCTGCTTTGTGTAGTTTCCACCTCTATATTTTCCTTAGCGAATCCTAACTGGTCAAACAGGCCTTTCTGCACCATGTCATCTGCTCTTTTGATACACTTCTTGCACGGCCCACATTTTAGTGGCTCTAGTGTATCTACCTCATGACACGTACAGTCTGTGGGATTTTGACAGCGTGATAAAGCATCACAGTGACCTTGTTTCTTTCCAGGTCTGTACTCTATAGCAAAATCATACTGTGCTAACACCTCAATCCATCTGGCTGTCTTGCCTCTGGGTTCTTTCAGACTGAATAGCCAAACCAGTGCCTGATGGTCACTTCTGACAATGAATCTTCTGCCTAAGAGATACTGCCTGAAGTAATCGATAAAGTAGCGGACTGCTAAAAGTTCTTTCTCAGTTATACAATAATTGCGCTCGGCTTTATTCAAGGATCTACTAGCATAGGCCAGAACTCGTTCGCGGTTATCTTGCATCTGAGAAAGAACGGCCCCTATCCCTACATCCGAACTATCCGTGTCAAGGTAAAATTCACCCCCTTCGTTCCTTGGGTAACCCATTATTTCAGGACTCACTAGTGCTCTTTTCATCTTAAGAAATGAATCCTGACAGGCGTCATTCCACAGAAACTCCTTCCCTTTCTTTGTTAACTCAACCATAGGTCTAACCATCTTGGCATAGTCCCTTATGAACCGGCGGTAGTAGGAACCCATGGCAACTATTTGCTTGACTTGTTTTGGATTGTTAGGTGTTGGCCAATCAACTATTTTTGCAATATTTATTGGGTTAGGTCTCACCCCATTACCCGATACTACATGTCCTAGAAAGGTAACTTCTGGTCTCAACATTTCACATTTCTTAGGTTTCAATTTTAAACCCGCATCTTGCATTCTTGACAGAAACTGATCTACTCGAACAATGTGCTCATTAAAATCCTTCCCATATACTATTACATCGTCTATGTAGATAATGCAAGTTTCCCACTGAAGACCCTGTAAGGCCAATTCCATGGTTCGTTGAAATGTACTGCTACTATTGTTCAAACCAAAAGGCATCCGGGTCATCTCAAAATGGCCAAATTTGCAGCAAAATGCACTCTTCGGTATATCTGTCTCTCGGAGAGGGATTTGGAAGAAACCGCTGGTTAAGTCAAATGTACTGAATAGACACGAGCCTGATACTGCATCTAGACAGTCTTGAATTCTAGGCAAGGGAAAACCATCTGGCTTCACTAGTGCATTGAGTCGACGGTAGTCAACACATGGACGAA
The DNA here is from genome assembly GCA_037043455.1 of Cyrtodaria siliqua. NCBI lineage: Eukaryota > Metazoa > Mollusca > Bivalvia > Adapedonta > Hiatellidae > Cyrtodaria > Cyrtodaria siliqua. Next base: position 151,830 of record JAWPHD010000744.1, on the reverse strand, counting down.
TAGACCCACACTTTTTCTTAACGAGTACTATTGGCGAAGCCCAAGGAGAAGTGCTTTTACGAATAACACCTTTAGCTAAAAGATCCTCAATTGCCTTTTTCTCCTCGTCGGCATATGCTAGGGGAACTCTTCTTGGAGCTTGCTTTATCGGTCTTGCATCACCAGTATCTATCGAGTGCTCTGCAAGATGTGTAAGACCTATGTCCCACTCACCCTTTGAAAAGGTGTCTTGATACTTAATAAGCAAATTTGCTACTTCCCGCTTTTCATCTGGTACCTTCCCTTCAGTGGACCTTTCATATAAGTCTTTAAGATGAAGTGGAACTTCGAGCTCTGGTTTACGTTGTGTGTCACATTTTAAAGTGATTTCTGACTTGTTGGCGTCCAGCTGTATTCTACGAACTGAGTAATTGTTCTCGGATTCGCGTGCATGCTCAACTTGTGTAATGGTTTGCAGCTGGTAGTCTTCTGCGATTAACTCAGCATTTCCCACTATGGTATCTTGTCTTAAAGACACAGCAGTGGGAAATGGATTTAACACCCTCACCTTACTGGTGACATTTGTGCTTATATCTACTAATGTAGTGGCCATCTGTAACGGATAAGTTTCCTTAAAGTTTTCTGTGGGTTCTATAATAAATTCGGATTGCCTAGTTAAATCATCTATTTCATCTCTCTCCACATATACATCAATAATAGCTTCACTCTGGCCTGGTATGATGACGTGATCTGCTACTATAACCTTTCGAACCTTTTCGCGTGTTCCCACTTGTATGCATGGTATTTCTTTTCCATTCATAAGGATGACGCTCCGACTCATTAAGATATCAGCAGGACCCCCTTCATCATTTTGTAAGACATCCATCCCCAGTAACCCATCATCTTCAATTTCAGCTACGATAAGCTCTTTCTGTAGCTCCACTGGACCTAACCTTATGGTAAATATTGCTTTCCCCAGTTCTTTTAGTGGCATGCCACCAGCTCCTTTTAAACATGATGTTTTTGTTAAAACGGGTTTGTTTCCCTTTGTAAGTCTGTTATAAATTCTGTCTGAAATTACTGTTCTAGTTGCCCCTGTATCCGTTGTAAAAAGGATAGGTTGACCTTGTATCGTGCCTTTCATGTAGACCCCAACACTACATGGCTTATTTCTTCTTACTACACTCTCATAATTAATTGACTCCTCTTTATCCATTTCTACATGGCCATTTGTGAAACTATGGGCACTCCCCCGACCATCAGGTTTAGCCCGTTCTAGTTTAAATGATTGGACTGACCATGGTACTGTTCTCTGGGTGTCCTATCAAATGACCTCTGACCTAGAGATGTACCCCTTCTGTTCCATCTAGCAGTATTCCTGTCTCTTGAATCTTTTGCTGGACATTCCCTTGATATATGACCCTTTTGCTGGCATGCATAACAGACAATTTCTTTTCTCACACCCGCTTGTTTACTTTCTATCTTCTGTTTCTCCACAGTCAGTTCTGTGATTTTTTCCAACAACAGTTTTAATAGCTTGTCTGTTTCTGAAGCTGGTGTTGTAGATTCTTGTAAGTTATGTTTAACCTCCTTTAACTCTGTTTTTATCTCTGTTTTACCGCTATTCACTTTTGTCGCACTTGTGCCCTGTTTATCCTTTATATGTGGTACTCTGCATATATGTTCTGTATCTGAACAGTCTGATTCTTCTTCATCACTATCTTTTGTGTTTGTTCTTCTTACAAACTTCCTTAACTTTCTTTCTCCATATGGAGGGTGTGAACTTCTGCTCTTAGTTTGTATACAGTTGACTACATGGTACACGGCTTCATCTATAGACTCGGGTTCCTTGTTATACTCCACCTCAAATCTCGCATCATCATCGGCCAAACCATCGAGAAAACGGCGGACCAAGTCTTCTTGTCTTGTTTTGCTATCACGAAAACCATGGGCTTTGTCGTATAATCTTTTGAGTTCTGCGGCGTAATCCTCAACGCTTTCATCTATTTTCTGCTTACGTCTGCTAAATTGTGCGGCAAAAGTTCTTGGTGTCTCTATCACTCTGAACCTGCTTTTCAATTCATCTGTGAGTTGGTGGTAATCATCTAAAACATGTCTTGGTAGCTGTGAATAAACAAATTCACCTGCAGTGCCTTGTAGCTTCGGAAGTAAGTGGTCTAGCTTGTCATCGGAACACAAATTTTGCCGCTCAGCTATTGCTTCGAATCTATTGAACCATACCTTCCAGTCTTCTTTTCCAGTAAAAGGTGGTAATTTGATGTCTTTCTTTTGTGAGGGTGTGTACATTCTCTCATCAAAAGGATAGTTTCTTTGTGGTCTCTCATAATTCTCTCGTGAATTGTGATGTCCCCTTTCTTGGTTGTCATAGTGCGCTTGTGTCAGCTCTACCCTTCTATTCCTATATCCATCCCCTCTTTCTCTACTATTTGCCCTTTGTACTGAATGATCTCTTGATTGTCTCTCGTAACCCCCATTGTCATTCTCCATGGCTGATGACGATATTTGACCTCTCTCCTTTATTCTGTCAGCCCCTTCATTTTGATTATGGCTGTTATTCATATTGCTATTCTTTATTTCTCTTAACATGACCATAACATTTTCCATTACACCTGTTATTTGTTGTAAGGTACCTTGTAAATAACTTCTAGCTTGTTGCTCATCCTCTTGACTATTTCTGTCAACTACATTTGAATCAGCACTTCGCTGTAGTTCTGGTTGATCATGCCAATTATTATCTGACTGATATGCTTGATCTTTCTGACCATTTTCTGAACTTAGCCTTCTTTGATTATTGATATCTACTCTAGTACTTGAGTTATCCCTACTTCGCATGTGCAACTCAAGTACGTGATCATCTACAGGTCTGGCACTGCAGTTCTGTTCCAAATCAATATATCCCTGTGTGTGGCTGTCTTGTTGTCTGTGTTGTTGACTTGAAACTCCTAAACAAGTTAAAGTATTTTCTTCTTCACAATTTTCTTCTCTTTCTTCTGCCATTTTTGGTAAGCTGAATAAAAACTGTGTGGTGTTTTTCTCATTGGCTTGTTTCTTTTTCCCCATGATAAGGCCTTCAAGGTTTGTTTCTCTGAATCTGCTAAGTGCTAGCAAATTCCACCGCTGACCGCCATAAATGTTACGTGCCGGCTATTATCCTAATGTTTTGGTAGCGTATAGTACGATATGTACATTCTTGTTCCTTTGGTAGCGTGTGTTTAAATAATAGTTATAACTAAAATGGACTCCCAACTAAATGTTAAGTGTATGGACTGGTGAATAAACACAGGAGACAGCTTCAGTAAATTAACTATAATATATATCGTTATAAATTCAATCACAGAAATATAAGTACAACTGCATGTATTTAAATGCTTGTAACACTTCTTGAATAACACAACGATAAGTTAAATCCATGTATCAGGTTTAAGTATAATCACTTCTCATTTCCTAATGCCCCTTGTTAATCTACAGTACTTGTCAGTGGTAACGTTAACAAAATAATCATCTAAATCTCTAATTCTTTCAACATTAAAATATATCTTATCTAATAGTGTGCAAATCTATTAGAATATCTTTATTTGAACCGTGTAAATAATTTATTAACTAAATCTTAACCTTCAATAAACTTAGATGCTCACAGTTGGAACTAAAATTACGGAGTCCTCCTCCAAAACCTGGAGGAAGCTTTTATACTACACCCCAAATCCACCACAATTCCGCCATCCGCCATCCGCCAGTTCCCCCGAATTCCGCCAATCCGCCATCTCCTCCATGGGAATCATTGGCGGAATCCTACAAATCTGGCGGAGCCGCCATAGCGTAACCAATGTAAACAAAGTATACCCATTGATAAAAAAACACAAAATAAAGTATTTAAACCTATTTCTAACATATAATTAAATATAAAATATTAAAGAGTAATAATTAATAAACATGACTAGACCTTTTATATCAAAATCTGATGTGGGATTATATAATAAACGTAGATCGAATTTGAACTACAAGGTTTTCTGAGAGCTAAAACATAGCAGACTACAGTGACCTCCAGTGTTCTTCCCACAATGCAATGCGACATGTAAATTTAAAATGGCAGCTTACATAAACAAGCACATTGATAAACACTTTCACTATGGAATTACTTAATGGATAAAAGATGGTATAAGGTAAAAATAAAATAATTACACTCAGAAATGTTAACATTAAAGTTCCCTTAGGTTGACACTGATGTCCTCTACATTATTATTACAGAAATCGATCTCAGATAAACTGAAAAATGTACATGACAATCGTACATGTACACAGAGTATAAATACAACCTGACCTAGTTTACAATACATGTTTTAGTAAAAAGATGCTGTAACCCTGGGACATATCAGTATGAGGCCCGTTGAAGACGGGATTGTAGGAGACCGGTTGAAGACGGGATTGTAGGAGGCCCATTGAACGGGATTGTAGGAGGCCCATTGAAGACGGGATTGCAGAAGGTCCGTTCAAGACGGGATTGCAGAAGGTAAGGTAAAAGTAAGGTAAAGGTAAAGGAAGGTAAGGTAAGGTAAGGTAAAAGTAAATTAAGGTAAGGTAAAAGTAAAGTAAGGTAAGGTAAGGTAAAAGTAAGATAGGTAAATTGATGTAAAAGTAAGGTAAGGTAAGGTAAGGTAAAAGTAAGGTAAGGTTAGGCAAGTAAAGAAAAGACGGGATTGTAGGAGGCCCATGGAAGACGGGATTGTAGGAGGCCCGTTGAAGATGGGATTGTAGGAGGCCCGTTGAAGACGGGATTGTAGGAGGCCCGTGGAAGACGGGATTGTAGGAGGCCCGATGAAGACGGGATTGTAGGAGGCCCGTTGAAGACGGGATTGTATGAGGCCCATTGTAGACGGGATTGTAGGAGGCCCGTTGTAGATGGGATTGTAGGAGGCCTGTTGAAGACGGGATTGTATGAGGCCCGTTGAATATGGGATTGTAGGAAACCCGTTGAAGACGGGATTGTAGGAGGCCCATTGAAGACGAAATTGCAGAAGGTAAGGTAAAAGTAAGGTAAAAGTAAAGGAAGGTAAGGTAAGGTAAAAGTAAATTAAGGTAAGGTAAAAGTAAAGTAAGGTAAGGTAAGGTAAGGTAAAAGTAAGGTAAGGTAAGGTGATGTAAAAGTAAGCTAAGGTAAGGTAAAAGTAAGGTAAGGTTAGGCAAGTAAAGAAAAGACGAGATTGTAGGAGGCCCGTTGAAGACGGGATTGTATGAGGCCCGTTGTAGACGGGATTGTAGGAGGCCCGTTGAAGACAGGATTGTATGAGGCCCGTTGTAGACGGGATTGTAGGAGGCCCGTTGAAGACGGGATTGTATGAGGCCCTTTGAAGACGGGATTGTATGAGGCCCCTTGAATATGGGATTGTAGGAAACCCGTTGAAGACGGGATTGTAGGAGGCCCATTTAACGGGATTGTAGGAGGCCCGTTGAAGACGGGATTGCAGAAGGCCCGTTGAAGACGAAATTGCAGAAGGTAAGGTAAAAGTAAGGTAAAAGTAAAGAAAGGTAAGGTAAGGTAAGGTAAAAGTAAATTAAGGTGATGTAAAAGTAAGGTAAGGTAAGGTAAGGTAAAAGTAAGGTAAGGTTAGGCAAGTAAAGAAAAGACGGGATTGTATGAGGACCGTTAAAGACGGGATTGTAGAAAGCCCATAGAAGACAGAATTGTATGAGGCCCGTTGCAGACGGGACTGTAGGAGGCCCGTTGAACGGGATTGTAGGAGGCCTGTTCAAGATGGGACTGTAAGAGGCCCATTGAAGACGGGATTATAGGAGGCCCGTTGAAGACAGGATTCTAGGAGGCCCGTTGAAGACGGGAGTGTATGAGGCCCATTGAAGACGGGATTGTATGAGGCCAGTTGAAGAAGGGATTGTAGGAGGCGCGTTCAAGCCGGGATTGTAGGAGGCATATTAAAGACGGGATTGTATGAGGCCCGTTGAAGACGGGATTGTAGGAGGCCCGTTGAAGATGGGATTGTATGAGGCCCGTTGTAGACGGGATTGTATGAGGCCCGTTGAAGACGGGATTGTATGAGGCCCCTTGAATATGGGATTGTAGGAAACCCGTTGAAGACGGGATTGTAGGAGGCCCATTGAAGACGGGATTGTAGGAGGCCCGTTGAAGACGGGATTGTAGGAGGCCCATTTAACGGGATTGTAGGAGGCCCGTTGAAGACGGGATTGCAGAAGGCCCGTTGAAGACGAAATTGCAGAAGGTAAGGTAAAAGTAAGGTAAAAGTAAAGAAAGGTAAGGTAAGGTAAGGTAAAAGTAAATTAAGGTGATGTAAAAGTAAGGTAAGGTAAGGTAAGGTAAAAGTAAGGTAAGGTTAGGCAAGTAAAGAAAAGACGGGATTGTATGAGGACCATTAAAGACGGGATTGTAGAAAGCCCATAGAAGACAGAATTGTATGAGGCCCGTTGCAGACGGGACTGTAGGAGGCCCGTTGAACGGGATTGTAGGAGGCCTGTTCAAGACGGGACTGTAAGAGGCCCATTGAAGACGGGATTATAGGAGGCCCGTTGAAGACAGGATTCTAGGAGGCCCGTTGAAGATGGGAGTGTATGAGGCCCATTGAAGACGGGATTGTATGAGGCCCGTTGAAGAAGGGATTGTAGGAGGCGCGTTCAAGCCGGGATTGTAGGAGGCATATTAAAGACGGGATTGTATGAGGCCCGTTGAAGACGGGATTGTAGGAGGCCCGTTGAAGATGGGATTGTATGAGGCCCGTTGTAGACGGGATTGTATGAGGCCCATTGAAAACGGGATTGTATGAGGCCCGTTGAAGACGGGATTGTAGGAGGCCCGTTGAAGACGGGATTGTAGGAGGCCCGTTCAAGACGGGATTGTAGGAGGCCCATTCAAGACGGGATTGTAGGAGGCCCGTTGAAGACAGGATTGTACGAGGCCCGTTGAAGACGGGATTGTACGAGGCCCGTTGAAGACGGGATTGTAGGAGGACCGTTGAAGACGGGATTGTAGGAGGCCCGTTGAAGATGGGATTGTAGGAGGCCCGTTGAAGACCTGATTGTATGAGGCCCGTTGAAGACGGGATTGTATGAGGCCCGTTGAAGACGGGATTGTAGGAAGCCCGTTGAAGACGGGATTGTAGGAGGCCCGTTGAAGACGGGATTTTATGAGGCCCGTTGAAGACGGGATTGTAGGAGGCCCATTGAACGGGATTGTAGGAGGCCTGTTGAAGACGTGATTGTAGGAGGCCCGTTGAAGACGGGATTGTATTAGGCCCATTGAAGACGGGATTGTAGGAGGCCCATTGAAGACGGGATTGTAGGAGGCCCGTTGAAGACGGCATTGTAGGAGGCCCATTGAAGACAGGTTGTAGGAGGCCCATTCAAGACGGGATTGTAGGAGGCCCGTTCAAGACGGCATTGTAGGAGGCCCATTGAAGACAGGATTGTAGGAGGCCCGTTGAAGACGGGATTGTATGAGGCCCCTTGAATATGGGATTGTAGGAAACCTGTTGAAGACGGGATTGTAGGAGGCCCGTTGAAGACGGGATTGTAGGAGGCCCGTTGAAGACGGGATTGTAGGAGGCCCGTTGAACGGGATTTTAGGAGGCCCATTGAATGGGATTGTAGGAGGCCCGTAGAAGACGGGATTGCAGAAGGCCCGTTTAAGACGGGATTGCAGAAGGCCCGTTGAAGACGAAATTGCAGAAGGTAAGGTAAAAGTAAGGTAAAAGTAAAGGAAGGTAAGGTAAGATAAGGTAAAAGTAAATTAAGGTAAGGTAAAAGTAAAGTAAGGTAAGGTAAAAGTAAGATAGGTAAGGTGATGTAAAAGTAAGGTAAGGTAAGGTAAGGTAAAAGTAAGGTAAGGTTAGGCAAGTAAAGAAAAGATGGGATTGTAGGAGGCCCATTGAAGACGGGATTGTAGGAGGCCCGTTGAAGACGGGATTGTAGGAGGCCTGTTGAAGACGGGATTGTATGAGGCCCGTTGTAGACGGGATTGTAGGAGGGTGTTGAAGACGGGATTGTAGGAGGCCCGTGGAAGACGGGATTGTAGGAGGCCCGTTGAAGACGGGATTGTAGGAGGCCCGACGAAGACGGGATTGTAGGAGGTCCGTTGTAGATGGGATTGTAGGAGGCCCGTTGAAGACGGGATTGTATGAGGCCCGACGAAGACGGGATTGTAGGAGCCCCTCGGAAGTTGGGATTGTAGGAGGCCCGACGAAGACGGGATTGTAGGAGGCCCGTTGTAGATGGGATTGTAGGAGGCCCGTTGAAGACGGGATTGTATAAGGCCCCTTGAATATGGGATTGTAGGAAACCCGTTGAAGACGGGATTGTAGGAGGCCCATTGAAGATGAAATTGCAGAAGGTAAGGTAAAAGTAAGGTAAAAGTAAAGGAAGGTTAGGTAAGGTAAAAGTAAATTAAGGTAAGGTAAAAGTAAAGTAAGGTAAGGTAAGGTAAGGTAAGGTAAAAGTAAGGTAAGGTAAGGTGATGTAAAAGTAAGGTAAGGTAAGGTAAAAGTAAGGTAAAGTTAGGCAAGTAAAGAAAAGACGGGATTGTAGGAGGCCCGTTGAAGACAGGATTGTAGGAGGCCCGTTGAAGACGGGATTGTATGAGGCCCGTTGTAGACGGGATTGTAGGAGGCCCGTTGAAGACGGGAGTGTATGAGGCCCGTTGTAGACGGGATTGTAGGAGGCCCGTTGAAGACGGGATTGTATGAGGCCCGTTGAAGACGGGATTGTATGAGGCCCGTTGAATATGGGATTGTAGGAAACCCGTTGAAGACGGGATTGTAGGAGGCCCATTGAAGACGGGATTGTAGGAGGCCCGTTGAAGACGGGATTGTAGAAGGCCCATTGAACAGGATTGTAGGAGGGCCGTGGAAGACGGGATTGCAAAAGGCCCGTTGAAGACGAAATTGCAGAAGGTAAGGTAAAAGTAAAGAAAGGTAAGGTAAGGTAAGGTAAAAGTAAATTAAGGTGATGTAAAAGTAAGGTAAGGTAAGGTAAGGTAAAAGTAAGGTAAGGTTAGGCAAGTAAAGAAAAGACGGGATTGAGGCCCGTTGAAGAAAGGATTGTAGGAGGCGCGTTCAAGCCGGGATTGTAGGAGGCATATTGCAATGCCCGTGCCACAATTCATCCTTGTATTTAAACATTACATGTGAATTACTATCTTTTAAAGCATTCTTGAACGTATTTATTGTTGATTTCCTACAGCTACTTGTTTCGCCTAACTGTGTAAATAGCCGTCCTAAAGCGAGCACATGTGCCGATCTAAGAATGTCGAATACACAGTTACGCGAGTGATTTTAATAATATCATCAACTTACCTTTGTTAATATAATCCGTAGAATACTAGTTAATCCAATGATTTAATCCACCATTGTGTATTTATTGTAATATCACTGTTTTAAAATGCCAATTCGTGACCGCGCAAATCTACATGATGTGCGACATGACAGTATTCTCGAGACATGACGTCACAGGTCTGTGACGTATAAATAGCTTGACGCGGTCATTTTAAATCAGACGACGTCTCACATTCTGACCTTACAGTTGGTTAGTTCGATCAGGCTTTTACCAAATTAGGTAAAACACCTGAAATGAATAGTTATCAGGTAAATCCCAATGTTTAAACATTTGATATACCGGATCTGACAATAGACCAGAATAACTTAAGAAAAGTTCTTTTAAATTACATTGCCCTTCTAGGTTACCCGATCTGGTCTTACCGGATTTCAAGTTTAACCCGATCTGGTCAAATTACCCGATTGGGTCTATTTTTGATAACATTAAAAATATATAATTTTCCGGATTGGCATTTTAGACAGGTGACACCTGACTAGATCTAGATACAGTTAATTACCTAGATCTATATATTTCTTTATATATATAACTTAACATCTGTCTGTTTTATATATTTAATTACACATAAAGTATCCGTTTGCCATTTCACAGTAAATAAAAAAGTAACCGATTATTATGTGTCCATTTCCTGACAAATCCAATTAAAGTTTATCGGCCTGACAAAAGTAAACCCAGAATGAACCCAGTAATCAGATACATGTAACTGCGCCCTGACAGGACACTGGGCCGGCGTTACATTTGGTGTCAGAAGTGGGATTCAATCTAAATATTTTATTGTCCTTTTAATGTTTCCAGAATATTGAGATTTTTTTAAACAGTTCATCAGAATATATTTTTTCACCATTTCTTCTGGTCTTGTCGGATCCGGTTTCCCTCTGAAAACAGAAAATAAAAGTGAGTATAAATGAAAAAGAAAATAGTTAAAACTTGTATTTTAACTAGATCTAACTGATAACAGAAGATTAATAATAATTGTATTAATCAATTATTTTTTTCAACACTAGATCTACATATTTATAGTTATTTTACAAGTGTTAATCATTTCAACCACTGATAAAAATTAATAATATCAATATGGATGAATACAGTCATGTTTATAGTGACATGGGTAATTCACACTCCCACGTAGATATAAATGAAAATGATACTGAGGATAGTATGAGAAACCATGAGAATACACGTGAAAATGACACAAATACTGATACCTCAAGATTTGTTCAAACACAGGGTATAACTAGAGAGATCAGTGACTTAAGCAAATCAATCCAAAATTTGAATTCACAACTACACAGAAAACTAGATAGCATACAAACAGAATTACACACTGTCAAATCCCGATTGTCTGAGTTAGAGAACCCTGACCCTGAGGTGAGGTTTAACCTTGAGAGATCAGATACCAATTCACACACACATATAACAGAGTCATGTAGGGGTAGTAGAAATGTAGTTGTAGAAAATAGTTCCTCTCGGAATAGAAATATGAACCAATATTTGCCACTAGAGTATGGTAATAACCAAGTTCATCAAACTTTACCGAGGAATAACTCAAACTTGAAAATGAGACCACAAATATATAGTGGTGACGAGGACTTGCAAGACTTTTTAACACAGTTTGAAATAACTGCAGAGATAAATGGATGGAGTTATGGAGATAAATCTCTGTATCTGGCAAGCACTTTAACACGTGGGGCAAGGTCACTTCTTAGTGAAATGAATGAGAGAGAAAGACGAGATTTTTACAGCTTAGTAGAAAAGCTAAAAGCTAGGTTTGGCTTAGAAAATAAGGCTGAAGTCTTTCGTACTCAACTCAAAACGCGAGTTAGAGGTAAAGGGGAGACAATCCCAGAATTAGCTCAATCAGTAAGAAAAATGACTAGACAAGCCTATCCAACAGCTAGTAATGATGTCATTGAAGCATTAGCCTTAGATAACTTCATTGACTCTCTGAATGAATCTGAAATCAGATTAAGGTTGCGGGAAGTAGCTCCTAAAAATGTATCAGAAGCTGAGAAAATTGCAGTCCGTATGGAAGCACATAGGTCAGCTGACAGACAAAGAACAAACATTGTTCGTAATGTTAATCAAGAAGAACGAAAACAAATACCGTCACGTTTTGATAGAGCTAGGAAACCTTCTGCGAGGGTAAACGATCAAGAACAATTCCAAAACAGTCATAAAAACTCTACTTTTAGAAACGAAAATTGGGGTAATCACCAAAATCAAAATCAAAACTTTAACCAGTACGAAAGGTCACAGCCAGGTCAAAGACCTAGATATAATCCAAATTTAAGAAAATATGGAAATGGTCAAAATGGTAGAACTTTTGACAATAACTACCACAATAATGCATACAGAGCAGGTCCTTCAAATCAAAAGAGGTTTGACAGAGATACAAATAGGCAAACTTATCAAGGCAATAGACAGCATAATAAATTCCAGGGAAACTACCAAAAGTCGGGCTGGAGGGATCACAGTTCGACCAATCAAAAAGGTCCCATATTGCACTAAATAACTTAGGATCTGAACAAGGGTACTTTCTGACAGCTAGATTAAATGAAAATTGTGTAACGATGCTTGTAGATAGTGGTGCAAATGTTAGTATTTTAAGTAGAGAAACAGTTGAAAATTGGCCTTATGCTACAAAACCGAAAATTTACCCTGTTCAGACATCACTTGTTACGGTTACTGGAGAGTCATCTCCATTTTATGGAAAAAGTGAAGAAAGAAAAATGTTTAGGAAAACAGAAAATTGTACACGAGTTTTTGATAGCTGACATTAAACAAGGTGGCATTATAGGTTTGGATTTCTTGATGACACATCAGTGTGATAATATGCTTAGTAAAGGGTACATAATACTGAAAGGGGAAAGGATTCCATGTTTTTTAAATGACAATCAGTCTAAACCTACTTGTTGTAGAATAGCTGTTGCTGAAACTGTTGAGATCCCCCCAGAAACAGAGGTGATTATACAAGGTAAACCACTAGACGCAATTGATAGAAGTAGTGTTGGTATGTTGGAGCCTTCTGTGAAATTTGTAGATAAGACAGGATTGTTAGTAGCAAAAGTATTGGTCAAACCTGAATCAGGAACGATCCCCATGAGAATAGCAAATTTTCAGAAAATACCTTGCACAATTTATGAGAATACCATTACTGCAATCTATGAGAAAGTCACTGTCCATGATAGCAAACAAGTAGGTTCAGTAGAGACAATTGGTAATAGTAACAATAAAGAAGTACCTGAACACCTCCAAGATATGTTTCTGAAATCATCCGAGAATCTTGATACAAATCAAAAAGAAAAATTGAAACAGTTACTGATTCAGCATCAGAATGTTTTCTCTAAAAATGATAGGGACCTTGGCTCTACAGATTTGGTTACTCATGATATTGATGTTGGAAATAACAAACCCGTGAAAACATATCCATATAGAATCCCTTTAGCTAAAAGGCAGGCTGCTGAGGAAGAGATAAAGAAAATGGCAGCAGATGGTATTATTGAACCTGCTTGTTCACCTTGGTTGTCTCCTATACAAATGGTCACAAAATCAGATGGGTCTATTCGTTTCTGTTGTGATTTTCGAAAGGTAAATGATGTCACTGTAAAGGAGTGTCAGCCTTTACCCAGAATTGATGATAATCTTGATGCCCTTAGTGGTTCAAAATGGTTCTCATGTATGGATTTAAAATCTGGGTTCTGGCAGGTTAATATTAAGGAATCTAGTCGTCCGATAACTGCCTTTAGTTTACAAGGTGGTCGACAATGGCAGTTCTGTAAACTTCCATTTGGCCTATGTAATTCTCCAAGTGTGTTCACAAGATTGATGCAAATGACATTTTCAGACCTTATTTGGAAAATTCTCGTTTTATACCTTGATGACATAATAGTATATGCGAAGACTTTTGACGAAGCATTAGAAAACTTGAATGTTGCTTTTGACCGACTGAGAAAAGCAAACCTTAAATTACACCCTAAAAAGTGTAAATTCTTCCAGAAAGAAGTAACATTTCTGAGGCATGTCATCAGTGAAAATGGTATCTCTACCTGTCCAGAGAAAGTTAAATCGGTAAAAGATTGGCCCACTCCCAGGTCTGCGAAAGATGTCAAAAGTTTCATTGGATTAGTTTCTTTCTACCGAAAATACATATATCAATTTTCGACCAAAGCAAAGCCGTTACACAAACTCTCAGAAAAAGGCAAGAAATTTGTATGGGATGACAAATGTCAGTCATCCTTCGATGCGTTGAAAAATGCACTAATAAGTAGTCCTATACTGGCTTACCCAACTCAAGATGGTTACTTTATTTTAGATACCGATGCCTCAAATGTTGGCATGGGTGCAGTGTTATCACAAGTACAAAATGGAGAAGAGACAGTTATTGCATATTTCTCGAAGTGTTTCTCGAAGGCTGAACGAGGTTATTGTGTAACAAGGAAAGAACTCAATGCTGTGGTTTTGTCTGTAAAACATTTCCATCACTACCTGTATGGTCATAAATTTACCATTAGAAGCGACCATGCAAGTTTGAAATGGTTATCAAACTTCAAGAATATGGAAGGTCAGTTATGTAGATGGATTAATGTTTTGTCAAATTATGACTATGAAATTTTGCATCGTCCTGGGCGGTTACACTCTAATTGTGACGCGTTAAGTCGAAGACCATGCTATGATGAGAAGTGCTCATACTGTGACAGAATAGAGACTAGATTCAATAGTTCTGTTGTAGCGAGAGCAGTACAAATCCCAAAGAATATTCCCAAACAGTCCGAATTAATTCAAGCAAGTAAAGAAACCCAACTGTGTAGTGATATTCCAGTAAATAGTGTAAGGGAGACAAATATAAGTAAACCTAGATTCAAATTGTCAGAGTTGTCCCTTATATTAGTGTTACTGGAACTGGGTCTTCTAGTAGTCAAAGAACCCCTGATGATAGGGTTGTTCTCACTGTATGTCCTGTATAAGAATTATACAGAAAACGAATTAGACAGTCAAGCTTGTAGACCTAAGTTAGTTGATAATTGTGTCGATAATGCTCATATAGATCTTCAGAGTAGTTCCACTTGCAAACGAAAGACAACAGATGTTGCCTGTGCAAGTCAAGAACATCACAAATCTGATAGTTGTGTGAAAATGTCCCCTCGGAGTCTAAGCAAGACTATGTCCATAGTTTCAGACAGAAATTCAGAATTACCAGCAAGTTCCCGTATATCCTTACAGACTTCTAACGAGGTTGGTTTAATTACTAACATGAATTCTGATATAGATATAGGTCAGAACATGTGTGTAGGTCAGAAAAGTTGTTCTCAAAATTCTAAAGAGGTTAGATCAGCATCTAACATAAATACTGAAAACAATGAGTGTCAGCCTGGCACATCCGGAAGTGACAGAGACTCAGTGCATGAGTGTAGTAATGTTGAAAATAGTAAAATTACTGACAGTGAAGATAGAATTAAAAAGAATAAACTAGAAGTAGATGTAGAGAAGTTAGACTTGGACTATTTAGCGGAGTTACAGAAAGCTGATCCAGTTGTAAAGGTAGTAAGAGACTGGATTGAAAATGAGAATAGGCCCGAGTGGGTTGAGGTCTCAGCATATAGTGCTGAGATAAAGTATTTTTGGTATCGATGGGAATCCTTAGTTATTAAGGATAATGTTTTATATAGGAAATGGGAATCTGATAATGGAGATTCAGCAGTATTACAAATAGTTGTACCCAAATGTTTAAAAGAGTTTATTTTAACTCAATTACATGACAATGTTACAAGTTCACATCTAGGCGTAAAGAAAACATTAGTTAAAGTGAGGCAGAGGTTTTTCTGGTATGCACTTAGGAAAGATGTAGAAACTTGGTGTAGAAAATGTACTGTGTGCGCCTCACGCAAAATGCCCCAAAAGAAATCTAAAGCTCCCATGAAAGAATTTAAAACAGGTGCTAGGTGGGAACGTATTGCAATCGACTTTATGGGTCCCCTCGGAAAAACAGAAAATGGAAATAATTATTTAATGGTCGTTGGAGACTATTTTACCAAATGGACTGAGGCAATTCCTCTTCCAAATATCGAGACAAAGACAGTGGCCCAAGCCCTTATTAGCCATGTATTACAGACATTTGGCCTACCAATTTCTATTCATACTGACCAGGGAGTTCAGTTCGAATCACATTTATTTCAAGAACTTTGTAAACTTTTTGGAATTCAGAAAACCAGAACAACAGCATACAGACCCCAATCAGATGGTATGATTGAACGGGCTAACCGAACAATTCTTAACATGTTAACCGCCTTTGTTGCTGAAAATCGTCGAGATTGGGACAAATATGTACCTTTCTGTATGCTGGCCTACCGCTCATCGGTGCATCAATCTACTGGTGTTACACCCTCAACCATGATGTTCGGTTCTGATATTCGTCTCCCAATCGACCTTATATTTGGTAGACCTGAATTAGAAGATACTGAAAATAGAACAAAAGAATACGGTGTAGATTATATTATTGAGTTACAGGAAAAGCTCTGTAAAATACACAATTTTGCTAGAACACGTATGTCAATTTCGAGTAACACTATGAAAAAGAACTACGATTTGAAAGTGAACATAATTAACTACTCGGTTGGTGATATTGTATGGTATTACAATCCACAGAGAAAAGTAGGAGTCAGTAACAAACTAGCTAGACCTTGGACGGGACCCTTCAAAATTATGTCAAAACTAAACAATGTATTGTTCCGTATTCAGGGGGGTCCTAGACAAAAACCACGAGTAGTCCATCACGACAAGCTTAAACCCTTTGAGGGAAAAGTAACCAACAATTGGTTTACTTGTCTGTTGGTTAACTAATTGGGTATCAATATATTACTTACCCAAGACCGTAGTGTAATACACTGCATCCATGACAAACTTTCCACATCACAAATTGATAGGTCAGTGGTTGAAATAAGCTAAAATATAATTAAATATTTAATTAATAAATTAATCAAAAATTATATTATGAAATAATAATAATACAAAAATTATGATGCATTTTATAGAATGATAATAGTGATATTAAAGAAAAGAGTATAAGTATGGGATAACTGGAAATTATTATTTTCCACAGAAGCCGTTCACCTGCGGAGTGTGTGAAGATATTAGTTTCACTACCAAGGCTAGATGCTTTAATTGCACATGTAGAAGAACAACATAGTGGAGTAACGTGGAAATGTCTTATATGCAAGAAAATATTTCACCGCAACACCACAGGTGCAAAGTGTCACCAAAGCAAGGACGACTTCACAAGGTATGCACTAGACAGTGGAAAAAGAGGTGATGAGGCAATTGCCATTTTGGAGGCATATAGGCTAACTAACCATTCCTGGACGGATCATTGACAATCGGTTCGCCAAAGTACCTAATTCCCCAACGTCCAGAGTAAACACCAGACCTTTGCCTGTACAAAGCAATAAGAGGAAGGCGCCAACGTACGAGTACCACCCCTTAACAAAAGTGGCGCGGACAGAATCCCGCTCCAAGTCACCTGAAGGTAGTTTTTCGTCAGGACCAAACAGTCGATCGTCCTCATCTGGATCTTCCAGTTCGTCATCCTCAGGCACTAGTTCGTCATCATCATCCTCATCAAGCTCACGCCGTGAGACACAGAAGGCCGTAGATGACCTAATAGAAATTGAAAATATCGAGATTGGAGAATGTTTTGAGGAGAAACAAAAAGAGGAAGAGTTAGAAGAGAAAAGAAAGGAGGAAGAAGAGATTAGGAAGCAGGAGGAAGAATTGAGAATGAAAGTTGAAGAGACAATGAGAAAAGAAGAAAAAGAAAGACAAGAAAAAGAGTTAAGAAAGAGAGAAATAGAGAATAGGAAGAAAGAAGATGAAGAGAAGAAAAAGAAGGAGGAAGAGAAAGAAAGGAGACAAGAAGAATTAAAAAAGCGAGAAGAGAAAAAAAAGAAAGAGGAGGAGAAAAGAAAAGAAGAGGAAAATGAAAAAAGAATAGCGGAAGAGTTAATGAAGGAGGAGGAGAAACAGAAGCACAAAGAGGAAGAGTTAAAAAGGAAGGAAGAGGAGAAGAGAATAGAGAAATAAAAGAGTAAACAGGAAGAAATGAAGAAAAAAAAGCAGAGGAACAAAAGAAGAAATTAGAAAAAGAGAAAACACCAGAGAAGAAGTCGGAAACAAAGGAAAAAACTGATAGGAAAGAAAAGGATATAAAAAAGAAGGAGAGCGAACAAAAGAAAAAAACGGTGGGTGCAGATGACAAAAGTTTAGAAATAGAGAAGGCGTTCAGAGATAGAGAAGAGAGTAAGATTAAAAAGACTCTGGTCATGGAGGGAAAGACAAAAGAGAGCTTTGAGAAGGATGGATTTTTATTTGAAAAAACAACAATTTTCAAAAAATTCAAAATCCATAGAGAATGAAAAGGTAGAGAAAAAGAGAATACAGTCGATTCCGTTTAATCGCATATCGGTTAATTGCATATTTCGGTTAATTGCATAAAGTTTTGAAACACGAAACCATTCGTATTCTTTTGCATGTAAAAAAACCCCGTATAATCGCATAGGTTTTTGTCACATTCCGGATAATTGCATAACGAATATCTGGCTAATTGCATAATGAAAGTCAAGTTTACCTGTATTTTGCAACTGTTAATTGATTGACGCGGTCACAGAGATAAGCCCGAGGCAAATTGATTGTCAAAAGGTGCTAATTGACGCCGAAAGTTTGCCATTTTGTGCGGTTTCCGTGAAGCTTCCACGCCATGACGATCGCTCACCAATTAGCATACACGATTTAATAATAAGTTTGTATGCAATGTAAAGCAATGTGTTGTTAATTATTTACTGCTCTCAGTTTGCTAGTGTCGGTAGAGATGCATATGACATTGAGTAGCTCATAGAGGTTATTAATAAATGAAAAATAAAATAAGCGTTTGTGTTATTATCATGGCTATGTAATTCACACTACACACTACAAACAATAGCACAGCGACGCAGACTGAAAGAAAACAAGTACGCATAAACATTGCATAAAATCTATCAAATAACATTAAATACAAAATGGATATGCACAATAATAATCCTATCAAACATCTTACATATAATTAACTCGCTTTTATGGAGTTTCTATGTAAGTATTAACTGAACAGTAAAACGAAAGTAGAAACGTGCACCGCTACATGTACAAAATGTTCAATTTCGGTTATTCGAATACTCCGGTTAATCGCATATATTTTCTTGACAAATGGGCTATGCAAATAACCGAAATCGACTGTAGTGCAATTAGAGAACAGAGAAGTGAACAAGAAAATGAAATATGGACAAGATAACTGAAAATATAAATTATATAAATACGCGTGGAATTTACCCTACCTGCTGTACTGAAGTAAACAAGATGTTGTCCGAAGTCCACAAGACAGATGAAGATTAGTTTAAGTGTATTATTTAATAAATAATAAAATAACTCAAATTTAAATGAAGTAATCGTTTTTAACAACAAAAAAAAGAAGAAGATTTATATATATTTAAAACATAATTGTTGTTTAACATAATGTGATGGTGACTAATAGCCGAATAGATGCATATAGTTTCATAATTATATCATTATGCGATATCGGTAAATTTGATTTAGTAGAAACAGAATTGGATTAATTACATAACTCATAAGTAAACACTGGTAATGTATTTCAAGTGATTTAATTGTTACTAAATAGTTAATCTAGCTTTGATCCGATTTAGATATATTTTTATAATATAAGGAATTTAAATACTTGCATGTTGACTAAAACATGAATCACAATCTACAAGTGTGTGCTGTTCAGCTTGTCTTGTAGGAATATTGTTTAAACTGAAATATATAAAGAAAATTTGTCGTTGACCAGCTTATAAATGTAAATTGATCATCAATTCATACTTTAATATACTTGTAAGGTAATGATAATTATAGAAGTAATATGTAAATTGAATGATATGTGAACTATTAAAGTTGAGCTTTACAATAAATTACAATTTTTCAAGTCAACTAAAAAGTCTAATTCAGTATTTCTATGTATTGTTATTTTTAATTACAAAATATGGAAGCTGCAGATCAAACTACCATTCATTGTTTATGTACATAAATTAACAGTTGAACATATTTTAAAATTAGATCACAGTGAGTTACTGTGTTTATAAAAAATGTATAAATAACATTATATTAATGTAGTTATATTATTTATTTTTCTGATAAAACAAAATCGAACCTGTATGGATATATTTTAAAGATTAAGCAGCCGCTTAATACTTGCGATTCACTTACCGGCTGGTATTTGGCAATCGGAATGTTGTCGTTTTCCTCAGCCGAGGTTGTTTGACCGGGTTAGTTTTTATTGGAAGCCGCTGAAAATTTATTAATTATTGATATATATTAAATTGTTGTTATATGAGTTACCATTTGAAATAGAATGAATGCATGTATTGTGAATTACTGTCATAACAACGTGAACACGATATTAGGAGTGCGTGGTCCAGTGGTAGAGCGCAAAACTCCGCATCGTGAGGTCGTGGGTTCGATCCTCGCCGCGGCCACGTTATTTATTGTTATTGCTTAGTACTGGTTCTACCCAGGAAGACACTGAGAGTGATTAATCTAAGTTGCAAGAAATTGTTTCTGTGAATTTTATTTTAAAAAATTGTTAAATATTTATTGTTACTGTATATTTATAAAATAAATAATACCAGTTCTCGCAGAAACCATTTACACAACGTTTACATGGGAACACGAACAGTTTCGTTTGCAGTGCAAACCATAGATTTTATTCCATTGACCTGCACATAATCTTCGAAAGAGGGTGATGCAGTATATATAGATAGATAGATGGTTTCTTTATCAACATTGCGTTTCAGGCCAAATTGGGGACCAATTCCTGAGGGCAGGGTGTAATGCAATGCCCGTGCCACAATTCATCCTTGTATTTTAACATTACATGTGAATTACTATCTTTTAAAGCATTCTTGAACGTATTTATTGTTGATTTCCTACAGCTACTTGTTTCGCCTAACTGTGTAAATAGCCGTCCTAAAGCGAGCACATGTGCCGATCTAAGAATGTCGAATACACAGTTACGCGAGTGATTTTAATAATATCATCAACTTACCTTTGTTAATATAATCCGTAGAATACTAGTTAATCCAATGATTTAATCCACCATTGTGTATTTATTGTAATATCACTGTTTTAAAATGCCAATTCGTGACCGCGCAAATCTACATGATGTGCGACATGACAGTATTCTCGAGACATGACGTCACAGGTCTGTGACGTATAAATAGCTTGACGCGGTCATTTTAAATCAGACGACGTCTCACATTCTGACCTTACAGTTGGTTAGTTCGATCAGGCTTTTACCAAATTAGGTAAAACACCCGAAATGAATAGTTATCAGGTAAATCCCAATGTTTAAACATTTGATATACAGGATCTGACAATAGACCAGAATAACTTAAGAAAAGTTCTTTTAAATTACATTGCCCTTCTAGGTTACCCGATCTGGTCTTACCGGATTTCAAGTTTAACCCGATCTGGTCAAATTACCCGATTGGGTCTATTTTTGATAACATTAAAAATATATAATTTTCCGGATTGGCATTTTAGACAGGTGACACCTGACTAGATCTAGATACAGTTAATTACCTAGATCTATATATTTCTTTATATATATAACTTAACAACATCTGTCTGTTTTATATATTTAATTACACATAAAGTATCCGTTTGCCATTTCACAGTAAATAAAAAAGTAACTGATTATTATGTGTCCATTTCCTGACAAATCACAAAAGTAAACCCAGAATGAACCCAGTAATCAGATACATGTAACTGCGCCCTGACAGGACACTGGGCCGGCGTTACAATATTAAAGACGGGATTGTATGAGGCCCGTTGAAGACGGGATTGTAGGAGGCCCGTTGTAGACGGGATTGTATGAGGCCCGTTGAAGACGGGATTGTATGAGGCCCGTTGAAGACGGGATTGTAGGAGGCCCGGTGAAGACGGGATTGTAGGAGGCCCGTTGAAGACGAAATTGCAGAAGGTAAGGTAAAAGTAAGGTAAAAGCAAAGAAAGGTAAGGTAAGGTAAGGTAAAAGTAAATTAAGGTGATGTAAAAGTAAGGTAAGGTAAGGTAAGGTAAAAGTAAGGTAAGGTTAGGCAAGTAAAGAAAAGACGGGATTGTAGGAGGCCCGTTGAAGACGGAATTGTAGGAGGCCCGTTGTAGACGGGATTGTAGGAGGCCCGTTGAAGATGGGATTGTAGGAGGCCCGTTGAAGACGGGATTGTAGGAGGCCCGTGGAAGACGGGATTGTATGAGGCCCGTTGTAGACGGGATTGTAGGAGGCCCATTGAAGACAGGATTGTATGACGCCCGTTGAAGACAGGATTGTATGAGGCCCGTTGAAGACGGGATTGTAGGAGGCCCATTGAAGACGGGATTGTAGGAGGCCCATTGAACGGGATTGTAGGAGGCCCGTTGAACACGAGATTGTAGGAGGCCCGTTGAAGACGGGATTGTAGCAGGCCCGTTGAAGACGGGATTGTAGGAGGCCCGTTGAAGACGGGATTGTATGAGGCACGTTGAAGACGGGAATGTAGGAGGCCCGTTGAAGACGGGATTGTATGAGGCCCGTTGTAGACGGGATTGTAGGAGGCCCGTTGAAGACGGGATTGTAGGAGGCCCGTTGAAGATGAGATTGTATGAGGCGCGTTGAAGACGGGATTGTATGAGGCCCGTTGAAGACGGGATTGTATGAGGCCCCTTGAATATGGGATTGTAGGAAACCCGTTGAAGACGGGATTGTAGGAGGCCCAGTGAAGACGGGATTGTATGAGGCCCGTTGTAAACGGGATTGTAGGAGGCCCGTTGAAGACGGGATTGTACGAGGCCCGTTGAAGACGGGATTGTATGAGGCCCGTTGAAGACGGGATTGTATGAGGCCCGTTGAAGACGGGATTGTAGGAGGCCCGTTGAAGACGGGATTGTATTAGGCCCATTGAAGACGGGATTGTAGGAGGCCCGTTGAAGACGGGATTGTATGAGTCCCGTTGAAGACGGCATTGTAGGAGGCCCATTGAAGACAGGATTGTAGGAGGCCCGTTGAAGACGGGATTGCAGAAGGCCCTTTCAAGACGGGATTGCAGAAGGCCCATTGAAGACGAAATTGCAGAAGGTAAGGTAAAAGTAAGGTAAAAGTAAAGGAAGGTAAGGTAAGGTAAGGTAAAAGTAAATTAAGGTAAGGTAAACGTAAAGTAAGGTAAGGTAAGGTAAAAGTAAGGTAAGGTAAGGTAAAAGTAAGGTAAGGTTAGGCAAGTAAAGAAAAGACGGGATTGTATGAGGCCCGTTGAAGACGGGATTGTAGAAAGCCCATAGAAGACAGAATTGTATGAGGCCCGTTGGAGACGGGACTGTAGGAGGCCCGTTGAACGCGATTGTAGGAGGCCTGTTCAAGATGGGACTGTATGAGGCCCATTGAAGACGGGATTATAGGAGGCCCGTTGAAGACGGGATTCTAGGAGGCCCGTTGTAGACGCGAGTGTATGAGGCCCATTGAAGACGGGATTGTATGAGGCCCGTTGAAGAAGGGATTGTAGGAGGCGCGTTCAAGCCGGGATTGTAGGAGGCATATTAAAGACGGGATTGTATGAGGCCCGTTGAAGACGGGATTGTATGAGGCCCGTTGAAGACGGGATTGTAGGAGGCCCGTTGAAGACGGGATTGTATGAGGCCCATTGAAGACGGGATTGTACGAGGCCCGTTGAAGACGGGATTGTATGAGGCCCGTTGAAGACGGGATTGTAGGAGGCCCATTGAAGACGGGATTGTACGAGGCCCATTGAAGACGGGATTGTATGAGGCCCGTTGAAGACGGGATTGTAGGAGGCCCGTTGAAGACGGGATTGTAGGAGGCCCGTTCAAGAAGGGATTGTAGGAGGCCCATTCAAGACGGGATTGTAGGAGGCCCGTTCAAGAAGGGATTGTAGGAGGCCCATTCAAGACGGGATTGTAGGAGGCCCGTTGAAGACGGGATTGTACGAGGCCCGTTGAAGACGGGATTGTACGAGGCCCGTTGAAGACGGGATTGTAGGAGGCCGTTGAAGACGGGATTGTAGGAGGCCCGTTGAAGACATGATTGTAGGAGGCCAGTTGAAGACGGGATTGCAGAAGGCCCGTTCAAGACGGGATTGCAGAAGGCCATTTGAAGACGAAATTGCAGAAGGTAAGGTAAAAGTAAGGTAAAAGTAAAGGAAGGTAAGGTAAGGTAAAAGTAAATTAAGGTAAGGTAAAAGTAAAGTAAGGTAAGGTAAGGTAAGGTAAAAGTAAGGTAAGGTAAGGTGATGTAAAAGTAAGGTAAGGTAAGGTAAAAGTAAGGTAAGGTTAGGCAAGTAAAGAAAAGACGGGATTGTAGGAGGCCCGTTGAAGACGGGATTGTAGGAGGCCCGTTGTAGATGGGATTGTAGGAGGCCCGTTGAAGATGGGATTGTAGGAGGCCAGTTGAAGACGGGATTGTAGGAGGCCCGTTGAAGACGGGATTGTATGAGGCCCGTTGTAGACGGGATTGTAGGAGGCCCGTTGAAGACAGGATTGTATGACGCCCGTTGAAGACGGGATTGTATGAGGCCCGTTGAAGACGGGATTGTAGGAGGCCCATTGAAGACGGGATTGTAGGAGGCCCATTGAACGGGATTGTAGGAGGCCCGTTGAACACAAGATTGTAGGAGGCCGTTGAAGACGGGATTGTAGGAGGCCCGTTGAAGACGGGATTGTAGGAGGCCCGTTGAAGACGGGATTGTATGAGGCCCGTTGTAGACGGGACTGTAGGAGGCCCGTTGAAGACGGGATTGTAGGAGGCCCGTTGAAGATGAGATTGTATGAGGCCCGTTGAAGACGGGATTGTATGAGGCCCGATATAGATGGGATTGTAGGAGGCCCGTTGAAGACGGGATTGTATGAGGCCCCTTGAATATGGGATTGGAAGAAACCCGTTGAAGACGGGATTGTAGGAGGCCCATTGAAGACGGGATTGTAGGAGGCCCATTGAAGACGGGATTGTAGGAAGCCCATTGTATGGGATTGTAGGAGGCCCGTTGAAGACGGGATTGCAGAAGGCCCGTTCAAGACGGGATTGCAGAAGGCCCATTGAAGACGAAATTGCAGAAGGTAAGGTAAAATTAAGGTAAAAGTAAAGGAAGGTAAGGTAAGGTAAGGTAAAAGTAAATTAAGGTAAGGTAAAAGTAAAGTAAGGTAAGGTAAGGTAAAAGTAAGGAAAGGTAAGGTGATGTAAAAGTAAGGTAAGGTAAGGTAAGGTAAAAGTAAGGTAAGGTTAGGCAAGTAAAGAAAAGACGGGATTGTAGGAGGCCCATTGAAGACGGGATTGTAGGAGGCCCGTTGAAGACGGGATTGTAGGAGGCCCGTTGAAGACGGGATTGTATGAGGCCTGTTGTAGACGGGATTGTAGAAGGCCCGTTGAAGACGAGATTGTAGGAGGCCCGTTGAAGACGGGATTGTAGGAGGCCCGTTGTAGACGGGATTGTAGGAGGCGCGTTGAAGACGGGATTGCAGAAGGCCCGTTCAAGACGGGATTGCAGAAGGCCCGTTGAAGACGAAATCGCAGAAGGTAAGGTAAAAGTAAGGTAAAAGTAAAAGAAGGTAAGGTAAGGTAAGGTAAAAGTAAATTAAGGTAAGGTAAAAGTAAAGTAAGGTAAGGTAAGGTAAAAGTAAGATAGGTAAGGTGATGTAAAAGTAAGGTAAGGTAAGGTAAGGTAAAAGTAAGGTAAGGTTAGGCAAGTAAAGAAAAGACGGGATTGTAGGAGGCCCATTGAAGACGGGATTGTAGGAGGCCCGTTGAAGACGGGATTGTAGGAGGCCCGTTGAAGACGGGATTGTATGAGGCCTGTTGTAGACGGGATTGTAGAAGGCCCGTTGAAGACGGGATTGTATGAGGCCCGTTGTAGACGGGATTGTAGGAGGCCCGTTGAAGATGGGATTGTATGAGGCCCGTTGTAGACGGGATTGTAGGAGGCCCGTTATAGATGGGATTGTAGGAGGCCCGTTGAAGACGGGATTGTATGAGGCCCCTTGAATATGGGATTGTAAGAAACCTGTTGAAGACGGGATTGTAGGAGGCCCATTGAAGACGGCATTGTAGGAGGCCCATTGAAGACAGGATAGTAGGAGGCCCATTCAAGACGGGATTGTAGGAGGCCCATTGAAGACGGGATTGCAGAAGGCCCTTTCAAGACGGGATTGCAGAAGGCCCATTGAAGACGAAATTGCAGAAGGTAAGGTAAAAGTAAGGTAAAAGTAAAGGAAGGTAAGGTAAGGTAAGGTAAAAGTAAATTAAGGTAAGGTAAAAGTAAAGTAAGGTAAGGTAAGGTAAAAGTAAGGTAAGGTAAGGTAAAAGTAAGGTAAGGTTAGGCAAGTAAAGAAAAGACGGGATTGTATGAGGCCCGTTGAAGACGGGATTGTAGAAAGCCCATAGAAGACAGAATTGTATGAGGCCCGTTGGAGACGGGACTGTAGGAGGCGCGTTGAAGACGGGATTGCAGAAGGCCCGTTCAAGACGGGATTGCAGAAGGCCCGTTGAAGACGAAATTGCAGAAGGTAAGGTAAAAGTAAGGTAAAAGTAAAAGAAGGTAAGGTAAGGTAAAAGTAAATTAAGGTAAGGTAAAAGTAAAGTAAGGTAAGGTAAGGTAAAAGTAAGATAGGTAAGGTGATGTAAAAGTAAGGTAAGGTAAGGTAAGGTAAAAGTAAGGTAAAGTTAGGCAAGTAAAGAAAAGACGGGATTGTAGGAGGCCCATTGAAGACAGGATTGTAGGAGGCCCGTTGAAGACGGGATTGTAGGAGGCCCGTTGAAGACGGGATTGTATGAGGCCCATTGTAGACGGGATTGTAGGAGGCCCGTTGAAGACGGGATTGTATGAGGCCCGTTGTAGACGGGATTGTAGGAAGCCCGTTGAAGACGGGATTGTATGAGGCCCATTGAAGACGGGATTGTATGAGGCCCCTTGAATATGGGATTGTAAGAAACCCGTTGAAGACGGGATTGTAGGAGGCCCATTGAAGACGGGATTGTAGGAGGCCCGTTGAAGACGGGATTGAAGGAGGCCCATTGAACGGGATTGTAGGAGGCCCGTTGAAGACAGGATTGCAGAAGGCCCGTTCAAGACGGGATTGCAGAAGGCCCATTGAAGACGAAATTGCAGAAGGTAAGGTAAAATTAAGGTAAAAGTAAAGGAAGGTAAGGTAAGGTAAGGTAAAAGTAAATTAAGGTAAGGTAAAAGTAAAGTAAGGTAAGGTAAGGTAAAAGTAAGGAAAGGTAAGGTGATGTAAAAGTAAGGTAAGGTAAGGTAAGGTAAAAGTAAGGTAGGGTTAGGCAAGTAAAGAAAAGACGGGATTGTAGGAGGCCCATTGAAGACGGGATTGTAGGAGGCCCGTTGAAGACGAGATTGTAGGAGGCCTGTTGAAGACGGGATTGTAGGAGGCCCGTTGAAGACGGGATTGTAGGAAGCCCGTTGAAGACGGGATTGTAGGAGGCCCGTTGAAGACGGGATTGTAGGAGGCCCGTTGAACGGGATTGTAGGAGGCCCGTCGAAGACGGGATTGTAGGAGGCCCGTCGAAGACGGGATTGTATGAGTCCCGTTGAAGACGGGATTGTATGAGGCCCGTTGAAGACGGGATTGTATGAGGCCCCTTGAATATGGGATTGTAGGAAATCCGTTGAAGATGGGATTGTAGGAGGCCCATTGAAGACGGGATTGTAGGAGGCCCGTTGAAGACGGGATTGTAGGAGGCCCATTGAACGAGATTGTAGGAGGCCCGTTGAAGACGGGATTGCAGAAGGCCCGTTCAAGACGGGATTGCAGAAGGCCCTTTGAAGACGAAATTGCAGAAGGTAAGGTAAAAGTAAGGTAAAAGTAAAAGAAGGTAAGATAAGGTAAGGTAAAAGTAAATTAAGGTAAGGTAAAAGTAAAGTAAGGTAAGGTTAGGTAAAACTAAGATAGGTAAGGTGATATAAAAGTAAGGTAAGGTAAGGTAAGGTAAAAGTAAGGTAAGGTTAGGCAAGTAAAGAAAAGACGGGATTGTAGGAGGCCCATTGAAGACGGGATTGTAGGAGGCCCGTTGAAGACGGGATTGTATGAGGCCCATTGAAGACGGGATTGTATGAGGCCCGTTGTAGACGGGATTGTAGGAGGCCCGTTGAAGACGGGATTGTATGAGGCCCGTTGTAGACGGGATTGTAGGAGGCCCGTTGAAGACGGGATTGTATGAGGCCCGTTGTAGACGGGATTGTAGGAGGCCCGTTATAGACGGGATTGTATGAGGCCCGTTGTTAACGGGATTGTAGGAGGCCCGTTGAAGACGGGATTGTATGAGGCCCGTTGAAGACGGGATTGTATGAGGCCCGTTGAAGACAGGATTGTAGGAGGCCCGTTGAAGACGGGATTGTATTAGGCCCATTGAAGACGGGATTGTAGGAGGCCCGTTGAAGACGGGATTGTATGAGTCCCGTTGAAGACGGCATTGTAGGAGGCCCATTGAAGACAGGATTGTAGGAGGCCCATTCAAGACGGGATTGTAGGAGGCCCGTTGAAGACGGGATTGCAGAAGGCCCTTTCAAGACGGGATTGCAGAAGGCCCATTGAAGACGAAATTGCAGAAGGTAAGGTAAAAGTAAGGTAAAAGTAAAGGAAGGTAAGGTAAGGTAAGGTAAAAGTAAATTAAGGTAAGGTAAAAGTAAAGTAAGGTAAGGTAAGGTAAAAGTAAGGTAAGGTAAGGTAAAAGTAAGGTAAGGTTAGGCAAGTAAAGAAAAGACGGGATTGTATGAGGCCCGTTGAAGACGGGATTGTAGAAAGCCCATAGAAGACAGAATTGTATGAGGCCCGTTGGAGACGGGACTGTAGGAGGCGCCCTGAAGACGGGATTGCAGAAGGCCTGTTCAAGACGGGATTGCAGAAGGCCCGTTGAAGACGAAATTGCAGAAGGTAAGGTAAAAGTAAGGTAAAAGTAAAAGAAGGTAAGGTAAGGTAAAAGTAAATTAAGGTAAGGTAAAAGTAAAGTAAGGTAAGGTAAGGTAAAAGTAAGATAGGTAAGGTGATGTAAAAGTAAGGTAAGGTAAGGTAAGGTAAAAGTAAGGTAAGGTTAGGCAAGTAAGGAAAAGACGGGATTGTAGGAGGCCCATTGAAGACAGGATTGTAGGAGGCCCGTTAAAGACGGGATTGTAGGAGGCCCGTTGAAGACGGGATTGTATGAGGCCCGTTGTAGACGGGATTGTAGGAGGCCCATTGAACGGGATTGTAGGAGGCCCGTTGAAGATGGGATTGCAGAAGGCCCGTTCAAGACGGGATTGCAGAAGGCCCATTGAAGACGAAATTGCAGAAGGTAAGGTAAAATTAAGGTAAAAGTAAAGGAAGGTAAGGTAAGGTAAGGTAAAAGTAAATTAAGGTAAGGTAAAAGTAAAGTAAGGTAAGGTAAGGTAAAAGTAAGGAAAGGTAAGGTGATGTAAAAGTAAGGTAAGGTAAGGTAAGGTAAAAGTAAGGTAGGGTTAGGCAAGTAAAGAAAAGACGGGATTGTAAGAGGCCCATTGAAGTCGGGATTGTAGGAGGCCCATTGAAGACGAGATTGTAGGAGGCCCGTTGAAGACGGGATTGTAGGAGGCCCGTTGAAGATGGGATTGTAGGAAGCCCGTTGAAGACGGGATTGTAGGAGGCCCGTTCAAGACGGGATTGTAGGAGGCCCGTTGAACGGGATTGTAGGAGGCCCGTCGAAGACGGGATTGTATGAGGCCCTTCGAAGACGGGATTGTAGGAGTCCCGTTGAAGACGGGATTGTATGAGGCCCGTTGAAGACGGGATTGTTTGAGGCCCCTTGAATATGGGATTGTAGGAAACCCGTTGAAGACGGGATTGTAGGAGGCCCATTGAAGACGGGATTGTAGGAGGCCCGTTGAAGACGGGATTGTAGGAGGCCCATTGAACGGGACTGTAGGAGGCCCGTTGAAGACAGGATTGTAGGAGGCACGTTCAAGACAGACGGCCCTTTGAAGACGAAATTGCAGAAGGTAAGGTAAAAGTAAGGTAAAAGTAAAGGAAGGTAAGGTAAGGTAAAAGTAAATTATGGTAAGGTAAGGTAAAAGTAAATTAAGGTAAGGTAAAAGTAAAGTAAAAGTAAGGTAAGGTAAGGTAAGGTGATGTAAAAGTAAGGTAAGGTAAGGTAAAAGTAAGGTAAGGTTAGGCAAGTAAAGAAAAGACGGGATTGTAGGAGGCCCGTTGTAGACGGGATTGTAGGAGGCCCGTTGAAGACGGGATTGTAGGAGGCCCGTTGAAGACGGGATTGTAGGAGGCCCGTTGAAGACGGGATTGTATGAGGCCCGTTGTAGACGGGATTGTAGGAGGCCCGTTGAAGACGGGATTGTATGACGCCCGTTGAAGACGGGATTGTATGAGGCCCGTTGAAGACGGGATTGTAGGAGGCCCATTGAACGGGATTGTAGGAGGCCCGTTGAAGACGAGATTGTAGGAGGCCCGTTGAAGACGGGATTGTACGAGGCCCGTTGAAGACGGGATTGTATGAGGCCCATTGAAGATGGGATTGTAGGAGGCCCGTTGAAGACGGGATTGTATGAGGCCCGTTGTAGACGGGATTGTAGGAGGCCCGTTGAAGACGGGATTGTAGGAGGCCCGTTGAAGACGGGATTGTATTAGGCCCATTGAAGACGGGATTGTAGGAGGCCCGTTGAAGACGGGATTGTATGAGTCCCGTTGAAGACGGCATTGTAGGAGGCCCATTGAAGACAGGATTGTAGGAGGCCCATTCAAGACGGGATTGTAGGAGGCCCGTTGAAGACGGGATTGCAGAAGGCCCTTTCAAGACGGGATTGCAGAAGGCCCATTGAAGACGAAATTGCAGAAGGTAAGGTAAAAGTAAGGTAAAAGTAAAGGAAGGTAAGGTAAGGTAAGGTAAAAGTAAATTAAGGTAAGGTAAAAGTAAAGTAAGGTAAGGTAAGGTAAAAGTAAGGTAAGGTAAGGTAAAAGTAAGGTAAGGTTAGGCAAGTAAAGAAAAGACGGGATTGTATGAGGCCCGTTGAAGACGGGATTGTAGAAAGCCCATAGAAGACAGAATTGTATGAGGCCCGTTGGAGACGGGACTGTAGGAGGCCCGTTGAAAGGGATTGTAGGAGGCCTGTTCAAGATGGGACTGTATGAGGCCCATTGAAGACGGGATTATAGGAGGCCCGTTGAAGACGGGATTCTAGGAGGCCCGTTGAAGACGCGAGTGTATGAGGCCCATTGAAGACGGGATTGTATGAGGCCCGTTGAAGAAGGGATTGTAGGAGGCGCGTTCAAGCCGGGATTGTAGGAGGCATATTTAAGACGGGATTGTATGAGGCCCGTTGAAGACAGGATTGTAGGAGGCCCGTTGAAGACGGGATTGTATGAGGCCCGTTGAAGACGGGATTGTAGGAGGCCCATTGAAGACGGGATTGTATGAGGCCCATTGAAGACGGGATTGTTTGAGGCCCGTTGTAGACGGGATTGTTTGAGGCCCATTGTAGACGGGATTGTAGGAGGCCCGTTATAGATGGGATTGTAGGAGGCCCGTTGAAGACGGGATTGTATGAGGCCCCTTGAATATGGGATTGTAAGAAACCCGTTGAAAACGGGATTGTAGGAGGCCCATTGAAGACGGGATTGTAGGAGGCCCGTTGAAGACGGGATTGTAGGAGGCCCATTGAACGGGATTGTAGGAGGCCCGTTGAAGACGGGATTGCAGAAGGCCCGTTCAAGACGGGATTGCAGAAGGCCCATTGAAGACGAAATTGCAGAAGGTAAGGTAAAATTAAGGTAAAAGTAAAGGAAGGTAAGGTAAGGTAAGGTAAAAGTAAATTAAGGTAAGGTAAAAGTAAAGTAAGGTAAGGTAAGGTAAAAGTAAGGAAAGGTAAGGTGATGTAAAAGTAAGGTAAGGTAAGGTAAGGTAAAAGTAAGGTAGGGTTAGGCAAGTAAAGAAAAGACGGGATTGTAAGAGGCCCATTGAAGACGGGATTGTAGGAGGCCCATTGAAGACGAGATTGTAGGAGGCCCGTTGAAGACGGGATTGTAGGAGGCCCGTTGAAGACGGGATTGTAGGAAGCCCGTTGAAGACGGGATTGTAGGAGGCCCGTTGAAGACGGGATTGTAGGAGGCCCGTTGAACGGGATTGTAGGAGGCCCGTCGAAGACGGGATTGTAGGAGGCCCTTCGAAGACGGGATTGTAGGAGTCCCATTGAAGACGGGATTGTATGAGGCCCGTTGAAGACGGGATTGTATGAGGCCCCTTGAATATGGGATTGTAGGAAACCCGTTGAAGACGGGATTGTAGGAGGCCCATTGAAGACGGGATTGTAGGAGGCCCGTTGAAGACGGGATTGTAGGAGGCCCATTGAACGGGACTGTAGGAGGCCCGTTGAAGACAGGATTGCAGAAGGCCCGTTCAAGACAGAAGGCCCTTTGAAGACGAAATTGCAGAAGGTAAGGTAAAAGTAAGGTAAAAGTAAAGGAAGGTAAGGTAAGGTAAAAGTAAATTAAGGTAAGGTAAAAGTAAAGTAAAAGTAAGGTAAGGTAAGGTAAGGTGATGTAAAAGTAAGGTAAGGTAAAGGTAAGGTAAGGTTAGGCAAGTAAAGAAAAGACGGGATTGTAGGAGGCCCGTTGAAGACGGGATTGTAGGAGGCCCGTTGTAGACAGGATTGTAGGAGGCCCGTTGAAGATGGGATTGTAGGAGGCCCGTTGAAGACGGGATTGTAGGAGGCCCGTCGAAGACGGGATTGTATGAGGCCCGTTGTAGACGGGATTGTAGGAGGCCCGCTGAAGACGGGATTGTATGACGCCCGTTGAAGACGGGATTGTATGAGGCCCGTTGAAGACGGGATTGTAGGAGGCCCATTGAACGGGATTGTAGGAGGCCCGTTAAAGACGAGATTGTAGGAGGCCCGTTGAAGACGGGATTGTAGGAGGCCCGTTGAAGACAGGATTGTAGGAGGCCCATTGAAGACGGGATTGTAGGAGGCCCGTTGAAGACGGGATTGTATGAGGCCCGTTGTAGACGGGATTGTAGGAGGCCCGTTGAAGACGGGATTGTAGGAGGCCCGTTGAAGATGAGATTGTATGAGGCCCTTTGAAGACGGGATTGTATGAGGCCCGTTGAAGACGGGATTGTATGAGGCCCCTTGAATATGGGATTGTAGGAAACCCGTTGAAGACGGGATTGTAGGAGGCCCATTGAAGACGGGATTGTATGAGGCCCGTTGTAAACGGGATTGTAGGAGGCCCGTTGAAGACGGGATTGTATGAGGCCCGTTGAAGACGGGATTGTATGAGGCCCGTTGAAGACGGGATTGTATGAGGCCCGTTGAAGATGGGATTGTAGGAGGCCCGTTGAAGACGGGATTGTATTAGGCCCATTGAAGACGGGATTGTAGGAGGCCCGTTGAAGACGGGATTGTATGAGTCCCGTTGAAGACGGCATTGTAGGAGGCCCATTGAAGACAGGATTGTAGGAGGCCCATTCAATACGGGATTGTAGGAGGCCCGTTGAAGACGGGATTGCAGAAGGCCCTTTCAAGACGGGATTGCAGAAGGCCCATTGAAGACGAAATTGCAGAAGGTAAGGTAAAAGTAAGGTAAAAGTAAAGGAAGGTAAGGTAAGGTAAGGTAAAAGTAAATTAAGGTAAGGTAAAAGTAAAGTTAGGTAAGGTAAGGTAAAAGTAAGGTAAGGTAAGGTAAAAGTAAGGTAAGGTTAGGCAAGTAAAGAATAGACGGGATTGTATGAGGCCCGTTGAAGACGGGATTGTAGAAAGCCCATAGAAGACAGAATTGTATGAGGCCCGTTGGAGACGAGACTGTAGGAGGCCCGTTGAACGGGATTGTAGGAGGCCTGTTCAAGATGGGACTGTATGAGGCCCATTGAAGACGGGATTATAGGAGGCCCGTTGAAGACGGGATTCTAGGAGGCCCGTTGAAGACGCGAGTGTATGAGGCCCATTGAAGACGGGATTGTATGAGGCCCGTTGAAGAAGGGATTGTAGGAGGCGCGTTCAAGCCGGGATTGTAGGAGGCATATTTAAGACGGGATTGTATGAGGCCCGTTGAAGACAGGATTGTAGGAGGCCCGTTGAAGACGGGATTGTATGAGGCCCGTTGTAGACGGGATTGTATGAGGCCCGTTGAAGACGGGATTGTATGAGGCCCATTCAAGACGGGATTGTAGGAGGCCCGTTCAAGACGGGATTGTAGGAGGCCCGTTGAAGACGGGATTGTATGAGGCCCGTTGTAGACGGGATTGTAGGAGGCCCGTTGAAGACGGGATTGTAGGAGGCCCGTTGAAGACGAGATTGTATGAGGCCCGTTGAAGACGGGATTGTATGAGGCCCGTTGAAGACGGGATTGTATGAGGCCCCTTGAATATGGGATTGTAGGAAACCCGTTGAAGACGGGATTGTAGGAGGCCCATTGAAGACGGGATTGTATGAGGCCCGTTGTAAATGGGATTGTAGGAGGCCCGTTGAAGACAGGATTGTATGAGGCCCGTTGAAGACGGGATTGTATGAGGCCCGTTGAAGACGGGATTGTATGAGACCCGTTGAAGATGGGATTGTAGGAGGCCCGTTGAAGACGGGATTGTATTAGGCCCATTGAAGACGGGATTGTAGGAGGCCCGTTGAAGACGGGATTGTATGAGTCCCGTTGAAGACGGCATTGTAGGAGGCCCATTGAAGACAGGATTGTAGGAGGCCCATTCAAGACGGGATTGTAGGAGGCCCGTTGAAGACTGGATTGCAGAAGGCCCTTTCAAGACGGGATTGCAGAAGGCCCATTGAAGACGAAATTGCAGAAGGTAAGGTAAAAGTAAGGTAAAAGTAAAGGAAGGTAAGGTAAGGTAAGGTAAAAGTAAATTAAGGTAAGGTAAAAGTAAAGTAAGGTAAGGTAAGGTAAAAGTAAGGTAAGGTAAAAGTAAGGTAAGGTTAGGCAAGTAAAGAATAGACGGGATTGTATGAGGCCCGTTGAAGACGGGATTGTAGAAAGCCCATAGAAGACAGAATTGTATGAGGCCCGTTGGAGACGGGACTGTAGGAGGCCCGTTGAACGGGATTGTAGGAGGACTGTTCAAGATGGGACTGTATGAGGCCCATTGAAGACGGGATTATAGGAGGCCAGTTGAAGACGGGATTCTAGGAGGCCTGTTGAAGACGCGAGTGTATGAGGCCCATTGAAGACGGGATTGTATGAGGCCCGTTGAAGAAGGGATTGTAGGAGGCGCGTTCAAGCCGAGATTGTAGGAGGCATATTTACGGGATTGTATGAGGCCCGTTGAAGACAGGATTGTAGGAGGCCCGTTGAAGACGGGATTGTATGAGGCCCGTTGTAGACGGGATTGTATGAGGCCCGTTGAAGACGGGATTGTATGAGGCCCATTCAAGTTAGGATTGTAGGAGGCCCGTTCAAGACGGGATTGTAGGAGGCCCGTTGAAGACGGGATTGTCCGAGGCCCATTAAAGACGGGATTGTACGAGGCCCGTTGAAGACGGGATTGTAGGAGGCCCGTTGAAGACGGGATTGTAGGAGGCCCGTTGAAGACGCGATTGTATGAGGCCCGTTGTAGACGGGATTGTAGGAGGCCCGTTGAAGACGGGATTGTATGAGGCCCGTTGAAGACGGGATTGTATGAGGCCCCTTGAATAAGGGATTGTAGGAAACCCATTGAAGACGGGATTGTAGGAGGCCCGTTGAAGACGGGATTGCAGAAGGCCCTTTCAAGACGGGATTGCCGAAGGCCCATTGAAGACGAAATTGCAGAAGGTAAGGTAAAAGTAAGGTAAAAGTAAAGGAAGGTAAGGTAAGGTAAGGTAAAAGTAAATTAAGGTAAGGTAAAAGTAAAGTAAGGTAAGGTAAGGTAAAAGTAAGGTAAGGTAAAAGTAAGGTAAGGTTAGGCAAGTAAAGAATAGACGGGATTGTATGAGGCCCGTTGAAGACGGGATTGTAGAAAGCCCATAGAAGACAGAATTGTATGAGGCCCGTTGGAGACGGGACTGTAGGAGGCCCGTTGAACGGGATTGTAGGAGGACTGTTCAAGATGGGACTGTATGAGGCCCATTGAAGACGGGATTATAGGAGGCCCGTTGAAGACGGGATTCTGGGAGGCCTGTTGAAGACGCGAGTGTATGAGGCCCATTGAAGACGGGATTGTATGAGGCCCGTTGAAGAAGGGATTGTAGGAGGCGCGTTCAAGCCGAGATTGTAGGAGGCATATTTACGGGATTGTATGAGGCCCGTTGAAGACAGGATTGTAGGAGGCCCGTTGAAGACGGGATTGTATGAGGCCCGTTGTAGACGGGATTGTATGAGGCCCGTTGAAGACGGGATTGTATGAGGCCCATTCAAGTTGGGATTGTAGGAGGCCCGTTCAAGACGGGATTGTAGGAGGCCCGTTGAAGACGGGATTGTCCGAGGCCCATTAAAGACGGGATTGTACGAGGCCCGTTGAAGACGGGATTGTAGGAGGCCCGTTGAAGACGGGATTGTAGGAGGCCCGTTGAAGACGCGATTGTATGAGGCCCGTTGTAGACGGGATTGTAGGAGGCCCGTTGAAGACGGGATTGTATGAGGCCCGTTGAAGACGGGATTGTATGAGGCCCCTTGAATAAGGGATTGTAGGAAACCCGTTGAAGACGGGATTGTAGGAGGCCCGTTGAAGACGGGATTGTAGGAGGCCCATTGAAGACGGGATTGTAGGAGGCCCATTGAACGGGATTGTAGGAGGCCCATTGAAGACGGGATTGCAGAAGGCCCGTTCAAGGCGGGATTGCAGAAGGCCCGTTGAAGACGAAATTGCAGAAGGTAAGGTAAAAGTAAAAGAAGGTAAGGTAAGGTAAGGTAAAAGTAAATTAAGGTAAGGTAAAAGTAAAGTAAGGTAAGATAAGGTAAAAGTAAGATAGGTAAGGTGATGTAAAAGTAAGGTAAGGTAAGGTAAGGTAAAAGTAAAGTAAGGTTAGGCAAGTAAAGAAAAGACGGGATTGTAGGAGGCCCATTGAAGACGGGATTGTAGGAGGCCCGTTGAAGACGGGATTGTATGAGGCCCGTTTAAGACGGGATTGTATGAGGCCCGTTGAAGACGGGATTGTATGAGGCCCGTTGAAGACGGGATTGTAGAAGGCCAGTTGAAGACGGGATTGTATTAGGCCCATTGAAGACGGGATTGTAGGAGGCCCGTTGAAGACGGGATTGTATGAGTCCCGTTGAAGACGGCATTGTAGGAGGCCCATTGAAGACAGGATTGTAGGAGACCCATTCAAGAAGGGATTGTAGGAGGCCCGTTGAAGACGGGATTGCAGAAGGCCCTTTCAAGACGGGATTGCAGAAGGCCCATTGAAGACGAAATTGCAGAAGGTAAGGTAAAAGTAAGGTAAAAGTAAAGGAAGGTAAGGTAAGGTAAGGTAAAAGTAAATTAAGGTAAGGTAAAAGTAAAGTAAGGTAAGGTAAGGTAAAAGTAAGGTAAGGTAAGGTAAAAGTAAGGTAAGGTTAGGCAAGTAAAGAAAAGACGGGATTGTATGAGGCCCGTTGAAGACGGGATTGTAGAAAGCCCATAGAAGACAGAATTGTATGAGGCCTGTTGGAGACGGGACTGTAGGAGGCCCGTTGAACGGGATTGTAGGAGGCCGGTTCAAGATGGGACTGTATGAGGCCCATTGAATATGGCATTATAGGAGGCCCGTTGAAGACGGGATTCAAGGAGGCCCGTTGAAGACGCGAGTGTATGAGGCCCATTGAAGACGGGATTGTATGATGCCCGTTGAAGAAGGGATTGTAGGAGGCGCGTTCAAGCCGGGATTGTAGGAGGCATATTAAAGACGAGATTGTATGAGGCCCGTTGAAGACGGGATTGTAGGAGGCCCGTTGAAGACGGGATTGTATGAGGCCCGTTGTAGACGGGATTGTATGAGGCCCATTGAAGACGGGATTGTATGAGGCCCATTCAAGACGGGATTGTAGGAGGCCCGTTCAAGACGGGATTGTAGGAGGCCCGTTGAAGACGGGATTGTACGAGGCCCGTTGAAGACGGGATTGTATGAGGCCCGTTGAAGACGGGATTGTAGGAGGCCCATTGAAGACGGGATTGTACGAGGCCCGTTGAAGACGGGATTGTATGAGGCCCGTTGAAGACGGGATTGCATGAGGCCCCTTGAATATGGGATTGTAGGAAACCCGTTGTAGACGGTATTGTAGGAGGCCCATTGAAGACGGGATTGTAGGAGGCCCGTTGAAGACGGGATTGTAGGAGGCCCATTGAACGGGATTGTAGGAGGCCCGTTGAAGACGGGATTGCAGAAGGCCCGTTCAAGACGGGATTGCAGAAGGCCCTTTGAAGACGAAATTGCAGAAGGTAAGGTAAAAGTAAGGTAAAAGTAAAGGAAGGTAAGGTAAGGTAAAAGTAAATTAAGGTAAGGTAAAAAGTAAAGTAAGGTAAGGTAAGGTAAGGTAAAAGTAAGGTAAGGTAAGGTGATGTAAAAGTAAGGTAAGGTAAGGTAAAAGTAAGGTAAGGTTAGGCAAGTAAAGAAAAGACGGGATTGTAGGAGGCCTGTTGAAGACGGGATTGTAGGAGGCCCGCTGTAGACGGGATTGTAGGAGGCCCGTTGAAGAAGGGATTGTAGGAGGCCCGTTGAAGACGGGATTGTAGGAGGCCCGTTGAAGACGGGATTGTATGAGGCCCGTTGTAGACGGGATTGTAGGAGGCCCGTTGAAGACGGGATTGTATGACGCCCGTTGAAGACGGGATTGTATGAGGCCCGTTGAAGACGGGATTGTAGGAGGCCCATTGAAGACGGGATTGTAGGAGGCCCATTGAACGGGATTGTAGGAGGCCCGTTGAAGACGAGATTGTAGGAGGCCCGTTGAAGACGGGACTGTAGGAGGCCCGTTGAAGACGGGATTGTATGAGGCCCGTTGAAGACGGGATTGTATGAGGCCCCTTGAATATGGGATTGTAAGAAACCCGTTGAAGACGGGATTGTAGGAGGCCCGTTGAAGACCGGATTGTATGAGGCCCGTTGAAGACGGGATTGTAGGAGGCCCGTTGAAGACGGGATTGTAGGAGGCCCGTTGAAGACGGGATTGTATGAGGCCCGTTGTAGACGGGATTGTAAGAGGCCCGTTGAAGACGGGATTGTATGAGGCCCGTTGAAGACGGGATTGTATGAGGCCCTTTAAATATGGGCTTGTAGGAAACCCGTTGAAGACGGGATTGTAGGAGGCCCGTTGAAGACGGGATTGTAGGAGGCCCGTTGAAGACGGGATTGTAGGAGGCCCGTTGAACGGGATTGTAGGAGGCCCATTGAATGGGATTGTAGGAGGCCCGTTGAAGACGGGATTGTACGAGGCCCGTTGTAGACGGGATTGTAGGAGTCCCGTTGAAGACGGGATTGTAGGAGGCCCGTTGAAGACGGGATTGTATGAGGCCCCTTGAATATGGGATTGTAGGAAACCCATTGAAGACGGGATTGTAGGAGGCCCATTGAAGACGGGATTGTAGGAGGCCCGTTGAAGACGGGATTGTATGAGGCCCGTTGAAGACGGGATTTTAGGAGGCCCGTTGAAGACGGGATTGTAGGAGGCCCGTTGAAGACGCGATTGTATGAGGCCCGTTGTAGACGGGATTGTAGGAGGCCCGTTGAAGACGGGATTGTATGAGGCCCGTTGAAGACGGGATTGTATGAGGCCCCTTGAATATGGGATTGTAGGAAACCCGTTGAAGACGGGATTGTAGGAGGCCCGTTGAAGACAGGATTGTAGGAGGCCCGTTAAATGGGATTGTAGGAGGCCCATTGAACGGGATTGTAGGAGGCGCATTGAAGACGGGATTGCAGAAGGCCCGTTCAAGACCGGATTGCAGAAGGCCCGTTGAAGACGAAATTGCAGAAGGTAAGGTAAAAGTAAGGTAAAAGTAAAAGAAGGTAAGGTAAGGTAAGGTAAAAGTAAATTAAGGTAAGGTAAAAGTAAAGTAAGGTAAGGTAAGGTAAAAGTAAGAAAGGTAAGGTGATGTAAAAGTAAGGTAAGGTAAGGTAAGGTAAAAGTAAGGTAAGGTTAGGCAAGTAAAGAAAAGACGGGATTGTAGGAAACCCATTGAAGACGGGATTGTAGGAGGCCCGTTGAAGACGGGATTGTAGGAGGCCCGTTGAAGACGGGATTGTATGAGGCCCGTTGTAGACGGGATTGTAGGAGGCCCGTTGAAGACGGGATTGTATGAGGCCCGTTGTAGACGGGATTGTAGGAGGCCCGTTGAAGACGGGATTGTATGAGGCCCGTTGTAGACGGGATTGTATGAGGCCCGTTATAGATGGGATTGTAGGAGGCCCGTTGAAGACGGGATTGTATGAGGCCCCTTGAATATGGGAGTGTAAGAAACCCGTTGAAGACGGGATTGTAGGAGGCCCATTGAAGACGGGATTGTAGGAGGCCCGTTGAAGACGGGATTGTAGGAGGCCCATTGAAAGGGATTGTAGGAGGCCCGTTGAAGACGGGATTGCAGAAGGCCCGTTCAAGACGGGATTGCAGAAGGCTCATTGAAGACGAAATTGCAGAAGGTAAGGTAAAATTAAGGTAAAAGTAAAGGAAGGTAAGGTAAGGTAAGGTAAAAGTAAATTAAGGTAAGGTAAAAGTAAAGTAAGGTAAGGTAAGGTAAAAGTAAGGAAAGGTAAGGTGATGTAAAAGTAAGGTAAGGTAAGGTAAAAGTAAGGTAGGGTTAGGCAAGTAAAGAAAAGACGGGATTGTAGGAGGCCCATTGAAGACGGGATTGTAGGAGGCCAGTTGAAGACGAGATTGTAGGAGGCCCATTGAATGGGATTGTAGGAGGCCCGTTGAAGACGGGATTGTACGAGGCCCGTTGTAGACGGGATTGTAGGAGTCCCGTTGATGACGGGATTGTAGGAGGCCCATTGAAGACGGGATTGTAGGAGGCCCGTTGAAGACGGGATTGTATGAGGCCCGTTGAAGACGGGATTTTAGGAGGCCCGTTGAAGACGGGATTGTAGGAGGCCCGTTGAAGACGCGATTGTATGAGGCCCGTTGTAGACGGGATTGTAGGAGGCCCGTTGAAGACGGGATTGTATGAGGCCCGTTGAAGACGGGATTGTATGAGGCCCCTTGAATATGGGATTGTAGGAAACCCGTTGAAGACGGGATTGTAGGAGGCCCCTTGAAGACAGGATTGTAGGAGGCCCGTTAAATGGGATTGTAGGAGGCCCATTGAACGGGATTGTAGGAGGCGCGTTGAAGACGGGATTGCAGAAGGCCCGTTCAAGACCGGATTGCAGAAGGCCCGTTGAAGACGAAATTGCAGAAGGTAAGGTAAAAGTAAGGTAAAAGTAAAAGAAGGTAAGGTAAGGTAAGGTAAAAGTAAATTAAGGTAAGGTAAAAGTAAAGTAAGGTAAGGTAAGGTAAAAGTAAGAAAGGTAAGGTGATGTAAAAGTAAGGTAAGGTAA
This sequence comes from Cyrtodaria siliqua, assembly GCA_037043455.1. NCBI lineage: Eukaryota > Metazoa > Mollusca > Bivalvia > Adapedonta > Hiatellidae > Cyrtodaria > Cyrtodaria siliqua. The sequence goes on along the minus strand of JAWPHD010000744.1, from coordinate 110,962 downwards.
GGTAAGGTAAAAGTAAGGTAAGGTTAGGCAAGTAAAGAAAAGACGGGATTGTAGGAGGCCTATTGAAGACGGGATTGTAGGAGGCCCGTTGAAGTTGGGATTGTAGGAGGCCCGTTGAAGACGGGATTGTATGAGGCCCGTTGTAGACGGGATTGTAGGAGGCCCGTTGAAGACGGGATTGTATTAGGCCCGTTGTAGACGGGATTGTAGGAGGTCCGTTGAAGACGGGATTGTATGAGGCCCGTTGTAGACGGGATTGTATGAGGCCCGTTATAGATGGGATTGTAGGAGGCCCGTTGAAGACGGGATTGTATGAGGCCCCTTGAATATGGGATTGTAGGAAACCCGTTGAAGACGGGATTGTAGGAGGCCCATTGAAGACGGGATTGTATGAGGCCCGTTGTAAATGGAATTGTAGGAGGCCCGTTGAAGACAGGATTGTATGAGGCCCGTTGAAGACGGGATTGTATGAGGCCCGTTGAAGACGGGATTGTATGAGACCCGTTGAAGATGGGATTGTAGGAGGCCCGTTGAAGACGGGATTGTATTAGGCCCATTGAAGACGGGATTGTAGGAGGCCCGTTGAAGACGGGATTGTATGAGTCCCGTTGAAGACGGCATTGTAGGAGGCCCATTGAAGACAGGATTGTAAGAGGCCCATTCAAGACGGGATTGTAGGAGGCCCGTTGAAGACTGGATTGCAGAAGGCCCTTTCAAGACGGGATTGCAGAAGGCCCATTGAAGACGAAATTGCAGAAGGTAAGGTAAAAGTAAGGTAAAAGTAAAGGAAGGTAAGGTAAGGTAAGGTAAAAGTAAATTAAGGTAAGGTAAAAGTAAAGTAAGGTAAGGTAAGGTAAAAGTAAGGTAAGGTAAAAGTAAGGTAAGGTTAGGCAAGTAAAGAATAGACGGGATTGTATGAGGCCCGTTGAAGACGGGATTGTAGAAAGCCCATAGAAGACAGAATTGTATGAGGCCCGTTGGAGACGGGACTGTAGGAGGCCCGTTGAACGGGATTGTAGGAGGACTGTTCAAGATGGGACTGTATGAGGCCCATTGAAGACGGGATTATAGGAGGCCCGTTGAAGACGGGATTCTAGGAGGCCTGTTGAAGACGCGAGTGTATGAGGCCCATTGAAGACGGGATTGTATGAGGCCCGTTGAAGAAGGGATTGTAGGAGGCGCGTTCAAGCCGAGATTGTAGGAGGTATATTTAAGACGGGATTGTATGAGGCCCGTTGAAGACAGGATTGTAGGAGGCCCGTTGAAGACGGGATTGTATGAGGCCCGTTGTAGACGGGATTGTATGAGGCCCGTTGAAGACGGGATTGTATGAGGCCCATTCAAGAAGGGATTGTAGGAGGCGCGTTCAAGCCGAGATTGTAGGAGGTATATTTAAGACGGGATTGTATGAGGCCCGTTGAAGACAGGATTGTAGGAGGCCCGTTGAAGACGGGATTGTATGAGGCCCGTTGTAGACGGGATTGTACGAGGCCCGTTGAAGACGGGATTGTAGGAGGCCCGTTGAAGACGGGATTGTAGGAGGCCCGTTGAAGACGCGATTGTATGAGGCCCGTTGTAGACGGGATTGTAGGAGGCCCGTTGAAGACGGGATTGTATGAGGCCCGTTGAAGACGGGATTGTATGAGGCCCCTTGAATAAGGGATTGTAGGAGGCCCATTGAAGACGGGATTGTAGGAGGCCCGTTGTAGACGGGATTGTAGGAGGCCCGTTATAGATGGGATTGTAGGAGGCCCGTTGAAGACGGGATTGTATGAGGCCCCTTGAATATGGGAGTGTAAGAAACCCGTTGAAGACGGGATTGTAGGAGGCCCATTGAAGACGGGATTGTAGGAGGCCCGTTGAAGACGGGATTGTAGGAGGCCCATTGAACGGGATTGTAGGAGGCCCGTTGAAGACGGGATTGCAGAAGGCCCGTTCAAGACGGGATTGCAGAAGGCCCGTTCAAGACGGGATTGCAGAAAGCAAATTGAAGACGAAATTGCAGAAGGTAAGGTAAAATTAAGGTAAAAGTAAAGGAAGGTAAGGTAAGGTAAGGTAAAAGTAAATTAAGGTAAGGTAAAAGTAAAGTAAGGTAAGGTAAGAGTAAGGAAAGGTAAGGTGATGTAAAAGTAAGGTAAGGTAAGGTAAGGTAAAAGTAAGGTAGAGTTAGGCAAGTAAAGAAAAGACGGGATTGTAGGAGGCCCATTGAAGACGGGATTGTAGGAGGCCCGTTGAAGACGAGATTGTAGGAGGCCCGTTGAAGACGGGATTGTAGGAGGCCCGTTGAAGACGGGATTGTAGGAGGCCCGTTGAAGACGGGATTGTAGGAGGCCCGTTGAAGATGGGACTGTAGGAGGCCCGGTGAACGGGATTGTAGGAGGCCCGTCGAAGACGGGATTGTAGGAGGCCCGTCGAATACGGGATTGTAGGAGTCCCGTTGAAGACGGGATTGTATGAGGCCCGTTGAAGACGGGATTGTATGAGGCCCCTTGAATATGGGATTGTAGGAAACCCGTTGAAGACGGGATTGTAGGAGGCCCATTGAAGACGGGATTGTAGGAGGCCCGTTGAAGACGGGATTGTAGGAGGCCCATTGAACGGGATTGTAGGAGGACCGTTGAAGACGGGATTGCAGGAGGCCCGTTCAAGACGGGATTGCAGAAGGCCCATTGAAGACGAAATTGCAGAAGGTAAGGTAAAATTAAGGTAAAAGTAAAGGAAGGTAAGGTAAGGTAAGGTAAAAGTAAAGTAAGGTAAGGTAAAAGTAAAGTAAGGTAAGGTAAAAGTAAGGAAAGGTAAGGTGATGGTAAAGTAAGGTAAGGTAAGGTAAGGTAAAAGTAAGGTAGGGTTAGGCAAGTAAAGAAAAGACGGGATTGTAGGAGGCCCATTGAAGACGGGATTGTAGGAGGCCCGTTGAAGACGAGATTGTAGGAGGCCCGTTGAAGACGGGATTGTAGGAGGCCCATTGAAGACTGGATTGTAGGAGGCCCGTTGAAGACGGGATTGTAGGAGTCCCGTTGAAGACGGGATTGTAGGAGTCCCGTTGAAGACGGGATTGTAGGAGGCCCGTTGAAGACGGGATTGTAGGAGGCCTGTCGAAGACGGGATTGTATGAGGCCCGTTGAAGACGGGATTGTATGAGGCCCGTTGAAGACGGGATTGTATGAGGCCCCTTGAATATGGGATTGTAGGAAACCTGTTGAAGACGGGATTGTATGAGGCCCATTGAAGACGGGATTGTATGAGGCCCGTTGTAAACGGGATTGTAGGAGGCCGTTGAAGACGGGATTGTATGAGGCCCGTTGAAGACGGGATTGTATGAGGCCCGTTGAAGACGAGATTGTATGAGGCCCGTTGAAGACGGGATTGTAGGAGGCCCGTTGAAGACGGGATTGTATTAGGCCCTTTGAAGACGGGATTGTATGAGGCCCGTTGTTGACGGGATTGTAGGAGGCCCGTTGAAGACGGGATTGTATGACGCCCGTTGAAGACGGGATTTTATGACGCCCGTTGAAGACGGGATTGTAGGAGGCCCATTGAAGACGGGATTGTAGGAGGCCCATTGAACGGGATTGTAGGAGGCCCGTTGAAGACGAGATTGTAGGAGGCCCGTTGAAGACGGGATTGAAGGAGGCCCGTTGAAGACGGGATTGTATGAGGCCCATTGAAGACGGGATTGTAGGAGGCCCGTTGAAGACGGGATTGTATGAGGCCCATTGAAGACGGGATTGTAGGAGGCCCGTTGAAGACGGGATTGTATGAGGCCCGTTGTAGACTGGATTGTAGGGGGCCTGTTGAAGACGGGATTGTAGGAGGCCCGTTGAAGATGAGATTGTATGAGGCCCGTTGAAGACGGGATTGTATGAAGCCCGTTGAAGACGGGATTGTATGAGGCCCCTTGAATATGGGATTGTAGGAAAACCGTTGAAGACGGGATTGTAGGAGGCCCGTTGAAGACGGGATTGCAGAAGGCCCTTTCAAGACAGGATTGCAGAAGGCCCATTGAAGACGAAATTGCAGAAGGTAAGGTAAAAGTTAGGTAAAAGTAAAGGAAGGTAAGGTAAGGTAAGGTAAAAGTCAATTAAGGTAAGGTAAAAGTAAAGTAAGGTAAGGTAAGGTAAAAGTAAGGTAAGGTAAAGTAAAAGTAAGGTAAGGTTAGGCAAGTAAAGAAAATACGGGATTGTATGAGGCCCGTTGAAGACGGGATTGTAGAAAGCCCATAGAAGACAGAATTTTATGAGGCCCGTTGGAGACGGGACTGTAGGAGGCCCGTTGAACGGGATTGTAGGAGGCCTGTTCAAGATGGGACTGTATGAGGCCCATTGAAAACGGGATTATAGGAGGCATGTTGAAGACGGGATTCTAGGAGGCCCGTTGAAGACGCGAGTGTATGAGGCCCATTGAAGACTGGATTGTATGAGGCCCGTTGAAGACGGGATTGTAGGAGGCGCGTTCAAGCCGGGATTGTAGGAGGCATATTAAAGACGGGATTGTATGAGGCCCGTTGAAGACAGGATTGTAGGAGGCCCTTTGAAGACGGGATTGTATGAGGCCCGTTGTAGACGGGATTGTATGAGGCCCGTTGAAGACGGGATTGTATGATGCCCATTCAAGACAGGATTGTAGGAGGCCCGTTCAAGACGGGATTGTAGGAGGCCCGTTGAAGACGGGATTGTACGAGGCCCGTTGAAGACGGGATTGTATGAGGCCCGTTGAAGAGGGGATTGTTGGAGGCCCATTGAAGACGGGATTGTACGAGGCCCGTTGAAGACGGGATTGTATGAGGCCCGTTGAAGACGTGATTGTAGGAGGCCCGTTGAAGACGGGATTGTAGGAGGCCCGTTGAAGACGCGATTGTATGAGGCCCGTTGTAGACGGGATTGTAGGAGGCCCATCAAAGACGGGATTGTATGAGGCCCCTTGAATATGGGATTGTAGGAAACCCATTGAAGACGGGATTGTAGGAGGCCCGTTGAAGACAGGATTGTAGGAGGCCCGTTAAATGGGATTGTAGGAGGCCCATTGAACGGGATTGTAGGAGGTGCGTTGAAGACGGGATTGCAGAAGGCCCGTTGAAGACGGGATTGTATGAGGCCCGTTGTAGACGGCATTGTAGGAGGCCCGTTGAAGACGGGATTGTATGAGGCCCGTTGTAGACGGGATTGTAGGAGGCCCGTTATAGACGGGATTGTATGAGGCCCGTTGAAGACGGGATTGTATGAGGCCCGTTGAAGACGTGATTGTAGGAGGCCCGTTGAAGACGGGATTGTAGGAGGCCCGTTGAAGACGCGATTTTATGAGGCCCGTTGTAGACGGGATTGTAGGAGGCCCGTCAAAGACGGGATTGTATGAGGCCCCTTGAATATGGGATTGTAGGAAACCCATTGAAGACGGGATTGTAGGAGGCCCGTTGAAGACAGGATTGTAGGAGGCCCGTTAAATGGGATTGTAGGAGGCCCATTGAACGGGATTGTAGGAGGCGCGTTGAAGACGGGATTGCAGAAGGCCCGTTCAAGACGGGATTGCAGAAGGCCCGTTAAAGACGAAATTGCAGAAGGTAAGGTAAAAGTAAAAGAAGGTAAGGTAAAGTAAGGTAAAAGTAAATTAAGGTAATGTAAAAGTAAAGTAAGGTAAGGTAAGGTAAAAGTAAGATAGGTAAGGTGATGTAAAAGTAAGGTAAGGTAAGGTAAGGTAAAAGTAAGGTAAGGTTAGGCAAGTAAAGAAAAGACGGGATTGTAGGAGGCCCATTGAAGACGGGATTGTAGGAGGCCCGTTGAAGACGGGATTGTAGGAGGCCCGTTGAAGAGGGGATTGTATGAGGCCCGTTGTACACGGGATTGTAGGAGGCCCGTTGAAGACGGGATTGTATGAGGCCCGTTGTAGACGGCATTGTAGGAGGCCCGTTGAAGACGGGATTGTATGAGGCCCGTTGTAGACGGGATTGTAGGAGGCCCGTTATAGACGGGATTGTATGAGGCCCGTTGAAGACGGGATTGTATGAGGCCCCTTGAATATGGGATTGTAGGAGGCCCGTTGAAGACGGGATTGTCCGAGGCCCTTTGAAGACGGGATTGTATGAGGCCCGTTGAAGACGGGATTGTAGGAGGCCCATTGAACGGGATTGTAGGAGGCCTGTTGAAGACGGGATTGCAGAAAGCCCGTTGAAGACGGGATTGTAGGAGGCCCGTTGAAGATGAGATTGTATGAGGCCCGTTGTCGACGGGATTGTATGAGGCCCGTTGAAGACGGGATTGTATGAGGCCCCTTGAATATGGGATTGTAGGAAACCTGTTGAAGACGGGATTGTAGGAGGCCCATTGAAGACAGGATTGTATGAGGCCCGTTGTAAACGGGAATGTAGGAGGCCAGTTGAAGACGGGATTGTATGAGGCCCGTTGAAGACGGGATTGTATGAGGCCCGTAGAAGACGGGATTGTATGAGGCCCGTTGAAGACGGGATTGTAGGAGGCCCGTTGAAGACGGGATTGTATTAGGCCCATTGAAGACAGGATTGTTGGAGGCCCGTTGAAGACGGGATTGTATGAGTCCCGTTGAAGACGGCATTGAAGGAGGCCCATTGAAGACAGGATTGTAGGAGGCCCATTCAAGACGGGATTGTAGGAGGCCTGTTGAAGACGGGATTGTAGAAGGCCCTTTCAAGACGGGATTGCAGAAGGCCCATTGAAGACGAAATTGCAGAAAGTAAGGTAAAAGTAAAGGAAGGTAAGGTAAGGTAAGGTAAAAGTAAATTAAGGGAAGGTAAAAGTAAAGTAAGGTAAGGTAAGGTAAAAGTAAGGTAGGGTTAGGCAAGTAAAGAAAAGACGGGATTGTAGGAGGCCCATTGAAGACGGGATTGTAGGAGGCCCGTTGAAGACGAGATTGTAGGAGGCCCGTTGAAGAAGGGATTGTAGGAGGCCCGTTGAAGACGGGATTGTAGGAGGCCCGTTGAAGATAGGACTGTAGGAGGCCCGGTGAACGGGATTGTAGGAGGCCCGTCGAAGACGGGATTGTAGGAGGCCCGTCGAATACGGGATTGTAGGAGTCCCGTTGAAGACGGGATTGTATGAGGCCCGTTGAAGACGGGATTGTATGAGGCCCCTTGAATATGGGATTGTAGGAAACCCGTTGAAGACGGGATTGTAGGAGGCCCATTGAAGACGGGATTGTAGGAGGCCCGTTTAAGACGGGATTGTAGGAGGCCCATTGAACGGGATTGTAGGAGAACCGTTGAAGACGGGATTGCAGAAGGCCCGTTCAAGACGGGATTGCAGAAGGCCCTTTGAAGACGAAATTGCAGAAGGTAAGAAAAAGTAAGGTAAAAGTAAAGGAAGGTAAGGTAAGGTAAAAGTAAATTAAGGTAAGGTAAAAGTAAAGTAAGGTAAGGTAAGGTAAGGTAAAAGTAAGGTAAGGTAAGGTGATGTAAAAGTAAGGTAAGGTAAGGTAAAAGTAAGGTAAGGTTAGGCAAGTAAAGAAAAGACAGGATTGTAGGAGGCCCGTTGAAGACGGGATTGTAGGAGGCCCGTTGTAGACGGGATTGTAGGAGGCCCGTTGAAGACGGGATTGTAGGAGTCCCGTTGAAGACGGGATTGTATGAGGCCCGTTGAAGACGGGATTGTATGAGGCCCCTTGAATATGGGATTGTAGGAAACCCGTTGAAGACGGGATTGTAGGAGGCCCATTGAAGACGGGATTGTAGGAGGCCCGTTGAAGACGGGATTGTAGGAGGCCCATTGAACGGGATTGTAGGAGGACCGTTGAAGACGGGATTGCAGAAGGCCCGTTCAAGACGGGATTGCAGAAGGCCCTTTGAAGACGAAATTGCAGAAGGTAAGAAAAAGTAAGGTAAAAGTAAAGGAAGGTAAGGTAAGGTAAAAGTAAATTAAGGTAAGGTAAAAGTAAAGTAAGGTAAGGTAAGGTAAGGTAAAAGTAAGGTAAGGTAAGGTGATGTAAAAGTAAGGTAAGGTAAGGTAAAAGTAAGGTAAGGTTAGGCAAGTAAAGAAAAGACAGGATTGTAGGAGGCCCGTTGAAGACGGGATTGTAGGAGGCCCGTTGTAGACGGGATTGTAGGAGGCCCGTTGAAGACGAGATTGTAGGAGGCCCGTTGAAGACAGGATTGTAGGAGGCCCGTTGAAGACGGGATTGTATGAGGCCCGTTGAAGCTGGATTGTATGAGGCCCGTTGAAGACGGGATTGTATGAGGCCCCTTGAATATGGGATTGTAGGAAACCCGTTGAAGACGGGATTGTAGGAGGCCCATTGAAGACGGGATTGTATGAGGCCCATTGTAAACGGGATTGTAGGAGGCCCGTTGAAGACGGGATTGTATGAGGCCCGTTGAAGACGAGATTGTAGGAGGCCCATTGAACGGGATTGTAGGAGGCCCGTTGAAGACGGGATTGCAGAAGGCCCGTTCAAGCCGGGATTGCAGAAGGCCCTTTGAAGACGGGATTGTAGGAGGCCCGTTGAAGGATTGTAGGAGGCCCGTTGAAGACGAGATTGTAGGAGGCCCGTTGAAGACGGGATTGTAGGAGGCCCGTTGTAGACGGGATTGTAGGAGGCAAGTTGAAGACGGGATTGTATGACGCCCGTTGAAGACGGGATTGTATGAGGCCCGTTGAAGACGGGATTGTAGGAGGCCCATTGAAGACGGGATTGTAGGAGGCCTGTTGAAGACGGGATTGTATGAGGCACATTGAAGACGGGATTGTAGGAGGCCCGTTGAAGACGGGATTGTATGAGGCCCGTTGTAGACGGGATTGTAGGAGGCCCGTTGAAAACGTGATTGTAGGAGGCCCATTCAAGACGGGATTGTAGGAGGCCCGTTGAAGACGGGATTGCAGAAGGCCCTTTCAAGACGGGATTGCAGAAGGCCCATTGAAGACGAAATTGCAGAAGGTAAGGTAAAAGTAAGGTAAAAGTAAAGGAAGGTAAGGTAAGGTAAGGTAAAAGTAAATTAAGGTAAGGTAAAAGTAAAGTAAGGTAAGATAAGGTAAAAGTAAGGTAAGGTAAGGTAAAAGTAAGGTAAGGTTAGGCAAGTAAAGAAAAGACGGGATTGTATGAGGCCCGTTGAAGACGGGATTGTAGAAAGCCCATAGAAGACAGAATTTTATGAGGCCAGTTGGAGACGGGACTGTAGGAGGCCCGTTGAACGGGATTGTAGGAGGCCCGTTCAAGATGGGACTGTATGAGGCCCATTGAAGACGGGATTATAGGAGGCCCGTTGAAGACGGGATTCTAGGAGGCCCGTTGAAGCCGCGAGTGTATGAGGCCCATTGAAAACGAGATTGTATGAGGCCCGTTGAAGAAGGGATTGTAGGAGGCGCGTTCAAGCCGGGATTGTAGGAGGCATATTAAAGACGGGATTGTATGAGGCCCGTTGAAGACAGGATTGTAGGAGGCCCGTTGAAGACGGGATTGTATGAGGCCCGTTGTAGACGGGATTGTATGAGGCCCATTGAAGACGGGATTGTATGAGGCCCATTCAAGACGGGATTGTAGGAGGCCCGTTCAAGACGGGATTGTAGAAGCCCGTTCAAGACGGGATTGTAGGAGGCCCGTTGAAGACGGGATTGTACGAGGCCCGTTGAAGACGGGATTGTACGAGGCCCGTTGAAGACGGGATTGTAGGAGGCCCGTTGAAGACGGGATTGTACGAGGCCCGTTGAAGAAGGGATTGTATGAGGCCCGTTGAAGACGGGATTGTAGGAGGCCCGTTGAAGACGCGATTGTATGAGGCCCATTGTAGACGGGATTGTAGGAGGCCCGTTGAAGACGGGATTGTAGGAGGCCCGTTGAAGACAGGATTGTAGGAGGCCCGTTAAACGGGATTGTAGGAGGCCCATTGAACGGGATTGTAGGAGGCGAGTTGAAGACGGGATTGCAGAAGGCCCGTTCAAGACGGGATTGCAGAAGGCCCGTTGAAGACGAAATTGCAGAAGGTAAGGTAAAAGTAAGGTAAAAGTAAAAGAAGGTAAGGTAAGGTAAGGTAAAAGTAAATTAAGGTAAGGTAAAAGTAAAGTAAGGTAAGGTAAGGTAAAAGTAAGGTAAGGTAAGGTAAGGTAAAAGTAAGGTAAGGTTAGGCAAGTAAAGAAAAGACGGGATTGTAGGAGGCCCGTTGTAGACGGGATTGTAGGAGTCCCGTTGTAGACGGGATTGTAGGAGGCCCGTTGATGACGTGATTGTAGGAGGCCCATTCAAGACGGGATTGTAGGAGGCCCGTTGAAGACGGGATTGCAGAAGGCCCTTTCAAGACGGGATTGCAGAAGGCCCATTGAAGACGAAATTGCAGAAGGTAAGGTAAAAGTAAGGTAAAAGTAAAGGAAGGTAAGGTAAGGTAAGGTAAAAGTAAATTAAGGTAAGGTAAAAGTAAAGTAAGGTAAGGTAAGGTAAAAGTAAGGTAAGGTACGGTAAAAGTAAGGTAAGGTTAGACAAGTAAAGAAAAGACGGGATTGTATGAGGTAGTTGAAGACGGGATTGTAGAAAGCCCATAGAAGACAGAATTGTATGAGGCCCGTTGGAGACGGGACTGTAGGAGGCCCGTTGAACGGGATTGTAGGAGGCCTGTTCAAGATGGGACTGTATGAGGCCCATTGAAGACGGGATTATAGGAGGCCCGTTGAAGACGAGATTCTAGGAGGCCCGTTCAAGACGCGAGTGTATGAGGCCCATTGAAAACGGGATTGTATGAGGCCCGTTAAAGAAGGGATTGTAGGAGGCGCGTTCAAGCCGGGATTGTAGGAGGCATATTAAAGACGGGATTGTATGAGGCCCGTTGAAGACAGGATTGTAGGAGGCCAATTGAAGACGGGATTGTATGAGGCCCGTTGAAGAGGGGATTGTATGAGGCCCGTTCAAGACGGGATTGTAGGAGGCCCGTTCAAGACGGGATTGTAGGAGGCCCGTTCAAGACGGGATTGTAGGAGGCCCGTTGAAGACGGGATTGTACGAGGCCCGTTGAAGACGGGATTGTAGGAGGCCAGTTGAAGACGGGATTGTAAGAGGCCCGTTGAAGACGGGATTGTACGAGGCCCGTTGAAGACGGGATTGTAGGAGGCCCGTTGAAGACGGGATTGTAGGAGGCCCGTTGAAGACGCGATTGTATGAGGCCCGTTGTAGACGGGATTGTTGGAGGCCCGTTGAAGACGGGATTGTATGAGGCCCGTTGAAGACGGGATTGTATGAGGCCCCTTGAATATGGGATTGTAGGAAACCCGTTGAAGACGGGATTGTAGGAGGCCCGTTGAAGACAGGATTGTAGGAGGCCCGTTAAACGGGATTGTAGGAGGCCTATTGAACGGGATTGTAGGAGGCACGTTGAAGACGGGATTGCAGAAGGCCCGTTCAAGACGGGATTGCAGAAGGCCCGTTGAAGACGAAATTGCAGAAGATAAGGTAAAAGTAAGGTAAAAGTAAAAGAAGGTAAGGTAAAGTAAAAGTAAATTAAGGTAAGGTAAAAGTAAAGTAAGGTAAGGTAAGGTAAAAGTAAGATAGGTAAGGTGATGTAAAAGTAAGGTAAGGTAAGGTAAGGTAAAAGTAAGGTAAGGTTAGGCAAGTAAATAAAAGACGGGATTGTAGGAGGCCCATTGAAGACGGGATTGTAGGAGGCCCGTTGAAGACGGGATTGTAGGAGGCCCATTGAAGACGGGATTGTAGGAGGCCCGTTGAAGATGGGATTGTATGAGTCCCGTTGAAGACGGCATTGTAGGAGGCCCATTGAAGACAGGATTGTAGGAGGCCCATTCAAGACGGGATTGTAGGAGGCCCGTTGTAGACGGGATTGTAGGAGGCCCGTTATAGATGGGATTGTAGGAGGCCCGTTGAAGACGGGATTGTATGAGGCCCCTTGAATATGGGATTGTAAGAAACCCGTTGAAGACGGGATTGTAGGAGGCCCATTGAAGACGGGATTGTATGAGGCCCGTTGTAGACGGGATTGTAGGAGGCCCGTTGAAGACGTGATTGTAGGAGGCCCATTCAAAACGGGATTGTAGGAGGCCCGTTGAAGACGGGATTGCAGAAGGCCCTTTCAAGACGGGATTGCAGAAGGCCCATTGAAGACGAAATTACAGAAGGTAAGGTAAAAGTAAGGTAAAAGTAAAGGAAGGTAAGGTAAGGTAAGGTAAAAGTAAATTAAGGTAAGGTAAAAGTAAAGTAAGGTAAGGTAAGGTAAGGTAAAAGTAAGGTAAGGTAAGGTATAAGTAAGGTAAGGTTAGGCAAGTAAAGAAAAGACGGGATTGTATGAGGCCCGTTGAAGACGGGATTGTAGAAAGCCCATAGAAGACAGAATTGTATGAGGCCCGTTGGAGACGGGACTGTAGGAGGCCCGTTGAACGGGATTGTAGGAGGCCTGTTCAAGATGGGACTGTATGAGGCTCATTGAAGACGGGATTATAGGAGGCCCGTTGAAGACGGGATTCTAGGAGGCCCGTTCAAGCCGCGAGTGTATGAGGCCCATTGAAAACGGGATTGTATGAGGCCCGTTGAAGAAGGGATTGTAGGAGGCGCGTTCAAGCCGGGATTGTAGGAGGCATATTAAAGACAGGATTGTATGAGGCCCGTTGAAGACGGGATTGTAGGAGGCCCGTTGAAGACGGGATTGTATGAGGCCCGTTGTAGACGGGATTGTATGAGGCCCATTGAAGACGGGATTGTATGAGGCCCGTTCAAGACGGGATTGTAGGAGGCCCGTTCAAGATGGGATTGTAGGAGGCCCGTTGAAGACGGGATTGTACGAGGCCCATTAAAGACGGGATTGTATGAGGCCCGTTGAAGACGGGATTGTAGGAGGCCCATTGAAGACGGGATTGTACCAGGCCCGTTGAAGACGGGATTGTATGAGGCCCATTCAAGACGGGATTGTAGGAGGCCCGTTGAAGACGGGATTGTATGAGGCCCATTCAAGACGGGATTGTAGGAGGCCCGTTGAAGACGGGATTGTAGGAGGCCCGTTGAAGACGCGATTGTATGAGGCCCGTTGTAGACGGGATTGTAGGAGGCCCGTTGAAGACGGGATTGTATGAGGCCCGTTGAAGACGGGATTGTATGAGGCCCCTTGAATATGGGATTGTAGGAAACCCGTTGAAGACGGGATTGTAGGAGGCCCGTTGAAGACAGGATTGTAGGAGGCCCGTTAAACGGGATTGTAGGAGGCCCATTGAACGGGATTGTAGGAGGCGCGTTGAAGACAGGATTGCAGAAGGCCCGTTCAAGACGGGATTGCAGAAGGCCCGTTGAAGACGAAATTGCAGAAGGTAAGGAAAAAGTAAGGTAAAAGTAAAAGAAGGTAAGGTAAGGTAAGGTAAAAGTAAATTAAGGTAAGGTAAAAGTAAAGTAAGGTAAGGTAAGGTAAAAGTAAGATAGGTAAGGTGATGTAAAAGTAAGGTAAGGTAAGGTAAGGTAAAAGTAAGGTAAGGTTAGGCAAGTAAAGAAAAGACGTGATTGTAGGAGGCCCATTCAAGACGGGATTGTAGGAGGCCCGTTGAAGACGGGATTGCAGAAGGCCCTTTCAAGACGGGATTGCAGAAGGCCCATTGAAGACGAAATTGCAGAAGGTAAGGTAAAAGTAAGGTAAAAGTAAAGGAAGGTAAGGTAAGGTAAGGTAAAAGTAAATTAAGGTAAGGTAAAAGTAAAGTAAGGTAAGGTAAGGTAAAAGTAAGGTAAGGTACGGTAAAAGAAAGGTAAGGTTAGGCAAGTAAAGAAAAGACGGGATTGTATGAGGCCCGTTGAAGACGGGATTGTAGAAAGCCCATAGAAGACAGAAGTGTATGAGGCCCGTTGGAGACGGGACTGTAGGAGGCCCGTTGAACGGGATTGTAGGAGGCCTGTTCAAGATGGGACTGTATGAGGCCCATTGAAGACGGGATTATAGGAGGCCCGTTGAAGACGGGATTCTAGGAGGCCCGTTCAAGACGCGAGTGTATGAGGCCCATTGAAAACGGGATTGTATGAGGCCCGTTGAAGAAGGGATTGTAGGAGGCGCGTTCAAGCCGGGATTGTAGGAGGCATATTAAAGACGGGATTGTATGAGGCCCGTTGAAGACAGGATTGTAGGAGGCCCGTTGAAGACGGGATTGTATGAGGCCCGTTGTAGACGGGATTGTATGAGGCCCATTGAAGACGGGATTGTATGAGGCCCATTCAAGACGGGATTGTAGGAGGCCCGTTCAAGACGGGATTGCAGAAGGCCCATTGAAGACGAAATTGCAGAAGGTAAGGTAAAATTAAGGTAAAGGTAAAGGAAGGTAAGGTAAGGTAAAAGTAAATTAAGGTAAGGTAAAAGTAAAGTAAGGTAAGGTAAGGTAAAAGTAAGGAAAGGTAAGGTGATGTAAAAGTAAGGTAAGGTAAGGTAAGGTAAAAGTAAGGTAGGGTTAGGCAAGTAAATAAAAGACGGGATTGTAGGAGGCCCATTGAAGACGGGATTGTAGGAGGCCCGTTGAAGACGAGATTGTAGGAGGCCCGTTGAAGACGGGATTGTAGGAGGCCCGTTGAAGACGGGATTGTAGGAGGCCCAGTGAAGACGGGATTGTAGGAGGCCCGTTGAACGGGATTGTAGGAGGCCCGTCGAAGACGGGATTGTAGGAGTCCCGTTGAAGACGGGATTGTATGAGGCCCGTTGAAGACGGGATTGTATGAGGCCCCTTGAATATGGGATTGTAGGAAACCCGTTGAAGACGGTATTATAGGAGGCCCATTGAAGACGGGATTGTAGGAGGCCCGTTGAAGACGGGATTGTAGGAGGCCCATTGAACGGGATTGTAGGAGGCCCGTTGAAGACGGGATTGCAGAAGGCCCGTACAAGACGGGATTGCAGAAGGCCCTTTGAAGACGGGATTGTAGGAGGCCCGTTGAAGGATTGTAGGAGGCCCGTTGAAGACAGGATTGTAGGAGGCCCGTTGAAGACGGGATTGTAGGAGGCCCGTTGTAGACGGGATTGTAGGAGGCAAGTTGAAGACGGGATTGTATGACGCCCGTTGAAGACGGGATTGTATGAGGCCCGTTGAAGACGGGATTGTAGGAGGCCCATTGAAGACGGGATTGTAGGAGGCCCGTTGAAGACGAGATTGTAGGAAGCCCGTTGAAGACGGGATTGTATGAGGCCCGTTGAAGACGGGATTGTATGAGGCCCATTGAAGACGGGATTGTAGGAGGCCCGTTGAAGACGGGATTGTATGAGGCCCGTTGTAGACGGGATTGTAGGAGGCCCGTTGAAGACGTGATTGTAGGAGGCCCATTCAAAACGGGATTGTAGGAGGCCCGTTGAAGACGGGATTGCAGAAGGCCCTTTCAAGACGGGATTGCAGAAGGCCCATTGAAGACGAAATTGCAGAAGGTAAGGTAAAAGTAAGGTAAAAGTAAAGGAAGGTAAGGTAAGGTAAGGTAAAAGTAAATTAAGGTAAGGTAAAAGTAAAGTAAGGTAAGGTAAGGTAAAAGTAAGGTAAGGTAAGGTATAAGTAAGGTAAGGTTAGGCAAGTAAAGAAAAGACGGGATTGTATGAGGCCCGTTGAAGACGGGATTGTAGAAAGCCCATAGAAGACAGAATTGTATGAGGCCCGTTGGAGACGGGACTGTAGGAGGCCCGTTGAACGGGATTGTAGGAGGCCTGTTCAAGATGGGACTGTATGAGGCCCATTGAAGACGGGATTATAGGAGGCCCGTTGAAGACGGGATTCTAGGAGGCCCGTTCAAGCCGCGAGTGTATGAGGCCCATTGAAAACGGGATTGTATGAGGCCCGTTGAAGAAGGGATTGTAGGAGGCGCGTTCAAGCCGGGATTGTAGGAGGCATATTAAAGACGGGATTGTATGAGGCCCGTTGAAGACGGGATTGTAGGAGGCCCGTTGAAGACGGGATTGTATGAGGCCCGTTGTAGACGGGATTGTATGAGGCCCATTGAAGACGGGATTGTATGAGGCCCGTTCAAGACGGGATTGTAGGAGGCCCGTTCAAGATGGGATTGTAGGAGGCCCGTTGAAGACGGGATTGTACGAGGCCCGTTGAAGACGGGATTGTATGAGGCCCATTCAAGACGGGATTGTAGGAGGCCCGTTGAAGACGGGATTGTATGAGGCCCATTCAAGACGGGATTGTAGGAGGCCCGTTGAAGACGGGATTGTAGGAGGCCCGTTGAAGACGCGATTGTATGAGGCCCGTTGTAGATGGGATTGTAGGAGGCCCGTTGAAGACGGGATTGTATGAGGCCCGTTGAAGACGGGATTGTATGAGGCCCCTTGAATATGGGATTGTAGGAAACCCGTTGAAGACGGGATTGTAGGAGGCCCGTTGAAGACAGGATTGTAGGAGGCCCGTTAAACGGGATTGTAGGAGGCCCATTGAACGGGATTGTAGGAGGCGCGTTGAAGACGGGATTGCAGAAGGCCCGTTCAAGACGGGATTGCAGAAGGCCCGTTGAAGACGAAATTGCAGAAGGTAAGGTAAAAGTAAGGTAAAAGTAAAAGAAGGTAAGGTAAGGTAAGGTAAAAGTAAATTAAGGTAAGGTAAAAGTAAAGTAAGGTAAGGTAAGGTAAAAGTAAGATAGGTAAGGTGATGTAAAAGTAAGGTAAGGTAAGGTAAAGTAAAAGTAAGGTAAGGTTAGGCAAGTAAAGAAAAGACGTGATTGTAGGAGGCCCATTCAAGACGGGATTGTAGGAGGCCCGTTGAAGACGGGATTGCAGAAGGCCCTTTCAAGACGGGATTGCAGAAGGCCCATTGAAGACGAAATTGCAGAAGGTAAGGTAAAAGTAAGGTAAAAGTAAAGGAAGGTAAGGTAAGGTAAGGTAAAAGTAAATTAAGGTAAGGTAAAAGTAAAGTAAGGTAAGGTAAAAGTAAGGTAAGGTACGGTAAAAGAAAGGTAAGGTTAGGCAAGTAAAGAAAAGACGGGATTGTATGAGGCCCGTTGAAGACGGGATTGTAGAAAGCCCATAGAAGACAGAAGTGTATGAGGCCCGTTGGAGACGGGACTGTAGGAGGCCCGTTGAACGGGATTGTAGGAGGCCTGTTCAAGATGGGACTGTATGAGGCCCATTGAAGACGGGATTATAGGAGGCCCGTTGAAGACGGGATTCTAGGAGGCCCGTTCAAGACGCGAGTGTATGAGGCCCATTGAAAACGGGATTGTATGAGGCCCGTTGAAGAAGGGATTGTAGGAGGCGCGTTCAAGCCGGGATTGTAGGAGGCATATTAAAGACGGGATTGTATGAGGCCCGTTGAAGACAGGATTGTAGGAGGCCCGTTGAAGACGGGATTGTATGAGGCCCGTTGTAGACGGGATTGTATGAGGCCCATTGAAGACGGGATTGTATGAGGCCCATTCAAGACGGGATTGTAGGAGGCCCGTTCAAGACGGGATTGTAGGAGGCCCGTTGAAGACGGGATTGTACGAGGCCCGTTGAAGACGGGATTGTATGAGGCCCCTTGAAGACGGGATTGTAGGAGGCCCATTGAAGACGGGATTGTAGGAGGCCCGTTGAAGACGGGATTGTAGGAGGCCCTTTGAAGACGCGATTGTATGAGGCCCGTTGTAGACGGGATTGTAGGAGGCCCGTTAAACAGGATTGTAGGAGGCCCATTGAACGGGATTGTAGGAGGCGCGTTGAAGACGGGATTGCAGAAGGCCCGTTCAAGACGGGATTGCAGAAGGCCCGTTGAAGACGAAATTGCAGAAGGTAAGGTAAAAGTAAGGTAAAAGTAAAAGAAGGTAAGGTAAGGTAAGGTAAAAGTAAATTAAGGTAAGGTAAAAGTAAAGTAAGGTAAGGTAAGGTAAAAGTAAGATAGGTAAGGTGATGTAAAAGTAAGGTAAGGTAAGGTAAGGTAAAAGTAAGGTAAGGTTAGGCAAGTAAAGAAAAGACGGGATTGTAGGAGGCCCATTGAAGACGGGATTTAGGAGGCCCGTTGAAGACGGGATTGTAGGAGGCCCGTTGAAGACGGGATTGTATGAGGCCCGTTGTAGACAGGATTATAGGAGGCCCGTTGAAGACAGGATTGTATGAGGCCCGTAGTAGACGGGATTGTAGGAGTCCCGTCGAAGACGGGATTGTATGAGGCCCCTTGAATATGGGATTGTAGGCAACCCGTTGAAGATGGGATTGTAGGAGGCCCATTGAAGACGGGATTGTAGGAGGCCCGTTGAAGACGGGATTGTAGGAGGCCCATTGAACGGGATTGTAGGAGGCCCGTTGAAGACGGGATTGCAGAAGGCCCGTTCAAGACGGGATTGCAGAAGGCCCTTTGAAGACGAAATTGCAGAAGGTCAGGTAAAAGTAAGGTAAAAGTAAAGGAAGGTAAGGTAAGGTAAAAGTAAATTAAGGTAAGGTAAAAGTAAAGTAAGGTAAGGTAAGGTAAGGTAAAAGTAAGGTAAGGTAAGGTGATGTAAAAGTAAGGTAAGGTAAGGTAAAAGTAAGGTAAGGTTAGGCAAGTAAAGAAAAGACGAGATTGTAGGAGGCCCGTTGAAGACGGGATTGTAGGAGGCCCGTTGTAGACGGGATTGTAGGAGGCCCGTTGAAGACGGGATTGTAGGAGGCCCGTTTCAGGACGGGATTGTATGAGGCCCGTTGTAGACGGGATTGTATGAGGCCCGTTCAAGACGGGATTGTAGGAGGCCCATTGAAGACGGGATTGTAGGAGGCCCATTGAACGGGATTGTAGGAGGCCCATTGAAGACGAGATTGTAGGAGGCCCGTTGAAGACGGGATTGTAGGAGGCCCGTTGAAGACGGGATTTTATGAGGCCCATTGAAGACGGGATTGTAGGAGGCCCGTTGAAGACGGGATTGTATGAGGCCCGTTGTAGACGGGATTGTAGGAGGCCCGTTGAAGACGGGATTGTAGGAGGCCCGTTGAAGATGAGATTGTATGAGGCCCGTTGAAGACGGGATTGTATGAGGCCCGTTGAAGACGGGATTGTATGAGGCCAATTGAATATGGGATTGTAGGAAACCCGTTGAAGACGGGATTGTAGGAGGCCCGTTGAAGATGAAATTGTATGAGGCCCGTTGAAGACGGGATTGTATGAGGCCCGTTGAAGACGGGATTGTATGAGGCCCCTTGAATTTGGGATTGTAGGAAACCCGTTGAAGACGGGATTATAGGAGGCCCATTGAAGACGGGATTATAGGAGGCTAGTTGAAGACGGGATTCTAGGAGGCCCGTTGAAGACGCGAGTGTATGGGGCCCATTGAAGACGGGATTGTAGGGGGCCCGTTGAAGACGGGATTGTAGGAGGTAAGGTAAAAGTAAGGTAAAAGTAAAAGAAGGTAAGGTAAGGTAAAAGTAAATTAAGGTAAGGTAAACGTAAAGTAAGGTAAGGTAAGGTAAAAGTAAGATAGGTAAGGTGATGTAAAAGTAAGGTAAGGTAAGGTAAGGTAAAAGTAAGGTAAGGTTAGGCCAGTAAAGAAAAGACGGGATTGTAGGAGGCCCATTGAAGACAGGATTGTAGGAGGCCCGTTGAAGACGGGATTGTAGGAGGCCCGTTGAAGACGGGATTGTATGAGGCCCGTTGTAGACGGAATTGTACGAGGCCCGTTGAAGACGGGATTGTATGAGGCCCGTTGTAGACGGGATTGTAGGAGGCCCGTTATAGATGGGATTGTAGGAAACCCGTTGAAGACGGGATTGTATGAGGCCCCTTGAATATGGGATTGTAAGAAACCCGTTGAAGACGGGATTGTAGGAGGCCCATTGAAGACGGGATTGTAGGAGGCCCGTTGAAGACGGGATTGTAGGAGGCCCATTGAACGGGATTGTAGGAGGCCCGTTGAAGACGGGATTGCAGAAGGCCCATTCAAGACGGGATTGCAGAAGGCCCATTGAAGACGAAATTGCAGAAGGTAAGGTAAAATTAAGGTAAAAGTAAAGGAAGGTAAGGTAAGGTAAGGTAAAAGTAAATTAAGGTAAGGTAAAAGTAAAGTAAGGTAAGGTAAGGTAAAAGTAAGGAAAGGTAAGGTGATGTAAAAGTAAGGTAAGGTAAGGTAAGGTAAAAGTAAGGTAGGGTTAGGCAAGTAAAGAAAAGACGGGATTGTAAGAGGCCCATTGAAGACGGGATTGTAGGAGGCCCGTTGAAGACGAGATTGTAGGAGGCCCGTTGAAGACGGGATTGTAGGAGGCCCGTTGAAGACGGGATTGTAGGAGGCCCGTTGAAGACGGGATTGTAGGAGGCCCGTTAAACGGGATTGTAGGAGGCCCGTCAAAGACGGGATTGTAGGAGGCCCGTCGAAGACGGGATTGTATGAGGCCCGTTGAAGACGGGATTGTATGAGGCCCGTTGAAGACGGGATTGTATGAGGCCCCTTGAATTTGGGATTGTAGGAAACCCGTTGAAGACGGGATTGTAGGAGGCCCATTGAAGACGGAATTATAGGAGGCCCGTTGAAGACGGGATTCTAGGAGGCCCGTTGAAGACGTGAGTGTATGAGGCCCATTGAAGACGGGATTGTAGGGGGCCCGTTGAAGACGGGATTGTAAGGGCCCGTTGAAGACGGGATTGTAGGAGGTAAGGTAAAAGTAAGGTAAAAGTAAAAGAAGGTAAGGTAAGGTAAGGTAAAAGTAAATTAAGGTAAGGTAAAAGTAAAGTAAGGTAAGGTAAGGTAAAAGTAAGATAGGTAAGGTGATGTAAAAGTAAGGTAAGGTAAGGTAAAAGTAAGGTAAGGTTAGGCAAGTAAAGAAAAGACGGGATTGTAGAAGGCCCATTGAAGACGGGATTGTAGGAGGCCCGTTGAAGACGGGATTGTAGGAGGCCCGTTGAAGACCGGATTGTATGAGGCCCGTTGTAGACGGGATTGTAGGAGGCCCGTTGAAGACGGGATTGTATGAGGCCCGTTGTAGACGGGATTGTAGGAGGCCCGTTATAGATGGGATTGTAGGAGGCCCGTTGAAGACGGGATTGTATGAGTCCCCTTGAATATGGGATTGTAAGAAACCCCGTTGAAGACGGGATTGTAGGAGGCCCATTGAAGACGGGATTGTAGGAGGCCCGTTGAAGACGGGATTGTAGGAGGCCCATTGAACGGGATTGTAGGAGGCCCGTTGAAGACGGGATTGCAGAAGGCCCGTTCAAGACGGGATTGCAGAAGGCCCATTGAAGACGAAATTGCAGAAGGTAAGGTAAAATTAAGGTAAAAGTAAAGGAAGGTAAGGTAAGGTAAGGTAAAAGTAAATTAAGGTAAGGTAAAAGTAAAGTAAGGTAAGGTAAGGTAAAAGTAAGGAAAGGTAAGGTGATGTAAAAGTAAGGTAAGGTAAGGTAAGGTAAAAGTAAGGTAGGGTTAGGCAAGTAAAGAAAAGACGGGATTGTAAGAGGCCCATTGAAGACGGGATTGTAGGAGGCCCGTTGAAGACGAGATTGTAGGAGGCCCGTTGAAGACGGGATTGTAGGAGGCCCGTTGAAGACGGGATTGTAGGAGGCCCGTTGAAGACGGGATTGTAGGAGGCCCGTTGAACGGGATTGTAGGAGGCCCGTCGAAGACGGGATTGTAGGAGGCCCGTCGAAGACGGGATTGTATGAGGCCCGTTGAAGACGGGATTGTATGAGGCCCGTTGAAGACGGGATTGTATGAGGCCCCTTGAATTTGGGATTGTAGGAAACCCGTTGAAGACGGGATTGTAGGAGGCCCATTGAAGACGGAATTATAGGAGGCCCGTTGAAGACGGGATTCTAGGAGGCCCGTTGAAGACGTGAGTGTATGAGGCCCATTGAAGACGGGATTGTAGGGGGCCCGTTGAAGACGGGATTGTAAGGGCCCGTTGAAGACGGGATTGTAGGAGGTAAGGTAAAAGTAAGGTAAAAGTAAAAGAAGGTAAGGTAAGGTAAGGTAAAAGTAAATTAAGGTAAGGTAAAAGTAAAGTAAGGTAAGGTAAGGTAAAAGTAAGATAGGTAAGGTGATGTAAAAGTAAGGTAAGGTAAGGTAAGGTAAAAGTAAGGTAAGGTTAGGCAAGTAAAGAAAAGACGGGATTGTAGAAGGCCCATTGAAGACGGGATTGTAGGAGGCCCGTTGAAGACGGGATTGTAGGAGGCCCGTTGAAGACCGGATTGTATGAGGCCCGTTGTAGACGGGATTGTAGGAGGCCCGTTGAAGACGGGATTGTATGAGGCCCGTTGTAGACGGGATTGTAGGAGGCCCGTTATAGATGGGATTGTAGGAGGCCCGTTGAAGACGGGATTGTATGAGTCCCCTTGAATATGGGATTGTAAGAAACCCCGTTGAAGACGGGATTGTAGGAGGCCCATTGAAGACGGGATTGTAGGAGGCCCGTTGAAGACGGGATTGTAGGAGGCCCATTGAACGGGATTGTAGGAGGCCCGTTGAAGACGGGATTGCAGAAGGCCCGTTCAAGACGGGATTGCAGAAGGCCCATTGAAGACGAAATTGCAGAAGGTAAGGTAAAATTAAGGTAAAAGTAAAGGAAGGTAAGGTAAGGTAAGGTAAAAGTAAATTAAGGTAAGGTAAAAGTAAAGTAAGGTAAGGTAAGGTAAAAGTAAGGAAAGGTAAGGTGATGTAAAAGTAAGGTAAGGTAAGGTAAGGTAAAAGTAAGGTAGGGTTAGGCAAGCAAAGAAAAGACGGGATTGTAAGAGGCCCATTGAAGACGGGAATGTAGGAGGCCCGTTGAAGACGAGATTGTAGGAGGCCCGTTGAAGACGGGATTGTAGGAGGCCCGTTGAAGAGGGGATTGTAGGAGGCCCGTTGAAGACGGGATTGTAGGAGGCCCGTTGAACGGGATTGTAGGAGGCCCGTCGAAGACGGGATTGTAGGAGGCCCGTCGAAGACGGGATTGTATGAGGCCCGTTGAAGACGGGATTGTATGAGGCCCGTTGAAGACGGGATTGTATGAGGCCCCTTGAATTTGGGATTGTAGGAAACCCGTTGAAGACGGGATTGTAGGAGGCCCATTGAAGACGGAATTATAGGAGGCCCGTTGAAGACGGGATTCTAGGAGGCCCGTTGAAGTCGTGAGTGTATGAGGCCCATTGAAGACGGGATTGTAGGGGGCCCGTTGAAGACGGGATTGTAAGGGCCTGTTGAAGACGGGATTGTAGGAGGTAAGGTAAAAGTAAGGTAAAAGTAAAAGAAGGTAAGGTAAGGTAAGGTAAAAGTAAATTAAGGTAAGGTAAAAGTAAAGTAAGTTAAGGTAAGGTAAAAGTAAGATAGGTAAGGTGATGTAAAAGTAAGGTAAGGTAAAAGTAAGGTAAGGTTAGGCAAGTAAAGAAAAGACGGGATTGTAGAAGGCCCATTGAAGACGGGATTGTAGGAGGCCCGTTGAAGAGGGGATTGTAGGAGGCCCGTTGAAGACCGGATTGTATGAGGCCCGTTGTAGATGGGATTGTAGGAGGCCCGTTGAAGACGGGATTGTATGAGTCCCCTTGAATATGGGATTGTAAGAAACCCCGTTGAAGACGGGATTGTAGGAGGCCCATTGAAGACGGGATTGTAGGAGGCCCGTTGAAGACGGGATTGTAGGAGGCCCGTTGAACGGGATTGTAGGAGGCCCGTCGAAGACGGGATTGTAGGAGGCCCGTCGAAGACGGGATTGTAGGAGTCCCATTGAAGACGGGATTGTATGAGGCCCGTTGAAGACGGGATTGTATGAGGCCCCTTGAATATGGGACTGTAGGAAACCCGTTGAAGACGGGATTGTAGGAGGCCCATTGAAGACGGGATTGTAGGAGGCCCGTTGAAGGCGGGATTGTAGGAGGCCCATTGAACGGGATTGTAGGAGGCCCGTTGAAGACAGGATTGCAGAAGGCCCGTTCAAGACAGAAGGCCCTTTGAAGACGAAATTGCAGAAGGTAAGGTAAAAGTAAGGTAGAAGTAAAGGAAGGTAAGGTAAGGTAAAAGTAAATTAAGGTAAGGTAAAGGTAAAGTAAAAGTAATGTAAGGTAAGGTGATGTAAAAGTAAGGTAAGGTAAGGTAAAAGTAAGGTAAGGTTAGGCAAGTAAAGAAAAGACGGGATTGTAGGAGGCCCGTTGAAGACGGGATTGTAGGAGGCCCGTTGTAGACGGGATTGTAGGAGGGCCGTTGAAGATGGGATTGTAGGAGGCCCGTTGAAGACGGGATTGTAGGAGGCCCGTTGAAGACGGGATTGTATGAGGCCCGTTGTAGACGGGATTGTAGTAGGCCCGTTGAAGACGGGATTGTATGACGCCCGTTGAAGACGGGATTGTATGAGGCCCGTTGAAGACTGGATTGTAGGAGGCCCATTGAAGACGGGATTGTAGGAGGCCCATTGAACGGGATTGTAGGAGGCCCGTTGAAGACAAGATTGTAGGAGGCCCGTTGAAGACGGGATTGTAGGAGTCCCGTTGAAGACGGGATTGTATGAGGCCCATTGAAGATGGGATAGTAGGAGGCTTGTTGAAGACGGGATTGTATGAGGCCCGTTGAAGACGGGATTGTATGAGGCCCGTTAAAGACGGGATTGTATGAGGCCCCTTGAATATGGGATTGTAGGAAACCCGTTGAAGACGGGATTGTAGGAGGCCCATTGAAGACGGAATTATAGGAGGCCCGTTGAAGACGCGAGTGTATGAGGCCCATTGAAGACGGGATTGTAGGGGGCCCGTTGAAGACGGGATTGTAGGAGGTAAGGTAAAAGTAAGGTAAAAGTAAAAGAAGGTAAGGTAAGGTAAGGTAAAAGTAAATTCATGTAAGGTAAAAGTAAAGTAAGGTAAGGTAAGGTAAAAGTAAGATAGGTAAGGTGATGTAAAAGTAAGGTAAGGTAAGGTAAGGTAAAAGTAAGGTAAGGTTAGGCAAGTAAAGAAAAGACGGGATTGTAGGAGGCCCATTGAAGACGGGATTGTAGGAGGCCCGTTGAAGACGGGATTGTAGGAGGCCCGTTGAAGACGGGATTGTAGGAGGCCCGTTGAAGACGGGATTGTATGAGGCCCGTTGTAAACGGGATTGTAGGAGGCCCGTTGAAGACGGGATTGTATGAGGCCCGTTGTAGACGGGATTGTAGGAGGCCTTTATAGATGGGATTGTAGGAGGCCCGTTGAAGACGGGATTGTATGAGGCCCCTTGAATATGGGATTGTAAGAAACCCCGTTGAAGACGGGATTGTAGGAGGCTCATTGAAGATGGGATTGTAGGAGGCCCGTTGAAGACGGGATTGTAGGAGGCCCATTGAACGGGATTGTAGGAGGCCCGTTGAAGACGGGATTGCAGAAGGCCCGTTCAAGACGGGATTGCAGAAGGCCCATTGAAGACGAAATTGCAGAAGGTAAGGTAAAATTAAGGTAAAAGTAAAGGAAGGTAAGGTAAGGTAAGGTAAAAGTAAATTAAGGTAAGGTAAAAGTAAAGTAAGGTAAGGTAAGGTAAGGTAAAAGTAAGGAAAGGTAAGGTGATGTAAAAGTAAGGTAAGGTAAGGTAAGGTAAAAGTAAGGTAGGGTTAGGCAAGTAAAGAAAAGACGGGATTGTAAGAGGCCCATTGAAGACGGGATTGTAGGAGGCCCGTTGAAGACGAGATTGTAGGAGGCCCGTTGAAGACGGGATTGTAGGAGGCCCGTTGAAGACGGGATTGTAGGAGGCCCGTTGAAGACGGGATTGTAGGAGGCCCGTTGAACGGGATTGTAGGAGGCCCGTCGAAGACGGGATTGTAGGAGGCCCGTCGAAGACGGGATTGTAGGAGTCCCATTGAAGACGGGATTGTATGAGGCCGTTGAAGACGGGATTGTATGAGGCCCCTTGAATATGGGATTGTAGGAAACCCGTTGAAGACGGGATTGTAGGAGGCCCATTGAAGACGGGATTGTAGGAGGCCCGTTGAAGGCGGGATTGTAGGAGGCCCGTTGAAGGCGGGATTGTAGGAGGCCCATTGAACGGGATTGTAGGAGGCCCGTTGAAGACAGGATTGCAGAAGGCCCGTTCAAGACAGAAGGCCCTTTGAAGACGAAATTGCAGAAGGTAAGGTAAAAGTAAGGTAGAAGTAAAGGAAGGTAAGGTAAGGTAAAAGTAAATTAAGGTAAGGTAAAGGTAAAGTAAAAGTAATGTAAGGTAAGGTGATGTAAAAGTAAGGTAAGGTAAGGTAAAAGTAAGGTAAGGTTAGGCAAGTAAAGAAAAGACGGGATTGTAGGAGGCCCGTTGAAGACGGGATTGTAGGAGGCCCGTTGTAGACGGGATTGTAGGAGGGCCGTTGAAGATGGGATTGTAGGAGGCCCGTTGAAGACGGGATTGTAGGAGGCCCGTTGAAGACGGGATTGTATGAGGCCCGTTGTAGACGGGATTGTAGTAGGCCCGTTGAAGACGGGATTGTATGACGCCCGTTGAAGACGGGATTGTATGAGGCCCGTTGAAGACTGGATTATAGGAGGCCCATTGAAGACGGGATTGTAGGAGGCCCATTGAACGGGATTGTAGGAGGCCCGTTGAAGACAAGATTGTAGGAGGCCCGTCGAAGACGGGATTGTAGGAGGCCCGTCGAAGGCGGGATTGTATGAGGCCCGTTGAAGACGGGATTGTATGAGGCCCGTTGAAGACGGGATTGTATGAGGCCCCTTGAATTTGGGATTGTAGAAAACCCGTTGAAGACGGGATTGTAGGAGGCCCATTGAAGACGGAATTATAGGAGGCCCGTTGAAGACGGGATTCTAGGAGGCCCGTTGAAGACGCGAGTGTATGAGGCCTATTGAAGACGGGATTGTAGGGGGCCCGTTGAAGACGGGATTGTAGGAGGTAAGGTAAAAGTAAGGTAAAAGTAAAAGAAGGTAAGGTAAGGTAAGGTAAAAGTAAATTCAGGTAAGGTAAAAGTAAAGTAAGGTAAGGTAAGGTAAAAGTAAGATAGGTAAGGTGATGTAAAAGTAAGGTAAGGTAAGGTAAGGTAAAAGTAAGGTAAGGTTAGGCAAGTAAAGAAAAGACGGGATTGTAGGAGGCCCATTGAAGACGGGATTGTAGGAGGCCCGTTGAAGACGGGATTGTAGGAGGCCCGTTGAAGACGGGATTGTATGAGGCCCGTTGTAAACGGGATTGTAGGAGGCCCGTTGAAGACGGGATTGTATGAGGCCCGTTGTAGACGGGATTGTAGGAGGTCCGTTATAGATGGGATTGTAGGAGGCCCGTTGAAGACGGGATTGTATGAGGCCCCTTGAATATGGGATTGTAAGAAACCCCGTTGAAGACGGGATTGTAGGAGGCTCATTGAAGATGGGATTGTAGGAGGCCCGTTGAAGACGGGATTGTAGGAGGCCCATTGAACGGGATTGTAGGAGGCCGGTTGAAGACGGGATTGCAGAAGGCCCGTTCAAGACGGGATTGCAGAAGGCCCATTGAAGACGAAATTGCAGAAGGTAAGGTAAAATTAAGGTAAAAGTAAAGGAAGGTAAGGTAAGGTAAGGTAAAAGTAAATTAAGGTAAGGTAAAAGTAAAGTAAGGTAAGGTAAGGTAAGGTAAAAGTAAGGAAAGGTAAGGTGATGTAAAAGTAAGGTAAGGTAAGGTAAGGTAAAAGTAAGGTAGGGTTAGGCAAGTAAAGAAAAGACGGGATTGTAAGAGGCCCATTGAAGACGGGATTGTAGGAGGCCCGTTGAAGATGAGATTGTAGGAGGCCCGTTGAAGACGGGATTGTAGGAGGCCCGTTGAAGACGGGATTGTAGGAGGCCCGTTGAAGACGGGATTGTAGGAGGCCCGTTGAACGGGATTGTAGGAGGCCCGTCGAAGACGGGATTGTAGGAGGCCCGTCGAAGACGGGATTGTAGGAGTCCCGTTGAAGACGGGATTGTATGAGGCCCGTTGAAGACGAAATTGCAGAAGGTAAGGTAAAAGTAAGGTAAAAGTAAAGGAAGGTAAGGTAAGGTAAAAGTAAATTAAGGTAAGGTAAAAGTAAAGTAAGGTAAGGTAAGGTAAGGTAAGGTAAAAGTAAGGTAAGGTAAGGTGATGTAAAAGTAAGGTAAGGTAAGGTAAAAGTAAGGTAAGGTTAGGCAAGTAAAGAAAAGACGGGATTGTAGGAGGCCTGTTGAAGACAGGATTGTAGGAGGCCCGCTGTAGACGGGATTGTAGGAGGCCCGTTGAAGAAGGGATTGTAGGAGGCCCCTTGAAGACGAGATTGTAGGAGGCCCGTTGAAGACGGGACTGTAGGAGGCCCGTTGAAGACGGGATGGTATGAGGCCCATTGAAGACGGGATTGTAGAAGGCCCGTTGAAGACGGGATTGTATGAGGCCCATTGAAGACGGGATTGTAGGAGGCCCGTTGAAGACGGGATTGTATGAGGCCCGTTGTAGACGGGATTGTAGGAGGCCCGTTGAAGACGGGATTGTATGAGGCCCGTTGAAGACGAGATTGTATGAGGCCCGTTGAAGACGGGATTGTATGAGGCCCGTTGAAGACGGGATTGTAGGAGGCCCGTTGAAGACGGGATTGTATTAGGCCCATTGAAGATGGGATTGTAGGAGGCCCGTTGAAGTCAGGATTGTATGAGTCCCGTTGAAGACGGCATTGTAGGAGGCCCATTGTAGGAGGCCCAGTAAGGTAAGGTAAAAGTAAGATAGGTAAGGTGATGTAAAAGTAAGGTAAGGTAAGGTAAGGTAAAAGTAAGGTAAGGTTAGGCAAGTAAAGAAAAGACGGGATTGTAGGAGGCCCATTGAAGACGGGATTGTAGGAGGCCCGTTGAAGACGGGATTGTAGGAGGCCCGTTGAAGACGGGATTGTATGAGGCCCGTTGTAAACGGGATTGTAGGAGGCCCGTTGAAGACGGGATTGTATGAGGCCCGTTGTAGACGGGATTGTAGGAGGTCAGTTATAGATGGGATTGTAGGAGGCCCGTTGAAGACGGGATTGTATGAGGCCCCTTGAATATGGGATTGTAAGAAACCCCGTTGAAGACGGGATTGTAGGAGGCTCATTGAAGATGGGATTGTAGGAGGCTCGTTGAAGACGGGATTGTAGGAGGCCCATTGAACGGGATTGTAGGAGGCCCGTTGAAGACGGGATTGCAGAAGGCCCGTTCAAGACGGGATTGCAGAAGGCCCATTAAAGACGAAATTGCAGAAGGTAAGGTAAAATTAAGGTAAAAGTAAAGGAAGGTAAGGTAAGGTAAGGTAAAAGTAAATTAAGGTAAGGTAAAAGTAAAGTAAGGTAAGGTAAGGTAAGGTAAAAGTAAGGAAAGGTAAGGTGATGTAAAAGTAAGGTAAGGTAAGGTAAGGTAAAAGTAAGGTAGGGTTAGGCAAGTAAAGAAAAGACGGGATTGTAAGAGGCCCATTGAAGACGGGATTGTAGGAGGCCCGTTGAAGATGAGATTGTAGGAGGCCCGTTGAAGACGGGATTGTAGGAGGCCCGTTGAAGACGGGATTGTAGGAGGCCCGTTGAAGACGGGATTGTAGGAGGCCCGTTGAACGGGATTGTAGGAGGCCCGTCGAAGACGGGATTGTAGGAGGCCCGTCGAAGACGGGATTGTAGGAGTCCCGTTGAAGACGGGATTGTATGAGGCCCGTTGAAGACGAAATTGCAGAAGGTAAGGTAAAAGTAAGGTAAAAGTAAAGGAAGGTAAGGTAAGGTAAAAGTAAATTAAGGTAAGGTAAAAGTAAAGTAAGGTAAGGTAAGGTAAGGTAAAAGTAAGGTAAGGTAAGGTGATGTAAAAGTAAGGTAAGGTAAGGTAAAAGTAAGGTAAGGTTAGGCAAGTAAAGAAAAGACGGGATTGTAGGAGGCCTGTTGAAGACAGGATTGTAGGAGGCCCGCTGTAGACGGGATTGATGGAGGCCCGTTGAAGAAGGGATTGTAGGAGGCCCGTTGAAGACGAGATTGTAGGAGGCCCGTTGAAGACGGGATTGTAGAAGGCCAGTTGAAGACGGGATTGTATGAGGCCCATTGAAGACGGGATTGTAGGAGGCCCGTTGAAGACGGGATTGTATGAGGCCCGTTGTAGACGGGATTGTAGGAGGCCCGTTGAAGACGGGATTGTATGAGGCCCGTTGAAGACGAGATTGTATGAGGCCCGTTGAAGACGGGATTGTATGAGGCCCGTTGAAGACGGGATTGTAGGAGGCCCGTTGAAGACGGGATTGTATTAGGCCCATTGAAGATGGGATTGTAGGAGGCCCGTTGAAGTCAGGATTGTATGAGTCCCGTTGAAGACGGCATTGTAGGAGGCCCATTGTAGGAGGCCCAGTAAGGTAAGGTAAGGTAAAAGTAAGATAGGTAAGGTGATGTAAAAGTAAGGTAAGGTAAGGTAAGGTAAAAGTAAGATTAGGTTAGGCAAGTAAAGAAAAGACGGGATTGTAGGAGGCCCATTGAAGACGGGATTGTAGGAGGCCCGTTGAAGACGGGATTGTAGGAGGCCCGTTGAAGACGGGATTGTATGAGGCCCGTTGTAAACGGGATTGTAGGAGGCCCGTTGAAGACGGGATTGTATGAGGCCCGTTGTAGACGGGATTGTAGGAGGCCCGTTGAAGACGGGATTGTATGAGGCCCGTTGTAGACGGGATTGTAGGAGGCCCGTTATAGATGGGATTGTAGGAGGCCCGTTGAAGACGGGATTGTATGAGGCCCCTTGAATATGGGATTGTAAGAAACCCGTTGAAGACGGGATTGTAGGAGGCCCATTGAAGACGGGATTGTAGGAGGCCCGTTGAAGACGGGATTGTAGGAGGCCCATTGAACGGGATTGCAGAAGGTAAGATAAAATTAAGGTAAAAGTAAACGAAGGTAAGGTAAGGTAAGGTAAAAGTAAATTAAGGTAAGGTAAAAGTAAAGTACGGTAAGGTAAGGTAAAAGTAAGGAAAGGTAAGGTGATGTAAAAGTAAGGTAAGGTAAAAGTAAGGTAGGGTTAGGCAAGTAAAGAAAAGACGGGATTGTAGGAGGCCCATTGAAGACGGGATTGTAGGAGGCCCGTTGAAGACGAGATTGTAGGAGGCCCCTTGAATATGGGATTGTAGGAAACCCGTCGAAGACGGGATTGTAGGAGGCCCATTGAAGACGGGATTGTAGGAGGCCCATTGAAGACGGGATTGTAGAAGGCCCATTGAACGGGATTGTAGGAGGCCCGTTGAAGACGGGATTGCAGAAGGCCCGTTCAAGATGGGATTGCAGAAGGCCCTTTGAAGACGAAATTGCAGAAGGTAAGGTAAAAGTAAAGGAAGGTAAGGTAAGGTAAAAGTAAATTAAGGTAAGGTAAAAGTAAAGTAAGGTAAGGTAAGGTAAGGTAAAAGTAAGGTAAGGTAAGGTGATGTAAAAGTAAGGTAAGGTAAGGTAAATGTAAGGTAAGGATAGGCAAGTAAAGAAAAGACGGGATTGTAGGAGGCCCGTTGAAGACGGGATTGTAGGAGGCCCGTTGTAGACGGGATTGTAGGAGGCCCGTTGAAGACGGGATTGTAGGAGGCCCGTTAAAGACGGGATTGTAGGAGGCCCGTTGTAGACGGGATTGTAGGAGGCCCGTTATAGATGGGATTGTAGGAGGCCCGTTGAAGACGGGATTGTATGAGGCCCCTTGAATATGGGATTGTAAGAAACCCGTTGAAGACGGGATTTTAGGAGGCCCATTGAAGACGGGATTGTAGGAGGCCCGTTGAAGACGGGATTGTAGGAGGCCCATTGAACGGGATTGTAGGAGGCCCGTTGAAGACGGGATTGCAGAAGGCCCGTTCAAGACGGGATTGCAGAAGGCTCATTGAAGACGAAATTGCAGAAGGTAAGATAAAATTAAGGTAAAAGTAAACGAAGGTAAGGTAAGGTAAGGTAAAAGTAAATTAAGGTAAGGTAAAAGTAAAGTACGGTAAGGTAAGGTAAAAGTAAGGAAAGGTAAGGTGATGTAAAAGTAAGGTAAGGTAAAAGTAAGGTAGGGTTAGGCAAGTAAAGAAAAGACGGGATTGTAGGAGGCCCATTGAAGACGGGATTGTAGGAGGCCCGTTGAAGACGAGATTGTAGGAGGCCCGTTGAAGACGGGAATGTAGGAGTCCCGTCGAAGACGGGATTGTAGGAGGCCCGTCGAAGACGGGATTGTAGGAGGCCCGTCGAAGACGGGATTGTAGGAGGCCCGTCGAAGACGGGATTGTAGGAGTCCCGTCGAAGACGGGATTGTATGAGGCCCGTTGAAGATGGGATTGTATGAGGCCCCTTGAATATGGGATTGTAGGAAACCCGTCGAAGACGGGATTGTAGGAGGCCCATTGAAGACGGGATTGTAGGAGGCCCATTGAAGACGGGATTGTAGAAGGCCCATTGAACGGGATTGTAGGAGGCCCGTTGAAGACGGGATTGCAGAAGGCCCGTTCAAGATGGGATTGCAGAAGGCCCTTTGAAGACGAAATTGCAGAAGGTAAGGTAAAAGTAAAGGAAGGTAAGGTAAGGTAAAAGTAAATTAAGGTAAGGTAAAAGTAAAGTAAGGTAAGGTAAGGTAAGGTAAAAGTAAGGTAAGGTAAGGTGATGTAAAAGTAAAGTAAGGTAAGGTAAGGTAAGGTAAAAGTAAGGTAAGGTAAGGTGATGTAAAAGTAAGGTAAGGTAAGGTAAATGTAAGGTAAGGTTAGGCAAGTAAAGAAAAGACGGGATTGTAGGAGGCCCGTTGAAGACGGGATTGTAGGAGGCCCGTTGTAGACGGGATTGTAGGAGGCCCGTTGAAGACGGGATTGTAGGAGGCCCGTTGAAGACGGGATTGTAGGAGGCCCGTTGAAGACGGGATTGTATGAGGCCCGTTGTAGACGGGATTGTAGGAGGCCCGTTGAAGACGGGATTGTATGACGCCCGTTGAAGACGGGATTGTATGAGGCCCGTTGAAGACGGGATTGTAGGAGGCCCATTGAAGACGGGATTGTAGGAGGCCCATTGAACGGGATTGTAGGAGGCCCGTTGAAGACGAGATTGTAGGAGGCCCGTTGAAGACGGGATTGTAGGAGGCCCGTTGAAGACGGGATTGTATGAGGCCCATTGAAGACGGGATTGTAGGAGGCCCGTTGAAGACGGGATTGTATGAGGCCCGTTGTAGACGGGAGTGTAGGAGGCCCGTTGAAGACGGGATTGTAGGAGGCCCGTTGAAGATGAGATTGTATGAAGCCCGTTGAAGAAGGGATTGTATGAGGCCCGTTGAAGACGGGATTGTATGAGGCCCCTTGAATATGGGATTGTAGGAAACCCATTGAAGACGGGATTGTAGGAGGCCCATAGAAGACGGGATTGTATGAGGCCCGTTGTAAACGGGATTGTAGGAGGCCCGTTGAAGACGGGATTGTATGAGGCCCGTTGAAGACGGGATTGTATGAGGCCCGTTGAAGACGGCATTGTAGGAGGCCCGTTGAAGACGGGATTGTATGAGGCCCGTTGTAGACGGGATTGTAGGAGGCCCGTTGAAGACGGGATTGTATGAGGCCCGTTGTAGACGGGATTGTAGGAGGCCCGTTGAAGACGGGATTGTATGAGGCCCGTTGAAAACGGGATTGTAGGAGGCCCGTTGAAGACGGGATTGTATGAGGCCCGTTGTAGACGGGATTGTAGGAGGCCCGTTGAAGACGGGATTGTATGAGGCCCGTTGTAGACGGGATTGTAGGAGGCCCGTTGAAGACGGGATTGTATGAGGCCCGTTGTAGACGGGATTGTAGGAGGCCCGTTATAGATGGGATTGTAGGAGGCCCGTTGAAGACGGGATTGTATGAGGCCCCTTGAATATGGGATTGTAAGAAACCCCTTGAAGACGGGATTGTAGGAGGCCCATTGAAGACGGGATTGTAGGAGGCCCGTTGAAGACGGGATTGTAGGAGGCCCATTGAACGGGATTGTAGGAGGCCCGTTGAAGACGGGATTGCAGAAGGCCCGTTCAAGATGGGATTGCAGAAGGCCCATTGAAGACGAAATTGCAGAAGGTAAGGTAAAATTAAGGTAAAAGTAAAGGAAGGTAAGGTAAGGTAAGGTAAAAGTAAATTAAGGTAAGGTAAAAGTAAAGAAAGGTAAGGTAAGGTAAAAGTAAGGAAAGGTAAGGTGATGTAAAAGTAAGGTAAGGTAAGGTAAGGTAAAAGTAAGGTAGGGTTAGGCAAGTAAAGAAAAGACGGGATTGTAAGAGGCCCATTGAAGACGGGATTGTAGGAGGCCCGTTGAAGACGAGATTGTAGGAGGCCCGTTGAAGACGGGATTGTAGGAGGCCTGTTGAAGACGGGATTGTAGGAGGCCTGTTGAAGACGGGATTGTAGGAGGCCCATTGAACGGGATTGTAGGAGGCCCGTCGAAGACGGGATTGTAGGAGGCCCGTCGAAGACGGGATTGTATGAGGCCCGTTGAAGACGGGATTGTATGAGGCCCCTTGAATTTGGGATTGTAGGAAACCCGTTGAAGACGGGATTGTAGGAGGCCCATTGAAGACGGAATTATAGGAGGCCGGTTGAAGACGGGATTCTAGGAGGCCCGTTGAAGACGCCAGTGTATGAGGCCCATTGAAGACGGGATTGTAGGGGGCCCGTTGAAGACTGGATTGTAGGAGGTAAGGTAAAAGTAAGGTAAAAGTAAAAGAAGGTAAGGTAAGGTAAGGTAAAAGTAAATTAAGGTAAGGTAAAAGTAAAGTAAGGTAAGGTAAGGTAAAAGTAAGATAGGTAAGGTGATGTAAAAGTAAGGTAAGGTAAGGTAAGGTAAAAGTAAGGTAAGGTTAGGCAAGTAAAGAAAAGACGGGATTGTAGGAGGCCCATTGAAGACGGGATTGTAGGAGGCCCGTTGAAGACGGGATTGTAGGAGGCCCGTTGAAGACGGGATTGTATGAGGCCCGTTGTAGACGGGATTGTAGGAGGCCCGTTGAAGACGGGATTGTATGAGGCCCATTGTAGACGGGATTGTAGGAGGCCCGTTATAGATGGGATTGTAGGAGGCCCGTTGAAGACGGGATTGTATGAGGCCCCTTGAATATGGGATTGTAAGAAACCCCGTTGAAGACGTGATTGTAGGAGGCCCATTGAAGACGGGATTGTAGGAGGCCCGTTGAAGACGGGATTGTAGGAGGCCCATTGAAGACGGGATTGTAGGAGGCCCGTTGAAGGCGGGATTGTAGGAGGCCCATTGAACGGGATTGTAGGAGGCCCGTTGAAGACAGGATTGCAGAAGGCCCGTTCAAGACAGAAGGCCCTTTGAAGACGAAATTGCAGAAGGTAAGGTAAAAGTAAGGTAAAAGTAAAGGAAGGTAAGGTAAGGTAAAAGTAAATTAAGGTAAGGTAAAGGTAAAGTAAAAGTAAGGTAAGGTAAGGTGATGTAAAAGTAAGGTAAGGTAAGGTAAAAGTAAGGTAAGGTTAGGCAAGTAAAGAAAAGACGGGATTGTAGGAGGCCCATTGAAGACGGGATTGTAGGCCCGTTGTAGACGGGATTGTAGGAGGCCCGTTGAAGACGGGATTGTAGGAGGCCCGTTGAAGACGGGATTGTAGGAGGCCCGTTGAAGACGGGATTGTAGGAGGCCCGTTGAAGACGGGATTGTAGGAGGCCCGTTGAAGACGGGATTGTATGAGGCCCGTTGTAGACGGGATTGTAGGAGGCCCGTTGAAGACGGGATTGTATGACGCCCGTTGAAGACGGGATTGTATGAGGCCCGTTGAAGACGGGATTGTAGGAGGCCCATTGAAGACGGGATTGTAGGAGGCCCATTGAACGGGATTGTAGGAGGCCCGTTGAAGACGAGATTGTAGGAGGCCCGTTGAAGACGGGATTGTAGGAGGCCCGTTGAAGACGGGATTGTATGAGGCCCATTGAAGACGGGATTGTAGGAGGCCCGTTGAAGACGGGATTGTATGAGGCCCGTTGTAGACGGGATTGTAGGAGGCCCGTTGAAGACGGGATTGTAGGAGGCCCGTTGAAGATGAGATTGTATGAAGCCCGTTGAAGAAGGGATTGTATGAGGCCCGTTGAAGACGGGATTGTATGAGGCCCCTTGAATATGGGATTGTAGGAAACCCATTGAAGACGGGATTGTAGGAGGCCCATTGAAGACGGGATTGTATGAGGCCCGTTGTAAACGGGATTGTAGGAGGCCCGTTGAAGACGGGATTGTATGAGGCCCGTTGAAGACGGGATTGTATGAGGCCCGTTGAAGACGGCATTGTAGGAGGCCCGTTGAAGACGGGATTGTATGAGGCCCGTTGTAGACGGGATTGTAGGAGGCCCGTTGAAGACGGGATTGTATGAGGCCCGTTGTAGACGGGATTGTAGGAGGCCCATTGAAGACGGGATTGTATGAGGCCCGTTGAAAACGGGATTGTAGGAGGCCCGTTGAAGACGGGATTGTATGAGGCCCGTTGTAGACGGGATTGTAGGAGGCCCGTTGAAGACGGGATTGTATGAGGCCCGTTGTAGACGGGATTGTAGGAGGCCCGTTGAAGACGGGATTGTATGAGGCCCGTTGTAGACGGGATTGTAGGAGGCCCGTTATAGATGGGATTGTAGGAGGCCCGTTGAAGACGGGATTGTATGAGGCCCCTTGAATATGGGATTGTAAGAAACCCCTTGAAGACGGGATTGTAGGAGGCCCATTGAAGACGGGATTGTAGGAGGCCCGTTGAAGACGGGATTGTAGGAGGCCCATTGAACGGGATTGTAGGAGGCCCGTTGAAGACGGGATTGCAGAAGGCCCGTTCAAGATGGGATTGCAGAAGGCCCATTGAAGACGAAATTGCAGAAGGTAAGGTAAAATTAAGGTAAAAGTAAAGGAAGGTAAGGTAAGGTAAGGTAAAAGTAAATTAAGGTAAGGTAAAAGTAAAGAAAGGTAAGGTAAGGTATAAGTAAGGAAAGGTAAGGTGATGTAAAAGTAAGGTAAGGTAAGGTAAGGTAAAAGTAAGGTAGGGTTAGGCAAGTAAAGAAAAGACGGGATTGTAAGAGGCCCATTGAAGACGGGATTGTAGGAGGCCCGTTGAAGACGAGATTGTAGGAGGCCCGTTGAAGACGGGATTGTAGGAGGCCCGTTGAAGATGGGATTGTAGGAGGCCTGTTGAAGACGGGATTGTAGGAGGCCCATTGAACGGGATTGTAGGAGGCCCGTCGAAGACGGGATTGTAGGAGGCCCGTCGAAGACGGGATTGTATGAGGCCCATTGAAGACGGGATTGTATGAGGCTCGTTGAAGACGGGATTGTATGAGGCCCCTTGAATTTGGGATTGTAGGAAACCCGTTGAAGACGGGATTGTAGGAGGCCCATTGAAGACGGAATTATAGGAGGCCCGTTGAAGACGGGATTCTAGGAGGCCCGTTGAAGAGGCCAGTGTATGAGGCCCATTGAAGACGGGATTGTAGGGGGCCCGTTGAAGACTGGATTGTAGGAGGTAAGGTAAAAGTAAGGTAAAAGTAAAAGAAGGTAAGGTAAGGTAAGGTAAAAGTAAATTAAGGTAAGGTAAAAGTAAAGTAAGGTAAGGTAAGGTAAAAGTAAGATAGGTAAGGTGATGTAAAAGTAAGGTAAGGTAAGGTAAGGTAAAAGTAAGGTAAGGTTAGGCAAGTAAAGAAAAGACGGGATTGTAGGAGGCCCATTGAAGACGGGATTGTAGGAGGCCCGTTGAAGACGGGATTGTAGGAGGCCCGTTGAAGACGGGATTGTATGAGGCCCGTTGTAGACGGGATTGTAGGAGGCCCGTTGAAGACGGGATTGTATGAGGCCCGTTGTAGACGGGATTGTAGGAGGCCCGTTATAGATGGGATTGTAGGAGGCCCGTTGAAGACGGGATTGTATGAGGCCCCTTGAATATGGGATTGTAAGAAACCCCGTTGAAGACGTGATTGTAGGAGGCCCATTGAAGACGGGATTGTAGGAGGCCCGTTGAAGACGGGATTGTAGGAGGCCCATTGAAGACGGGATTGTAGGAGGCCCGTTGAAGGCGGGATTGTAGGAGGCCCATTGAACGGGATTGTAGGAGGCCCGTTGAAGACAGGATTGCAGAAGGCACGTTCAAGACAGAAGGCCCTTTGAAGACGAAATTGCAGAAGGTAAGGTAAAAGTAAGGTTAAAGTAAAGGAAGGTAAGGTAAGGTAAAAGTAAATTAAGGTAAGGTAAAGGTAAAGTAAAAGTAAGGTAAGGTAAGGTGATGTAAAAGTAAGGTAAGGTAAGGTAAAAGTAAGGTAAGGTTAGGCAAGTAAAGAAAAGACGGGATTGTAGGAGGCCCGTTGAAGACGGGATTGTAGGAGGCCCGTTGTAGACGGGATTGTAGGAGGCCCGTTGAAGATGGGATTGTAGGAGGCCCGTTGAAGACGGGATTGTAGGAGGCCCGTTGAAGACGGGATTGTATGAGGCCCGTTGTAGACGGGATTGTAGTAGGCCCATTGAAGACGGGATTGTATGACGCCCGTTGAAGACGGGATTGTATGAGGCCCGTTGAAGACGGGATTGTAGGAGGCCCATTGAAGACGGGATTGTAGGAGGCCCATTGAACGGGATTGTAGGAGGCCCGTTCAACGGGATTGTAGGAGGCCCGTTGAAGACAAGATTGTAGGAGGCCCGTTGAAGACGGGATTGTAGGAGTCCCGTTGAAGACGGGATTTTATGAGGCCCATTGAAGACGGGATTGTAGGAGGCCCGTTGAAGACGGGATTGTATGAGGCCCATTGTAGACGGGATTGTAGGAGGCCCGTTGAAGACGGGATTGTAGGAGGGCCGTTGAAGAAGAGATTGTATGAGGCCCGTTGAAGACGGGATTGTATGAGGCCCGTTGAAGACGGGATTGTATGAGGCCCCTTGAATATGGGATTGTAGGAAACCCGTTGAAGACGGGATTGTAGGAGGCCCATTGAAGACGGGATTGTATGAGGCCCGTTGAAGACGGGATTGTAGGAGGCCCGTTGAAGACGGGATTGTAGGAGGCCCGTTGAAGACAGGATTGTATGAGGCCCGTTGAAGACGGGATTGTATGAGGCCCGTTGAAGACGGGATTGTAGGAGGCCCGTTGAAGACGGGATTGTATTAGGCCCATTGAAGACGGGATTGTAGGAGGCCCGTTGAAGACGGGATTGTATGAGTCCCGTTGAAGACGGCATTGTAGGAGGCCCATTGAAGACAGGATTGTAGGAGGCCCATTCAAGACGGGATTGTAGGAGGCCCGTTGAAGACGGGATTGCAGAAGGCCCTTTCAAGACGGGATTGCAGAAGGCCCATTGAAGACGAAATTGCAGAAGGTAAGGTAAAAGTAAGGTAAAAGTAAAGGAAGGTAAGGTAAGGTAAGGTAAAAGTAAATTAAGGTAAGGTAAAAGTAAAGTAAAGTAAGGTAAGGTAAAAGTAAGGTAAGGTAATGTAAAAGTAAGGTAAGGTAAGGCAAGTAAAGAAAAGACGGGATTGTATGAGGCCCGTTGAAGACGGGATTGTAGAAAGCCCATAGAAGACAGAATTGTATGAGGCCCGTTGGAGACGGGACTGTAGGAGGCCCGTTGAACGGGATTGTAGGAGGCCTGTTCAAGATGGGACTGTATGAGGCCCATTGAAGACGGGATTATAGGAGGCCCATTGAAGACGGGATTCTAGGAGGCCCGTTGAAGACGCGAGTGTATGAGGCCCATTGAAGACGGGATTGTATGAGGCCCGTTGAAGAAGGGATTGTAGGAGGCGCGTTCAAGCCGGGATTGTAGGAGGCATATTAAAGACGGGATTGTATGAGGCCCGT
This sequence comes from Cyrtodaria siliqua, assembly GCA_037043455.1. Classification (NCBI taxonomy): domain Eukaryota; kingdom Metazoa; phylum Mollusca; class Bivalvia; order Adapedonta; family Hiatellidae; genus Cyrtodaria; species Cyrtodaria siliqua. Next base: position 71,473 of record JAWPHD010000744.1, on the reverse strand, counting down.
TGAAGACAGGATTGTAGGAGGCCCGTTAAAGACGGGATTGTATTAGGCCCGTTGTAGACGGGATTGTATGAGGCCCATTGAAGACGGGATTGTATGAGGCCCATTCAAGACGGGATTGTAGGAGGCCCGTTTAAGACGGGATTGTAGGAGGCCCGTTGAAGACGGGATTGTCCGAGGCCCATTGAAGACGGGATTGTATGAGGCCCGTTGAAGACGGGATTGTAGGAGGCCCGTTGAAGACGGGATTGTACGAGGCCCGTTGAAGACGGGATTGTAGGAGGCCCGTTGAAGACGGGATTGTAGGAGGCCCGTTGAAGACGCGATTGTATGAGGCCCGTTGTAGACGGGATTGTAGGAGGCCCGTTGAAGACGGGATTGTATGAGGCCCGTTAAAGACGGGATTGTATGAGGCCCCTTGAATATGGGATTGTAGGAAACCCGTTGAAGACTGGATTGTAGGAGGCCCGTTGAAGACAGGATTGTAGGAGGCCCGTTAAACGGGATTGTAGGAGGCCCATTGAACGGGATTGTAGGAGGCGCGTTGAAGACGGGATTGCAGAAGGCCCGTTCAAGATGGGATTGCAGAAGGCCCGTTGAAGACGAAATTGCAGAAGGTAAGGTAAAAGTAAGGTAAAAGTAAAAGAAGGTAAGGTAAGGTAAAAGTAAATTAAGGTAAGGTAAAAGTAAAGTAAGGTAAGGTAAGGTAAAAGTAAGGAAAGGTAAGGTGATGTAAAAGTAAGGTAAGGTAAGGTAAGGTAAAAGTAAGGTAGGGTTAGGCAAGTAAAGAAAAGACGATATTGTAGGAGGCCCATTGAAGACGGGATTGTAGGAGGCCCGTTAAAGACGAGATTGTAGGAGGCCCGTTGAAGACGGGATTGTAGCAGGCCCGTTGAAGACGAGATTGTAGGAGGCCCGTTGAAGACACGATTGTATGAGGCCCATTGAAGACGGGATTGTAGGAGGCCCGTTGAAGACGGGATTGTATGAGGCCCGTTGTAGACGGGATTGTAGGAGGCCCATTGAACGGGATTGTAGGAGGCCCGTTGAAGACGAGATTGTAGGAGGCCCGTTGAAGACGGGATTGTAGGAGGCCCGTTGAAGACACGATTGTATGAGGCCCATTGAAGACGGGATTGTAGGAGGCCCGTTGAAGACGGGATTGTATGAGGCCCGTTGTAGACGGGATTGTAGGAGGCCCGTTAAAGACGGGATTGTAGGAGGCCCGTTGAAGACGGGATTGTATGAGGCCCGTTGTAGACGGGATTGTAGGAGGCCCGTTAAAGACGGGATTGTAGGAGGCCCGTTGAAGATGAGATTGTATGAGGCCCGTTGAAGACGGGATTGTATGAGGCCCGTTGAAGACGAGATTGTATGAGGCCCCTTGAATATGGGATTGTAGGAAACCCGTTGAAGACGGGATTGTAGGAGGCCCATTGAAGACGGGATTGTATGAGGCCCGTTGTAAAAGGGATTGTAGGAGGCCCGTTGAAGACGGGATTGTATGAGGCCCGTTGAAGACGGGATTGTATGAGGCCCGTTGAAGACGGGATTGTATGAAGCCCGTTGAAGACGGGATTGTAGGAGGCCCGTTGAAGACGGGATTGTATTAGGCCTATTGAAGACGGGATTGTAGGAGGCCCGTTAAAGACGAGATTGTATGAGGCCCGTTGAAGACGAGATTGTAGGAGGCCCGTTGAAGACGAGATTGTAGGAGGCCCGTTAAGACGAGATTGTAGGAGGCCCGTTGAAGACGGGATTGTAGGAGGCCCGTTCACGACGGGATTGAAGGAGGCCCGTTGAAGACGGGATTGTACGAGGCCCGTTGAAGACGAGATTGTAGGAGGCCCTTTGAAGACGAGATTGTAGGAGGCCCGTTCAAGACAGGATTGTAGGAGGCCCGTTCAAGACGGGATTGTAGGAGGCCCGTTCAAGACGGGATTGTATGAAGCCCGTTCAAGACGGGATTTTAGAAGGCCAGTTGAAGACGGGATTGTAGAAGGCCAGTTGAAGACGGGATTGTAGGAGGCCCGTTGAAGACGGGATTGTAGGAGGCCAGTTGAAGACGGGACTGTAGGAGGCCCGTTGAAGACGGGATTGTAGGAGGCCCGTTGAAGACGGGATTGTATGAGGCCCGTTGAAGACGTGATTGTATGAGGCCCGTTGAACGGGATTGTAGTAGGCCCATTGAACGGGATTGTATGAGGCCCGTTCAAGACGGGACTGTATGAGGCCCGTTGAAGACAGGATTGTAGGAGGCCCTTTGAAGACGGGATTGTAGGAGGCCCGTTGAAGACGGGATTGTAGGAAGCCCATTGAAGACGGGATTGTAGTAGGCCCGTTGAACGGGATTGTAGGAGGCCCAAACAAGATGGGACTGTATGAGGCACGTTGAAGACGGAATTGTAGGAGGCCCGTTGAAGACGGGATTGTAGGAGGCCCGTTGAAGACGGGATTGTAGGAGGCCCGTTGAAGACGGGAGTGTATGAGGCCCGTTGAAGACGTGATTGTATGAGGCCCGTTCAAGACGGAATTGTAGGAGGCCCGTTCAAGACGGGATTGTAGGAGGCGCATTGAAGACGGGATTGTATGAGGCCCGTTGAAGACCCGTTCAGGGGCACAAATTAGCGGTCGCCCAGTCGCCAATGGCAAGTAAAAAATGGTCTAGGTGACCAAAATTTGACTTTCATGCGCCCATGTGGCGACCAAAAATATTCAATCCAAAAAACGGAAAAAGGGTAATCATTCAACACAAACATTTAAGTTCGAGGATTTTACCGCGCAGTTTTGCTTTGGTCCCGTGAACTACATATTGTTGGCCGAAATAGACAAACCCTTAACAAAATAATAACGAAACAAACGTTTGTTTTTATTTTTCCACTGAGGAAACGAGACAATGTTCGAGATGTTGCGATGTACGGTTTCCCACAAAACTGCAGGTTACGGTACTCTGAGCTTCGAATGTCAATGTAAAATTAAATGTGCAAGAGTACAAGTAACATTTGCTGGTATAAAATCAACATTAAAACAGACATGGTAGTGTTTATTTTACACATGATCATAAATTCGTGTTATAATTTGAAGGGGAAATAATTAGGTTTCACTTTCGGTTTTTGGATATTCTAGAACGCGGCTCTTTTGATTAATAAAATGCGGTGCTTTTAGAAATCATCAATAATAATTATATGGGAATCATGTTCATAAAAAAGGTCTCATACATTAATTTTAAAACTGTATGTCAACATAAATTAAAACTGTATGTCAACATAAAATATTTATAACAAAATAAAACATTAATTTAATAATATCTAATATTTTTTAATCTTTTATTACAATAATTTACATATTCTAGTTGTGATCATTTATAACAAAACTCATTAACAATACTATTTATAATTAAATAGATAACTTGGACTTGTAATGATCAGAAATGTGTTGTTTATGATATTCAATAAACACGGAGTAAATGCATGTAATTGTTCATAAATTATGCACCAGAGTGGTAAAATAAAATAACATTTTGTTGGGCCCCTAACTTTTTGGCTGGGCCCCTAAAAATTCTAAATCAGGGGCCCAGCTGGCTCCTAGCTAAATAGAGTTAGTATGTGCCCCTGCCGTTGAAGACGGGATTGTAGGAGGCCCGTTGAAAACGGGATTGTAGGAGGCCCGTTGAAGCCGGGATTGTAGGAGGCCCGTTGAAGACGGGATTGTATGAGGCCCGTTGAAGACGGGATTGTATGAGGCCCGTTGAAGACGGGATTGTATGAGGCCAGTTGAAGACGGGATTGTATGAGGCCCGTTGAAGACGGGATTGTAGGACACCGAACACACAAACAACTTCCGGTAGATTTGTACTACATATTTTTGTACCCAGAAAAGATCGATTTTAGTTTATTTTTTGAGGTTCGGATTGGGAATTTTTGTCCAGAAATTGGGAAAAAATACACTTTTTGTGATTATGACCGAATATCGACTATAAAATCGGTCGAAAAATAAACCTGTGAGTATATACTGAAAGTTTCATCAAAAACTGAGAAAGTTACAGCCAACGTTAAGTTTTCGTGAGGAAAAAATTAGTATTTAACCCATATAATGAAGTTCAGTGTGACCTTGACCTTTATATTTGACAGGGTCCGACAAATCCTCTGCCCGGAGCCCGCGGGCTACCAAAAGTCGAGATCCGGACTACCATTTTTTACGATCTCGCGTCCGGCGGGCTACTGCAAATTTTCTTTTGAAGTAGCCTGGCAAAAAACCGGATTTTAGCTCTAAATCCATATCATAAAATCCTGTGTTCCCAACTAATTAGTCAGATAAGATTACACCGCCACGCGTCGATAATAACACCAATTAACAAGGTGTCTAGACACCACGGGTGATCGGACCAGATCGATTAACGCATGCATAACTCATTAATATTCATTAGTTGTTTTAATACTAGGGTACACTCTTTGATTGGATAATAACGATGCTGCGTCAATAATTTATTCACTCGGACATGACTGGAAAACATTTGATTGGATGGCCAAGGGGCATTATGGGAGAAGACTGCGTCTCCTTTTTCCTGAGTTTGCAAATTGCATGCAATAAAAACCTGGCGATTGACTAAGACAATTAAAAAAGTCAAAAATCAAATGATAATACAGATGGTACCACGCGGATTACGACAATTTCCACTCATCGCAGCGATTTTTTCCACCGCGGACGTGCCGATTTTGTGAGTAAATTGTATCCACCGCGATTGAAATATAAGGTATTCTCGGTCATCATCGCAGAGAATCCCAGTGAGAACTCGCCGGGGTTTCACGGCGATTTAACTAACTGGATATTTATAGTTTTCATTTTTAATTGCGAAATAATTGTTTGTATCACAAATATTTTACCAAACGTCGTCAATAATTATATCCAGGCAACATATTCAAAAAGCGAATAACAATCCTGACCGGCGCTATTTTAAAAAAGCTGCATCGGGGCACCATACCAATTATAAGAATTTCTGTTTATCTGAACTGAAGGCCCTGGTAAACAATAACAAAAATTATCGGGAAAAGTTGTTTATATGCGAACTTTGATCTTGAATATCTCAACAACCAAGGAAAATTTAATTATTTTTGCATAATTTCTATAAATAGAAGAACTCTGTGGCATGTACTTACCTGATATCGTAAATACATTATTTTTGGCGAGCAACACATTTTTTATCAACATGTCACGCGCTTTCTTAATTTGATTTTTGATGCAAAAAAGTTTGTTCATAATTAAAAAAAACATGTACGCTTATCAATTAGTGTTGACCACCATATTAAAAACATCGCGTTTACAAATGACTTAAACGTGCTTGTGTTTTGTACATGCAACACAAACATGTGTAGTTCATTCCTTTATGAACTCAGTACACGCTACGTCATCACATCACCTGGCCGTTAGCGACGTGTACTAAATAAAGCCTTGGGTACAACGTACATGTATTTGTTTGCACGTGTAGCCGTCGACGTTAGCCTATGGATAGTAGAGACGTGTTTATTTCGTATATAAAAGCACAACTGTATAAGGAAACTTTATTGTTTATTAACGCTAACGTAAAAATGTAAGAAAAAATGTAACCTGGACTAGATTTTATTTTCGAATTTTTTACACGTTTTTTGATGACGACTTTTAAGTACAGATGACTCATTCGCAACATCTCGTACACTGCTTCAGGGATCCCGAGGAATGACGGGTTTGGCCGAGCGTTCACGATTGCAAATGACTATCATCAAAAAAATAAAACATTATCCATTTCATTTCAATGATTAAGAGGCATTTTATAATAATTTGGCTTTAGCACCCACATGATTTAAAATAATCTTTTTAAAATTTAAGTCTAGATTTAGATCTTTATAAAATGCCACTAAATTACTTTTGAAATTGATAATTTGTTTTATTTTTTTATTGGTAAAACAACAAAGTCAAAAGTCATATACTATAGAAATAATTTTATTGGTAAATCCATTTACAAACAAACATGTTCAATAACAGTTCACCAATGTGAAAAATGTTAATGAGTCGCATCGTGTCCGCCGCGTGCATGCCGGGCTACCAAGTTCAGTTTCTGGTAGCCCAGTGGGCTACCACAGATTTTAAAGATTTGTCGGACCCTGTTTTAGTATGGCCATGTCGAAGTTGTACTGAGTATATATTGAAAGTTTGATGAAAAATATCAAAAATTGATAAAATTATAGCCAACGTTAAGTTTTCGTGACGGACGACTGACGGACAACAAAGTGATCCCTATGTATCGCTTTTTTTTCTCGAAAAGGCGACACAAAAAGAAGAATTTTAATATCAGTCTATGTAAAACTGTGAACCATGGGGTGCAGCCAAATTTGATCCCAGGGTCACCATTTCAACAAACTTGGTAGAGGACAATAAACTGATGGTAAATACAAAATATTAAACCTTTGGCTTTTATGGTTTCAGAGAGAAAGATTTTTAAAGTTTTTCCCTATAGTCTATGTAAAACTTTGACCTCTGGGTAGAGGTGTAACAATACATCGAACTATCAATGTATTGCTTGTGATCGTCCCGATAGCGATGCATCGATAGCAAACTGAACTATCGATTACTATTGCCGATAGTATGCTGACCTATCGATAGTTTCAATAGTCAGTTATAGAATTGTTGTACTGTATTGTATTGTATTGTTAATATTTATATATGTATTAAAGAATGCAGTACACAGATATATCAGTTCAGCAATTCATGAATGTGGTAGGCTTCTTGTATTGTAGTTTATTCCTTTCCATTGATAATAATGACACTTTTTTTATGGACATGTCACATGTTATACTTTTCACAACATTTCCATATTTTCCAGGAGACAAACTATCTTTTTACTTATGAAATGTTATATCTGAGGCATTCAACTAGGAGATGAATGTTAAAAACAATGTTAAAAACTGTAACACTTCTGTTTTTCACATTTCAATTTTTGAATTATTCACTGGAAGGTCTCATATTTCAACAAATAATCTGATAAATTCATTTCAGTTTAAATTCAGAGTTTTTACATTTGCTGTCGTGTTTTCCTCTCCCTAAATAGACACTCGGAAAACTAAGCAGGTGCACGCATGAATTCATTTATGGCCTAGAGGGGGATAGGCAGTATTGATAATTTAATCTGGGAATTCCCGAGCCCGTGGTGACTACTAAAAGACGGGATGACTGATACGCGATTATTGAACGCGCACAAAGTAAAAATCTAAAAATTGTACTTTCAAATGGTTTATTGCACCGCAAAAATATTGAGTTAACATTAAAGCAACTTAGGTGAGTATATTTGTTTTATTTGGACATTATCAATTATTTAATGGACCGCTTTCCGTCTGTCCCGGGTAATTTTGAATCCCGTCTTTTAGTAGCTACAGATACGTCACATAGCACCATGAAGTATGGCCTCTACTGTTAGTTTCTCCTATGTAAGCTTTAATAATTTCATATACACTTCATTTTTATCAATTCTTTTGCAATAGTATTGCAATAGTATACAATAGTATTGCAATAGTTTATCACAGTAGTAATAGTATTGCAATTGTACTTTCAGCAATAGCAATACTATTGCAATAGTCCATTGTCCCTTCAATAGTCAGCCCTACCCCTGTGGCGGGGCCAAATTTGAACCCCAGGGTCACCATTTGAACAAATTTGGTAGAGGATCCATAAGTTGATAATAAATAAAAAATAGTAAACCTTTTGTAGCTCTTGTAGTTTCAGAGAAGAAGATTTTTGAAGTTCTTCCCAATAAATCTATGTAAAACTGATCCAACAAGGGCCCCTTAAAGCTCCAAATTAAAGAAAAATTGAACCCATGAACCAAGGTTTCTTTTGAGAATTTTTTTTAAAAAAAATATGCCACCAGTGTACATTACCACATAATGAAAAAGGGCCACAACTCTGGTGTTACTTGTTATATCTGGCTGGTTTCGAGCTTTCATTGATATCAACAATCTGGCCAAGTTTGAGAAAGATCAAATACAAAATTATGGCGTTAGTGTTCACAAGGCTGAAAATGTCAGTAATTCAAGGGGACATAACTCTGTTGTTCCTGGTCCGATATAGCTAGTTTTCAAACGTGTCCAAACTTTCATTACACTCTGTTAAAGTTTGGTAAAGATCAAATGCAAAATGAAGGTCCCAGAGTGTTCACAAGGCAGAATATGGCATTTTTCAATTATTCAAGGGCACATAACTCTAGTGTTCCTGGTCCGATATAGCTGATTTTTTCAAACTTGTCTGAGCTTTCATCAATATCAACAATCTGAAACATGACCAAATATTGAAAAAGGGCCGTTACTCCCGTGCTACTGGTTCGATTTGGCTAGTTTTAAATTCAAACTTGTCCAAGCTTTCACCAATATTAACAATCTGATCAAGTTTGGTAAAGATCGGATGAAAAATGAAGGGCCATAACTCCGCTGTTACTGGTTCAATCTGGCTGTTTTTTTGAACTATCAAGCTTTCATTGATATTAACAATCTGGTAAAGTTTGGTAACGATCGGATGGTAAATGAAGTCCCTATCGTCTTAACGAGTCAAAAGTTAACGACAGACAATGGACAACGGACATCTCGCCATCCCATAAGCTCTGCTGGCCTTTGGCCAATAGAGCTAAAAACAAAACTTTGAGTAAAATTGTAGCAAACTTTTCAGACATAAAAGGCACAATTTCTGCCATATAAGTAATTTCTTTCTAATATTATGTTCACATCAGTACTGTTGAATTACTGTCGTGTACTATATGGTTGACATTCTTGACATTCTTGACATTGCTCATGCCTAAGATAAGTATTTGGTTGAAATTTCACTTGACAACTTGATCCCACAGATTTTGGATTTTTTTCAAAAATGGCCGACTTAAAATAGTCCTTAAGAAGGAGATATGGTAACGGACAGACAAACAGAGGCATTAACAACATCACGCTTTTTGAATAAAAAAGCGAGAGGATAAAGATGATTAACAAAAGCACAATTCAGATGTAAATATAATACAAGCTTAGTACCTGACATACACCATCATATTATTGACCACTTGGATATCACCAATCATGATGGAATGCCAAGGTAACTGCAGCGTGTGCTGTAGATCATGGAGAATTGGTACCTTAATCCGTCTCTCTATAGTCAGTATGGCAGGCATCCTGGATGATTTGCGCGTTCTTACTCGGACTTGCCACTTTCTCCACGCTTGTTCAACATGCTGACGCCCTTGTATTGGCCTGTAAGTTTAAAGAATAGCAATATTGCCTTGTGTCCCTTTAAGAACAGTCTGTATTGACAAAGAAATATAGTACATTGAGGACTGAACACTCATGTCTGTATTGACAAGGAAATATAGTACAGTGAGGACTGAACACTCATGTCTGTATTGACAAGGAAATATAGTACAGTGAGGACTGAACACTCATGTCTGTATTGACAAGGAAATATAGTACAGTGAGGACTGAACACTCATATCTGTATTGACAAGGAAATATAGTACAGTGAGGACTGAACACTCATGTCTGTATTGACAAGGAAATATAGTACAGGAGGACTGAACACTTATGTCTGTATTGACAAGGAAATATAGTACAGTGAGGACTGAACACTCATGTTTGTATTGACAAGGAAATAAAGTACAGTGAGGACTGAACACTCATGTCTGTACTGACATGGAAATATAGTACAGTGAGGACTGAACACTCATGTCTGTATTGACAAGGAAATATAGTACAGTGAGGACTGAACACTCATGTCTGTATTGACAAGGAAATATAGTACAGTGAGGACTGAACACTCATGTCTGTATTGACAAGGAAATATAGTACAGTGAGGACTGAACACTCATGTCTGTATTGACAAGGAAATATAGTACAGTGAGGACTGAACACTCATGTCTGTATTGACAAGGAAATATAGTACAGTGAGGACTGAACACTCATGTCTGTATTGACAAGGAAATATAGTACAGTGAGGACTGGACACTCATGTCTGTATTGACAAGGAAATATAGTACAGTGAGGACTGAACACTCATATCTGTATTGACAAGGAAATATAGTACAGTGAGGACTGAACACTCATGTCAGTATTGACAAGGAAATATAGTACAGGAGGACTGAACACTCATGTCTGTACTGACATGGAAATATAGTACAGTGAGGACTGAACACTCATGTCTGTATTGACAAAGAAATATAGTACAGTGAGGACTGAACACTCATGTCTGTATTGACAAGGAAATATAGTACAGTGAGGACTGAACACTCATGTCTGTATTGACAAGGAAATATAGTACAGTGAGGACTGAACACTCATGTCTGTATTGACAAGGAAATATAGTACAGTGAGGACTGAACACTCATGTTTGTATTGACATGGAAATATAGTACAGTGAGGACTGAACACTCATGTTTGCGGTGTAACTGGAGTTATCGGGGTATTTAAAGGGACATAAGGCAATCTCCAGTTTTAATCAAGGTTATATTCCACTAAATAAGCCGGATGTGCTCGCCTGGGGCATTCGAAAGTAGTTCTGTATTAAAGAGCGCTAATCTTTTTTTAGACATTTGACCCGGTTTTAGTACACTGCTAAAGAAAACTTTCTTAGAAGATATTAAAGTAAAATCAAACATTTCCTTGTTGATGTTTAACAGCATGTTTATTTGCATGATAAAGTAAGTTTTCCACCATTCTAACCAGGTTTGTGGATTTTAACAGGTTGTCAACATTCTCACTTTACTTATCATGGAAGGTGCATGGACTCATTTACGCTGTTATAACCTCACTTTACTTATTATGGAAGGTGCATGGAGACTCATTTATGCTGTTATAACCTCACTTTACTTATTATGGAAGGTGCATGGAGACTCATTTATGCTGTTATAATCTCACTTTACTTATTATGGAAGGTGCATGGAGACTCATTTATGCTGTTATAACCTCACTTTACTTATTATGGAAGGTGCATGGAGACTCATTTATGCTGTTATAACCTCACTTTACTTATTATGGAAGGTGCATGGAGACTCCTCTATGCTGTTATAATCTCACTTTACTTATTATGGAAGGTGCATGGAGACTCATTTATGCTGTTATAACCTCACTTTACTTATTATGGAAGGTGCATGGAGACTCATCTATGCTATTATAATCTCACTTTACTTATTATGGAAGGTGCATGGAGACTCATCTATGCTATTATAATCTCACTTTACTTATTATGGAAGGTGCATGGAGACTCATTTACGCTGTTATAACCTCACTTTACTTATTATGGAAGGTGCATGGAGACTCATCTATGCTGTTATAATCTCACTTTACTTACTATGGACGGTGCACGGAGACTCATTTACGCTGTTATAACCTCACTTTACTTATTATGAAAGGTGCATGGAGACTTATTTATGCTGTTATAACCTCACTTTACTTATTATGGAAGGTGCACGGAGACTCATTTACGCTGTTATAACCTCACTTTACTTACTATGGACGGTGCATGGAGACTCATTTACGCTGTTATAACCTCACTTTACTTATTCTGGAAGTTGCATGGAGACTCATTTACGCTGTTATAACCTCACTTTACTTATTATGGACGGTGCATGGAGACTCATTTACGCTGTTATAACCTCACTTTACTTACTATGGACGGTGCATGGAGACTCATTTACGCTGTTATAACCTCACTTTACTTATTCTGGAAGTTGCATGGAGACTCATTTACGCTGTTATAACCTCACTTTACTTATTCTGGAAGTTGCATGGAGACTCATTTACGCTGTTATAACCTCACTTTACTTATTCTGGAAGTTGCATGGAGACTCATCTATGCTGTTATAACCTCACTTTACTTATTATGGACGGTGCATGGAGACTCATTTACGCTGTTATAACCTCACTTTACGTACTATGGACGGTGCATGGAGACTCATTTACGCTGTTATAACCTCACTTTACTTATTCTGGAAGTTGCATGGAGACTCATTTACGCTGTTATAACCTCACTTTACTTATTCTGGAAGTTGCATGGAGACTCATTTACGCTGTTATAACCTCACTTTACTTATTATGGAAGGTGCATGGAGACTCATCTATGCTGTTATAATCTCACTTTACTTATTATGGAAGTTGCATGGAGACTCATCTATGCTGTTATAACCTCACTTTACTTATTATGGAAGGTGCATGGAGACTCATTTATGTTGTTATAACCTCACTTTACTTATTATGAAAGGTGCATGGAGACTTATTTATGCTGTTATAACCTCACTTTACTTATTATGGAAGGTGCACGGAGACTCATCTATGCTGTTATAACCTCACTTTACTTATTATGGACGGTGCATGGAGACTCATTTACGCTGTTATAACCTCACTTTACTTACTATGGACGGTGCATGGAGACTCATTTACGCTGTTATAACCTCACTTTACTTATTCTGGAAGTTGCATGGAGACTCATTTACGCTGTTATAACCTCACTTTACTTATTCTGGAAGTTGCATGGAGACTCATTTACGCTGTTATAACCTCACTTTACTTATTCTGGAAGTTGCATGGAGACTCATCTATGCTGTTATAACCTCACTTTACTTATTATGGACGGTGCATGGAGACTCATTTACGCTGTTATAACCTCACTTTACTTATTATGGACGGTGCACGGAGACTCATCTATGCTGTTATAATCTCACTTTACTTATTATGGAAGGTGCATGGAGACTCATCTATGCTGTTATAACCTCACTTTACTTATTATGGACGGTGCACGGAGACTCATTTATGCTGTTATAATCTCACTTTACTTATTATGGAAGGTGCATGGAGACTCATCTATGCTGTTATAACCTCACTTTACTTATTATGGAAGGTGCATGGGGACTCATCTATGCTGTTATAATCTCACTTTACTTATTATGGAAGTTGCATGGAGACTCATCTATGCTGTTATAACCTCACTTTACTTATTATGGAAGGTGCATGGAGACTCATTTATGCTGTTATAACCTCACTTTACTTATTATGGAAGGAGCATGGAGACTCATCTATGCTGTTATAATCTCGCTTTACTTATTATGGAAGGTGCATGGACTCATTTACGCTGTTATAATCTTACTTTACTTATTATGGAAGGTGCATTGGAGACTCATTTATGCTGTTATAACCTCACTTTACTTATTATGGAAGGTGCATGGAGACTCCTCTATGCTGTTATAATCTCACTTTACTTATTATGGAAGGTGCATGGAGACTCATCTATGCTGTTATAACCTCACTTTACTTATTATGGAAGGTGCATGGAGACTCATTTACGCTGTTATAACTTTACTTTACTTATTATGGAAGGTGCATGGAGACTCATTTACGCTGTTATAACCTCACTTTACTTATTATGGAAGGTGCATGGAGACTCATTTAAGCTGTTACAACCTCACTTTACTTATTATGGACGGTGCATGGAGACTCATTTACGCTCTTATAACCTCACTTTACTTATTATGGAAGGTGCACGGAGACTCATCTATGCTGTTATAATCTCAAGCATTAAAATTAGCACCTTGATGCATTAATCCCGCATCATTTTGACTTTAAGACTTATTGCATAAAATGAAATAATAACATTGTCCTAAATCAACAAATCCGATGTTGATATATGCTTAATTATTAAATATCATTATAAATACGATGTTTACTATGCTATAGATGTATGTTTAGTGAAAATATGTTTTTAAAGATAAAAATCGAGAAGGCATTGCTAAAAAATTGAAAAAAATCTAAGGGGGAAAACTCTTCCTCGTATAACCGGAAGTGACATCATTGGGAACAAAAAAAGCCATTAGTACATAGGGAAAGCACGTAAAAACAGTATAGTGTGTATGAATGTCGGAATTAAACTGTTTTTATCAAAATTCTGACAGTAAGTCACCGACAACACCGCATATTTTGGTAGATATACACTACTCAACTTTTATAATCGGTAACCAAGGTTTTTTGAAAATAACACGAATATTAAAAGCTGGAAATCACCGAAACTCATACCAATATTTTATTAAGTTTATTAACAATGTTATCTGAAATCATTTTTTTCAGATTACATTGTTGATAAACTTAATAAAATATTGGTATGTGTTTCGGTGATTTCCAGTTTTTAGTATTCGTGTTTTTTTCAAAAAACCTGGGTGGCCGATTATAAAAGTTGAGTAGTGTACACTAAGCGCGAAATGCAGTGTATTCCGAATGCATGGACATGGTCTAACACTTGTACATTAATACGAGCATCAGATAATAAGGACTCTACTTTTCCGAAAAGTAGACATTGAAAAAATATATTTAGTACGTGTTTATTTTTCACATAATTGATAAAAAAAAACAAAAAAACAAGAGGTCAATGACCTTGAAGCTCTACTGATTGATTTTTATTTTTATTTTTAAGCGTGACGGCCATCTTGAATTTCCGGCCGACCTGAAATTTTGCTAGGATCAATTAAACATCAAGAGCAACATTCCTGTGAAGTTTCATGAAAATCCGTCAAGTAGTTTCAGAGGAGTAGTCGCTACAAGTTTTCATTATATAACTCTATGTAAACAAAGATGGCCACTGGCAGCCATGTTTAACGTCGAATCAAAATAATGTTTGACTCTGATAACCATCATGTCATGCTGATCATTTTACAAAAAGTCCCATATCAATATCACTTATAGTTTTCAAGATGTAGTCGCTACAAACTTTTTTAAAAATCTATTTTTAGCTGTGGCGGCCATCTTGAATTTCTGGCCGATCTGAAATTTTGCTAGGATCAATTAGACATTAAGAGCAACATTCCTGTAAAGTGTCATGAAAATCCGCCAAGTAGTTTCAAAGGAGTAGTCGCTACAAGTTTTTACTATATAACTCTATGTAAACAAAGATGGCCGCTGGCAGCAATGTTTAACGTTGAATCAAAACAATTTTTGACAAGGACCAACATCATGTCATGCTGATCATTTTAGAAAAAGTCCCATATCAATATCACTTATAGTTTTCAAGAAGAAGTCGCTACAAACTTGCATTTTGAAAATTTATTTTTAGTCGTGGCGGCCATCTTGAATTTCCGGCCGACCTAAAATTTTGCTAGGATCAATTAGACATCAAAAGCAACATTCCTGTGAAGTTTCATGAAATTCCATCAAGTAGTTTCAGAGGAGTAGTTGCTACAAGTTTTCATTATATAATTCTATGTAAACAAAGATGGACGCTGGCAGCCATGTTTAACGTCGAATCAAAACAATTTTTGACAAGGACCAACATCATGTCATGCTGATCATTTTAGAAAAAGTCCCATATCAATATCACTTATAGTTTTCAAGAAGTAGTCGCTACAAACTTGTTTTTTAAAAACCTATTTTTAGATTTGGTGGCCATCTTTGATTTCACATCAACATGAATTTTTGCTAGGATCAACTAGACTTCAAGGGCAACATTTCTGTAAAGTTTCATGAAAATCCATTCGGTAATTTCAGAGGAGTTGTCGCTACAAAAAAAAGTTTACGGACAGACAGACAGACAGACGGACGCCGCACCACGGCATAAGCTCTGCTGATCTCTGATCAGTAGAGCTAATAAAAACAACATAATAAATGACACAGCATCAAATTTCTATAGTACCAGGGAGTATATATATGCCACAAGTCCCCGCCACCTGGTGACCAAAACACTTGATGAGTGGCACATATTAGATTTGGATTTGTAGTATGACATGCTCTCCATGTGTCCCCAACTAACAATATAACACACACCGACTAATCAACTATTGCGGTTCCCTGTTGAAGTACAACCTAATTGGGGTACATATGTCGGTTTATGACAAAAGCACGCACCATTTAGGGAAACATAGTTTTATGACACATTTCCTGTTTATTGCAATTCCGAGAGCGGTGTAATACCGCCGCGGTGAGCCGAGTACTGCACAAGACGGATATATGGTGTGTGGGAAACTAGTTTATCATGCACAAAGAGATAAACATACTATGATCTAAATAATATAGCCAAATGTATTATGAGCACGATATTATGTATTATGTACATATTTTATATGTATTCTATAAAAAGAATTATTTGTAAGGCACTTATTTACTTATTGCAGGAGCTAAGAGACGTTATTGTTTGGCCATAAAACATTACTAAACTAATATTATAGCTAGTAACATTATCAATTTTCTGCCTTGTATTTTGTCATATTTTTTTTAAATCCAGAGACCGATATATAAAGACGGACGGCGATATATAAATAGATATAGATCTATAACACTATTGGCAGAAGACGGTATATAGTTAAAAAATAAATAACCTACAAAATATATATTGCAACAGAGACATAGTGTTTCTTTCACCGGTTATATGCTGAACCTTTTTTAGCAATCTTTTGAAAAAGACGGCTACATTATATTTGCGCCGTCAGCTCTTGCGAATAAAACTTGCTCGGAGACGGCGGGGTTAGGCACTTCTCATTTTTGTAATATTGTTGGTACCGCTGTTTTTTTTAATCGGTATAGCCGTCTGTTCTCCAAATTCAACGAAAAAGAAACCAAAGGATGGACTTCCCACGAATCAAACTCAAAATGTTACTATGGTGCGCTTTATAAAGTGGAACCAGTATAGTAGTGAGGCACGCATTTGGATTCGTATTCACTTCCAACAGTTAAATGGAATTAAAACATAAGAAACTCACAATAAATATAATATATGTAACTGAACATGAAATAACAAAAAAGATGTAACTTTAAAGAGGAAAATAACTGAAAATTAAATAAATCAAGTACAAAAAGACCGATTTAGTCAAGCAAACTGATCGGACAAGTTCACTGTCATTGTTGATTCGTTGGTACCGATACCAGTACCATACCGTTTCATTTTAACGTATCCAACCCTATGGGTATGTCAAATTTCTGGTCACTGATTGGTCAGTTTATTTTGATGATGCTTTATCAAAATTATGAATTGTTAAAACCATCACTGAAAGTAAAAATCAAAGGACTAAAAGTCCTGAGAGTCGCCAAGATTGAACAGTGTCTGTCTTCTTGGTGAGGTTAAGGGTTATGTTAAATTTTACAGGTGTGGTATATTAAAATGAAATGTTGATGCTTAGAACATGAGACTTTTTTTTGTACTGAAAAATGCTTGGGACGGAATTATTTTTTGCAACCGCGTTGGTTTTGGTTTTCGAGTGTATGTCAGTGCTCACAGGCAATTATTTTAAGAGACAGGCTAGAAAGCATTTAAAAGAAGTATTCCAGGAACTCCTTACACCTTAAATAATGAATAGAAATATACTTTATATCTGTATCTATACATATATATAAAAAAAAATCACCAACATGTAAAGGACAGTTTTTCTTATTTGATTATGGAAAAAAAAGAAAAAAAGAAAAAATCCGAAATTATGTACCATCCGAACTACTATGACACCGCTGTTTCACAAACATTCAATCGAAATACCATCAATTACGAACTTTTTTCATGCATTAATGTGTTTTGAATGCCAAAAATGTAATTTTATGTCAATAATTGTCGATCTCAAAGTTGTGACAAAATGACTGCAAAGATTGCCGTGTGTCCCTTTAAACTATTTGATTTGTTTACCTTGGTAAGAACTGAGCACTTCTTGACAAATTCTTTTCATCAACTTGTGTATTTATTTGTAGCAGATGCCATACTATTTATCAAAGTACTAGACACAATAATTACAATATTTACCGACATTTAGTTCCCAGTTTGTTGTCATTTATATAATTAGTTCCCGGTTTGTTTTCTAGGTCACACAACATCCGGGTAAGTACGCTATTGATTCATTCATGAATATGCGTGTATCATTGCGCATAGTATTTCAGTTCCTTTTTCAAAAAAGACACGTATATACTGTATACGATGACAATTATTCACAATCAGTAGTTATATCATTCGGTATATATAACGTTCATGTCAGTCACCTTATGAAATTAAGTTATATTTGATGCAGTTAAAGGAACTACATTCTCGAAGTGCGTAAAGCACTCAATCCGATTTTTTGGTGTATTAATGCGCATAATATTTCGGTAAACCTACAAAAAAAGACACGTTTATACGGTATACAATTACAATTATTTCAATATTTCACAATCAGTAGTTATATTACTCGGTATACATAACGTTCATGTCAGTCACCTTATCAAATTAAGTTGTATTTGAAGCAGTTAAAGACTACTTTGCTTACAACAGTAAAGCGTCTCATCCCGTTCTAAAAAACTCCCTATTCAGAAATTGCACTATATACATATACGGTATACACAATTCCAAAGAGTCAAAAAAACTATGGAATCTAGGTTAGGTTTTCATTTTTACCATCATATAATTTATTTAACTTTTCCTTGGTATTTCTTGGATTTTTTATTTAATATACCTGTATATACGTTGTGTCAGATATTTTTAATAGAACGAGATATTTTGACATATCAAACATTTGATTCAGCCTGTACAGAAAACAGTTTCGTTTTGACACACAAAACATAGTGACGAGACAGTACAATTATACGTGTATCCCGTATTACTCCTTTTTGGGAAAAAAAACAGTTGACTCTATTAGCCTCTTTATCAAAACTACCTCGAGTGCAGGAGTCATATTTTTTAACTGATCTAATTTTGACTGACACATTACATTTTGAACTTATGAAATTGAAATGATGCAAACTTTATTGGAAACTTTGCTGTGTTGATGCAACTGAATTGGATTATCGCTGGAAGAAAATTGAGACAGGTTAGACGCGTGTTTGACTTTGTGTTCATTTTGTACCGCCCATCGCTTAAGACTATCGAGAACTGGTAACGCCACGATAGTATCGATCGATGAGTGCGAGAATGCGTTAATACTATTATGTTTTTACCTAAAGACATAGAATAACAGATTAGAGCATAAATATATTTAGGACAATTTCTCGATTTTGGAGACAGTCTCTAAATCAGGAGACAGTATCAAATGTCTCCAGATTCGGCGAATTTTGAGCGTAAAAATATGCATATATTTATGTGTCACAGAGTCAAAATATTCCATTTGTCGCCATACCTTGTGTCGACCCTGATATTGTTACTGATTCTAAGACTGATTAGAACCAGAGCAAAATCCAAACAAGCACCGATTCCAGATTCAGAAGAGAGCTCTGAATCTGATGCTACACTGAATCATCAAGTGATGATGCTCCTAGATACGTCATTCCTGCGAGACGTGAAACAAGATCTAGGCCTAGCCTTGAAACAAGATCTAGGCCTAGCCTTGTTTCTAGCATCTCTGAGGACAGGACGGTCTTTTTTGCGAACATCAAATCACAGTAACAGAAGTGTGCAAAATGTTGTAACAACCTCTGCACCATTTACATGGTCTAGGAATAGTTCTTTACACGTTATGAACCTTCTGGATCTTTTCAACAAGATGTGAACAACTCAACCCTGGATATGACTGTTACTAGTGTAGAAACACCGTCCACAAGTATTTCCTCTCTGCCTTCGCATCGGTCAACACGCAACTTAAACCGCCAGACTGACAGATACAGCACTTTAGTTAGAGGTTGTCGTGTGTAGTTAGGTTGAACCGTAGCAGGGGAGAATGTCACAGACAAGTGTACTTATGTTTATGTCACTGTGTATGTTGTCAGATGTGTTAAAATGACTGACTATAGTTTGCATATTGTACTATAAGTATAACGCGGTACAATATTCTGTATGTAATTTACATTAACACAGGTTAAAATGATGCATTACAAGTCACTGGTTTATTGTATATAGCATTGTATTATTTTTAAGTAATTGCTTCATCTGGATGGCGCCCAGTAACCATTTACACTAGCATAATTCAGGGATCAAAATGGGATGCGAGGTAGTACTGGTTTTTACGCACCAGTGGACCTTAAGCGGTACTGGTCCATGTCAATCAGTACTGGTCCGTAGAATAAATATCCATAAAATCAGAACAAAAATCATTCTTACATATATAAAGCCATTTTATTATACAATTCACCATTCGTGTATATTATCATTTAAATCATTTATACACCGGTCAACTCTTTTATTTCTGTGTTGTTTTGGTCAATTCTTACATAGCAATTGAGAAGAGGATGAATTTCGGCCCCACTTAAATAGGTTAAAAACAAGAGGTCAATGACCTTGAAGCTCTACTGATTAATTTTGATTTCAGGAAGTAGTCGCTACAAACTTTTTTTTTGAAAATTTATTTTTAGCTGTGGCGGCCATCTTGAATTTCCGGCCGACCTGAAATTTTGCTAGGATCAATTAGACATCAAGAGCAACATTCCTGTGAAGTTTCATGAAAATCCATCAAGTAGTTTCAGAGGAATAGTCGCTACAAGTTTTCATTATATAACTCTACGTAAACAAAGATGGCCGCTGACAGCCATGTTTAACATCGAACCAAAACGATTTTTGACAAGGACCAACATCATGTCATGCTGATCATTTTAGAAAAAAAAACATATCAATATCACTTATAGTTTTCAAGAAGTAGAAGCGCTACAAACTTTTATTTTGCAAATCTATTTTTAGCCGTGGCGGCCATCTTGAATTTTCGGCCGACCTAAAATTTTGCTAGGATCAATTAGACATCAAGAGCAACATTCCTGTGAAGTTTCATGAAAATCCGTCAAGTAGTTTCAGAAGAGTAGTCGCTACAAGATTTCATTATATAACTCTATGCAAACAAAGATGGCCACTGGCAGCCACGTTTAACGTCGAATCGAAATAATGTTCAACTCAGATAAACATCATGTCATGCTGATCATTTTACAAAAAGTCCCATATCAATATCACTTATAGTTTTCAAGAAGTAGTCGCTACAAACTTATTTTTTTTAAATCTATTTTTAGCTGTGGCGGCCATCTTGACTTTCAGGCCGACCTGAAATTTTGCTAGGATCAATTAGACATTAAAAGCAACATTCCTGTAAAGTTTCATGAAAATCCGCCAAGTAGTTTCAAAGGAGTAATCGCTACAAGTTTTTACTATATAACTCTATGTAAACAAAGATGGCCGCTGGCAGCCATGTTTAACGTGAATCAAAACGATTTTTGACAAGGACCAACATCATGTCATGCTGATCATTTTAGAAAAAGTCTCATATCAATATCACTTATAGTTTTCAAGAAGTAGTCGCTACAAACTTGTATTTTGAAAAATTATTTGTAGCCGTGGCGGCCATCTTGAATTTCCGGCCGACCTGAAATTTTGCAAGGATTAATGAGACATCAAGAGCAACACTCCTGGTAAGTTTCATGGAAATCCGTCAAGTAGTTTCAGAGGAGTAGTCGCTACAAGTTTTCATTATATAACTCTATGTAAACAAAGATGGCGGCAGCCATGTTTAATTCGAATCAAACCGATTTTCGACAAGGACTAACATCATGTCATGCTGATCATTTTAGAAAAAGTCCCATATCAATATCACTTAGAGTTTTCAAGAAGTAGTCGCTACAAACTTGTTTTTTAAAATCCTATTTTTAGATTTGGCGGCCATCTTGGATTTCACATCAACATGAAATTTTGCTAGGATCAACTTAAGACTTCATGGGCAACATTTCTGTAAAGTTCCATAAAAATCCATTCAGTAGTTTCAGAGGAGTAGTCGCTACAAAAAAAAGTTTACGGACGAACAGACGGACAGACAGACGGACGACGGAAGCCGCACCACGGCGTAAGCTCTGTCGAGCTAAAAACCTGATATGGTTCTATGTACCTTTATTTTCCTTTTATTTATCCATTGCATCATATAACAAAAACAATATTATTTTCTTTTACAGTTTTATGATCGCGCCACAAATCACATCAAAAACAGTACCGGGTCCCGCAAATTAAACCATCCAAGACAGGTGCGTGTTCCCGGTGTTATTTAGCAGCTTGCATTTGTGAATGCAATCATCGTTAAGCGTTTTGTATGATACGGACTTGCTAAAATAGAAAAAGATTATACAACAATTCATCGAAAAATAAGAATATGAAAAGGAAATCACCGTTGAAACTATTAATATTTGAGTGATCTTTCTTCCTCTGTCCAATGTGGATTTTCAGACGCTTTTGATCTTTTGTTGTATGTATGCAAGGTGTGTATTTGACGATGTTGAGTAGACTACAGCAGATTACAGCACTCGCAAATACGGACTAGTGCACCTGTTTGTGTACTCGCCCGTACCTCGTCCAGCTCGCATTTGCGAGCGGGCGAGCGCCCATTTCGTTCCCTGATAATTATTGAGTATATTGTATGTAGTAATTTTTCAACTCAAGAATGCAATATGATCTATATTAAGTTGGTATTTCAGCTGAACAGATTCTATAATTACTGTTATTTTAAAAGTGAATGTCGGGAGTCATTTCCTCTTAGCAGGGGAGAACAGGGGCACAAATAAGCACTCGCCCAGTCGCCCGTGGCAAGTAAAAAATGGTCTGGGCGACCAAAATTTCACTTTCACGCGCCCATGTGGTGAGCAAAAATACTTTGTGTCAACCCTGATTTTGCTTTGGTCCCGTGAACTACATTGGACTTTTGGCCGAAATAAATAGACAAACCCTTAACAAAATAATAACGAAACAAACGTTTGTTTTTATTTTTCCAATTTTCACTGCGGAAACAAGACAATGTTCGAGATGTTGCGATGTACGGTTTCCCACAAAACTGCATGTTACGGTACTTTGCGCTTCGAATGTTAATGTAAAGTTAGATGTGCATGAGTACAAGTAACATTTGCTGGTATAAAAGTAAACATTAAAACTGACATGGTATATAGTGTTTATTTTACACATGATCATAAATTTGTGTTATAATTTGAAGGGGAAATCATTAGGTTTCACTTCCTGTTTTTGGATATTCTAAAACGTGGCGCTTTTAATAAAATGCTGTGCTTTTAGAAATCATCAATAATAATTATATGGCAGAGAATCATGTTGATAGAAAAGGTCTCATACATTAATTTTAAAACTCTGTTAACATAAAATATTTATAACAAAATACAACATTAATTTAATAATATCTAATCTTTTTTAATCTTTATTACAATAATTTACATATTCTAGTTGTGATCATTTATAACAAAACTCATTAATAATACTATTTATAATTAAATAGATAACTTGGACTTATAATCCTTATTTTTCTGTCTGGCTCTACATGTTACAAAAATGAATATTGAGTTTGACTCTTGCAAGTATAAACTAACTTCGTGTTGGGAATGAAGATTTGTTTGTTTGATTTTTTTTTGTCTGTTTTAAAATTAATAATTCTAATAATTAATATCTTCATCAGCTCTAAAGGTTTTACAAAGTTTTCTTTCAAAGATTGGTAGCATTTAGTTAATATACGTATATGTAAGTATAGTTTAATGTAACCCTCTGGATAAAGTGACGTGCGACACTCTGGGCTAATGATTCTGAAGCTGGGCCCCTAACTTTTGCAAGCAAGGGGCCCAGCTGGCTCCTAGTCCAAAACAGTTAATCTGTGCCCCTGGAGAATGTCACAGAGTCAAAATATCCCATTTGGCATGTTGTCCAAATCCTACATTTTCACCTGTATGTTGTGGCCGTCCTGTTCAATCCACTGGTATTTGTCCATTGTTTGTATATGTAAGTCAGGTCAGTCCATGCTTTGTTATGTCATGTGCATGTACATGTCAGTGTGGTGGAGTGATCACTTTTTAAAAGCCGCTAGCAGTTGCCTCCGCCTTAAAGGAATTCAGTTTGACCAACTCTTCTTGAATGACGAGCTGCGTATTTGTTTACTTTTTTGTGTGGGGTTTGACGATTTACAACAGTTGTCAACTTCCGGTTTTATGACAATACATTCTGTATTTTATTACTTACTCTATGTTTTAAGAACAATAGCGCAATAGTCAATGATAAACTACAATGTTTAAGCAGTTGTTTTATCAAGTTCTAAATTGTTTCAATTCCGCCAATGAGATATTGTTTGTCCGGGTACGTTTCTGTATGTTTGGGGGCCGTTCTGGAATTCAAAGATTTTCGGGTACGTTTCTGTATATATAAATGTACCCGGGTACATTTCTGTAGTACCCGATACGACAATGATCCCCATCAGCTATATTGACAGTGAATTGTGTAAAAAAAAGATAAGAAAATCTAGAAAAGCAACTAAAACAATTAAATAAATAAATGAGAACTGTATTACACATGTACCTGTTTTTTTATTTATAACAACTTCATATTTTATTTCCTTTGCAACAATAAAATTGGAAGAAAAAAAAATCGTTTTGAAATGTTTGCTCCCTGGAAAATGCCCTTTTTACATGGTTTTTCGCGTTTAAAATTGCCCTCTTTCAAGGAGCACCATGCCCTTTTTAAAACCTGGGGGAAACACTAATATACATTGGCGTATCTCTGCATAGGCCTGTAGGCCCGGGCCTACGCTTAATTTTCAGAAATAGAAAAATTCAAAAAATGCAATAAAAATCGGGATGGGGGTGAGGGGGTGGGGAGGGGTGGAGGGGGGCTGTATAGGCAGCGTAGTAACACAGAAAATATTATTTTCATATATATTTGTTTAGTTATCTTTGCCATTCTTAAAGTCTAAAATATACGTCAGCACGCACCTAATGCATTCTAACATTAAAACAAATCGGGGGTGGGGGGGGGGGGGGCAAAAAGGACAAGCTACGCCCCTGATATATATACCTTGATATGGAGATTGGCTTCCGATTCGGAGACATTGTACAGACATAGGTATTTCCCTCCGATTCTGCGCAGAATGTGAAACGTTCTCACACGTCCTTTCCATCGCCATCTTGAAGACGGGGAAAAATTACTCCGGATATCCACGGCTTTTCAATAGTTTCCCCACGTATTTATCTCGTTGCATATTATTTGAAAATGTTGTAAACGCAAAATGTAACATTCATTTTGAAAACTTTTGAAATCAAATTTCCATACGAAATAATTGTAATGACCGCCACTTTTTCAAAATGGAACCCTACTGCCTCGTCAGCGATCGGAACTCTTCGCCAATTTCCGTACTCGGCCTCGGCGGATCCGTCACTCGTGCATTTATACCGAGTACGGAAATTGGCGAAGAGTTCCGATTTCATTATTTGTCAACTCGATTCGTTCCTCCAGAACATGTTCTGGTTGTCTAGTCTAATCAGGGAGTACGTCATAGGGAGAAGAAACGGGTTCATAAACGCTCTAGTTTATCGATTTATGTTGTCGCGCTAGAACGCCGCCATTTACTATTTTATCGATACAGGTAAATCGATCGTAAGCGCGTTACATTTGAAAAGTTAAAATTTCAGCCAATATCTCAAATTAGGCAGTTTTTACAGCCCCTTTTTACGGCTTTCTGTTATAATAAACATCACGAAATAACATTCTTGACAAAGATAAATATGTCTACTATTCACTTTTTGTTATTATTAATGCCTAATATAACCCATACTTCGTATCTCGTTTGCAATAGCTCCACACCATTTTTAATTCTATAAAATTAAAAATTTAGCTGATATCTCAAAAGGCACATTTTCATCACCTCTTTTTAGGCTTTGTCTTATAATCACCACCATGAAATTACCTTCTTTACAAAGATAAATATGTTTACTATTCACTTTTTGTTATTATTAATGCCTAAATAACCCGTAGTCTCGTATCTCGTTTGCAATAGCTATACACTGTCACCATTTTTTATTTGGCGCAGAGTGGCGCAATCTTTGTTACACAGAACCGTCTGGTAAAATGTGCTTTTAAACATGCAAACAAATACACGCTCTGTATCAGAGGACACAATGTGAATAAATAATACTTATATTTATATTTAGCACCTTTATTGAGTTTGTAAGTGTAATAATTTATAAGAATTTGCTGTTTTTCACACACTCTCGAAACAACCGGAAGTAGTCATTTTCACGGAGTAGTGAAACACATGCGCGACAACATAAATCGGCAAAACGAGCCCGTTTCTCCTCCCTATAACATACTCCCTGATATAACTATAAATAAATTTAAACTACTCCACCTGCGACCCTCAATTCCAAAGTGGAATGTCCCTTTACTTCACTGCAGAGCCTGTCGCAGGTTTAAAGTGTAATAATACAACTATTATCTACCAGCAACATTTTGTGTACTGGCTACAGCCTATACAGCATTTATTTTCAAGTTAACTGGGTCAGTAGTTGATAGAACAATAAGTGGTATTTGAGTGTGTTTCAAGAATAATGCGGTTTGGTACATTCCACTAGCGGATACCGGTGGTGGGCACCTGGTGCGCGCCCCCTAAAAAATCCGGATCATACATGTATGTCCATGTTACTGTAGATCAAATATCAAAGGATGTATGTCCATGTTACTGTAGATAAAATATCAAGCAATTTCGGTGCACGCCCTCAGTAAAAAATAAATAATAAAAAATTTAAAAAAAAGTTCTCTCTCGCTTCGCTCGCTCAACGCATAATGGCTTATGAGTTGTTTAATTAACACATTGTTAAATCCTTTTGTTTGAAAACGGACTGTTTTACCATAGCAATGCACTATCGCATCCGTTTGATAAGACGTACCCGAAAATTTACCAAAATCTTACGCCACTAAGCTGAAATCCTGGATTCGCCCCTGCATTCTAACTGAAAATGTTTACGGCATAGCTTAATAAATAAATAATTTTATAATGATAGTGGGCTAATAACAATGATGAATATATACATATATATAATAATAATCGTAATAATTATAAATATATAAAAAAAATAAAATAAAATAAAAAATAAAAAATAAAAATTATAAAAAAAAAAAATAAAAAAAAAAAAAAAAAAATAAAAATAAAAAATAAAAAAATAAAAAAAAATTATTCCAATAAGTTGGTATTAATATTTCGAATAGGATTTTATTTTCTCAGTTTATACAATATACGTTGATTTTGTTTTCATATTCACACTGGATAATGCGTCGTGGAAAGCGAGCAAGTTCGATGGTGCGAGCCAGCTCTGCCGGGAAAAGTCAGCGGTTGCATGTACTGTCTCCCGGTGTAAAGACATATCGTTCAGCTAGTCAGTTATGTCACAGATCGTTGGGTGGCCCGTTCGATTGCAGAAGAGGCCGAACAGGCAGTACAAAGATGTTAGGCAGCTAGAGGAACAGATGTTACAGATGCCTACGGAAACAGGACTCGTTTTTATACACTTTATTATGGGTTTAAAGTCAGTGGGTTAGTCAGTTGGGACATATATAATACTAATAATATCATAAAAAAACAAAAAAAAAAAAAAAAAAAAAAAACAACCCCATAAATAATTGGCTAGATATGTTTTTTGTTTTTTTATGGTATAATTTTTTACACCACTTCCTGCTGTTGTATAATGCAAACCTCTCCAAATATCATATTTTACACCAGGAGTCTGCAAATGCAAACTGCATTTTCATTGTAGATGTGGGTAAGTGATGTATGGCTGTAGATTGTTTCACACCTTTCCTTTTTGTTACACATTGTTACTGCAAACAGTTCACACTAGAAAGTTTAAAAACTAGGAAGTTTAAAATGGTCTCCAAGTAATCATTATCCTGTTTGTAATCAGCGTTGTTTAAGTTTCTGCTGCTATTATTTAACTCCAAGGCTGTTCGTGTAATTGTGTTTTATGATGCTAACCATGTAATTGGAGTGTTTAGGTAATATGTTTTCTTACTGCTGATAAGTACGTCTCACCAGTTGTTCATTTCACCTACTTTTACCTTGCTGCTGTTGACTGTAAGTTGTTGGTCTGCCAATGGAGGCAATGAATATTCATGACCCAGAGCGGTAGATGACGTCATACCTTCCGAGCGTGCGTCTAAGATGGTGCGGAAGTATTGTGTCGGATATGGCATTATTTTAATTTGAATTAATACTGTTTAACAGTTAAAAATTATTCATGCCTCAATTGTACTTGCCGTTCTTCTAAATTAACTGTTTATAAAACATTCCATGCTTATCGTCTAGCGATCAACTTGACATTTATTCAGTTTGCGTACAATAATGTTTTCATTACAGTGGCTGTTGTTTTATACTGACGCTGTTGCTGATGCTGCCTAATCTTAATTGGATCTCTATCACATCTTTCAAGGCTTATTTTGTTTCAATCTTTAGGACATTTTGCCTTATTTTTCAGTTCGTGTAACCATCAAGTTGAGCAGTCAAAATTGTCTATGTCGGTATCGGATGCAATGTGTGGAACAGGTCATATAGTCCTCCAGTGTTGGTATTGTATGTAAAGTTCCACTTTTTACTTGTTACTCATAGCAGCTTTGTGAATTTCGAAACTTTGTCGTGTAGAGTTTGGAAATATATCCCAACAATGTTTAATTCATTCATATTTAATGCATCGACAGTGCCTTATCGGTGCTTCATCAGTGGTGGACATATTCAAGACATGGCAAATGGTTGCATACTTATCATAATGCCTCATTTTAAGGCTAGTTCATTTGATCATTGGTTTATTGTTGGGCCAATCCATTGGATCGATGAGGTTTCAAATATCCTGTACCAGGTTGATTTTTTATTTTTATCCTGCACTAGGTATTTTTGCCAGGGGTTCATTGAAATTTAGTTATCTGTCTTTTCGGCTTGTCCCTAGTCAATACACCGCACTTTAAACCAGTTATGTGCATGGTCACTAAATTATAAAACCACTTCTGTGCTGTGTCTATTCAAAATAACAACTTCTCTGCAGGGTTCCACAATGCATTTTGTGCGTGTGTGTGTGTGTGTAGCTCTGGGGTTTTTAGTCAATAGTCATAGTCAAAGTTATATAAACAACATGGCGTCCAAAAGGTATATGCACAATAGATCCTGGGCAGGTTGCAAATTGTACTATAATAACACATTTCCTCCAAGTCACCAACTTCATCTTAGGTTGTCATACAAGAAGATGATAAATGAGACAAATGTCATTCCAATTGTCAGCATCACGATGACATCTTTATGTATTAGTTACAGGGAGTTTACACAGTTGTGTGGCTAACCTTTTTAATGCGGGCTAGTTTACTTGAAAAGGATACATGTTCTTTGTGTATTGTTGTCGGAGTGTTAGATGGTTTAGCCTTTAGATAGTTGTAGTTCATGTACCGATTGATTGACTTACTGTTCATCAATTACTTCGGCGCTTGATGATGATGATTGTTTACACAAGTCTAAAATCGATCGTAGGTCAAAGGTAAAAATGCAGTTAAAGTCATGTTTACAATAGCAATAAACTTGATTATCCAGGAGACAAAAGTTAATACACTTAAGAAAATGTGCATATTGTACACAAACAAATGTATATCAGTTGTTTGCTGTCTGAAATGAAAATAACCACGGCACGCGAAACAGTAGGAAAGATACATGCTTTATCAGAACTCATTCAGAGTTCTAAGTCTGCAACTGAGTATCATGTATATGTTACACTTCATATTATTTAACCGCTTAAGATCGATATTCCTGATGCTAATTTAGGCACGTTTAACATGTTTAACATTCAGTTTTTTTTTCGAGACACACATTACAGTTAAATCATCCTCCAACCTTTACATACTTGATAATTTACTGACATTTATTTATGTTGCCAATGTCTGATGCATCAACTCATGTGGTCGTGGAGAAATGATTGAGGGAAATACCCATTAACGGTTTTTAGATGTGGTCGTTGTTTGTTCTTAAATACTTCCTCGGCTTTCATGGCGTTATCTATCAATCCTTTAGCAAGGACAAGGGCCAGAAAGCGGTTAAACAGTTACGCTGCTAAGGCGATAATAGATATTGGGTGCCTTTATTTTCTACACCCAGACATTCAGGCTGATGATACCTGTCTTGAACAGGATGGTGTTCATAATTAACTGTGGGGAACACTTTGTTTCTTAAACCAGTTAGCATACCCAAACGTTCAGGATGATGATACCTTTCTTGAACAGGATGGTGTTCATTTATTAGATGTGGGGAACAACTTGTTTCTTAACCAGTTAGCGGCTGGATTTTAATGTTTCATTTAAAGTAGGCAGTGATGAGAAAATAGATATTTTTTTGGCACCGTTTCTGTTTTGGGCGTGGCATTCGGATATTTTGTTTTTGATACACACTCTTCGCTGCTGCCAAAAAATGTTTCCCCTATTTTTGGCGGTGGATGGGCGCCTGGACACTCTACTCTATGACTTGGAGTGTCCGGGCGCCCATCCATATGGCGGGCAGCGAAGGTGTGAAAGGAAGGACATATAAGTTTCAGTTTAAATTTATTCAGCTCCTGTATACCCAGAGACTGAATTGTAATCTGTATGGAACGCCAAATCTACATAAACCTAAATAATTGTTGATATCTACAATTATTTGAAGATATCTACAATTCAATTAGAGATATCTCTAATTATTTGTAGATATCTCTAATTCAATTAGAGATAAACTGCGAACTATGATTTTAAATGTATTTTAAAGGCCATTTGGATTGTCGACGCAAATATAATATGAACTAGGGCTTTATTGATTTGAACAGCGACCGCAGAGGGAAGTAAGATGGGTGAATAGTCCCATTAGACATGCCATCACCAAGGCTCCAGCTCCTTAGGTTCAACTCCTTTTCCACGGTGTAACCGAGGCCTCTTTTTTGAAAGTCTGTGAAATAGCATCTTTGAAACAATCTGTGTATTAAACCGAGCCAGCGCCTTTTCATCTGAGATACCAAGAACACATGATTGGCAATCGACCACTTACATGTATGTGTACCTGCTGCATCCCCTCCCCTCCCCTCCCCCCTCACCGTCACCACTTACACAGTTTAACTCATCTTAGTGGGGTTCGGGGTCCCTCCCGCCCTCACTCCGTTTAACTTATCCTAGTTGGGTTCGGGGTCGTGCTACCCGTATTATGTTTTTTTGATATTACAATGCGCGTTTTGACATATATTTCAGGGTTATAAAACGGTAGTGAAGGTAAGTACACACATGTACCTGAAAATCCCCCCTCCCCCACCCCATCCCCCACAAACCCCACACCGCCAATACCTCCTCCATTGTTATTGCATTTTGGGACTTTTTACATTTTCGATTTCCGAGTTAGGCGTAGGGTCGGGCGTACCGTCTTTTATGAAACTATATTAGTACCAATCAGTAAGGGATGGGCAGAACCCTGCAGTCTATAGGGTAGATAGGCTCGCGAGGGTAATAACCCTAAACTTAGTATCCTTTTGTAGAATATTTTTTCCAATAAAATTCGGATTCGGCCGGGTTAGCGATGACCAAGACACTTTCCCTTAGTCTCGTCCGTCGGATGGGGACGTAAACCGGGCGGTCCCGTGTATCGGTTTATCCTCCGAGCACGTTAAGAACCGTAGGAATTTATTCGATAACAAGAGTAGGGCAGTTTCCCAGATTTCTATGTATTCCTTCCCCTCTCTCTGGGGCGGCTCTAAATAACCTATACTGTGTTGATGAGCCGTTAAACAACATTCAATTCAATTAAAACGTATATTGTCTCGTGGTCTAGCTTGCGTGTCGTCTCAACATGGGATAAATAAGAGCTATTAACATTGTATATTTACTAATATATATTAGGCCAAAAAAAAAATACCTGTGTTTCCGGTGGCCCGAAAGGGGCCGACCCTAAAACTTTTTATGAAAAAAAAAAAAAGTCTTCTGAACAATGATTTATCACAATATATCGAGGTAAACTGACATCACAGAGAAACTTTCAGCTGTATCATCAACTTGATTGGGGTTTATGATATAAATACATGTAGAATCAAACAATATCTTGCTCCGAAAAAAAAGGAAAAGAAAATGCATACCTACCGACCCATTTTTTTAGAGCATGCAATAGGAAACACACCTATTTTTTGTTTGGCCTTACTATATTTAACTTATAAATCGGTTACTGTGCAGCTTCTTCTATTTTTTAATTTTCTAACGTACTTAAAATTTTAAGATGGTCGCCAAAATGAGAAAAGCACGAAAAACAGCATCATGTATTATAACACACACATCTGTCATGTGCTTTTGTCAGCAAGGACATTTATCATTCCTGATTCATTTGAAATGGATTGGAGGCGGTCTGGAAGACTATAGGCGTCTGTCTATTCAAATACGTAATGCGTTTCATTTTCATATTCAATGTACATAATATTATGCTCTAACCACAACTTTGCCAAAATAAAATTCATAGTTATTGAACATGTCAATAGCATTGAATAATTGCTAAGGAAGAACGTTATACATATTTTCATAGAGTAAGACGAAAATGTGTGTTTCATGAACATAGGTAATAGAGGATCTGACATGAGAGCTGACAGAGCTTAAAGTGATCCCTAAGCGTCTGCCATGTCCACTTGCACAGATATATATATTATAGGGAGGTCAAGTTTAGTTTAAATGTTGGATATACTCAGGTTTAATGAATTCATAAGTCATTCAACTGAAAAAGTGATCATTAGTTTAATAGGCATGTCAAACATATAATACATACTGGTAATGGCTGTGACTGAAATGTATAAATTATTGGTGCAATAGTATCAACAGTTTAGTAATATAATAATAACTATTAGCTTTGCACTATTCTAGTATTAATATTAATGATTGCAAACATGTGAATTATGTAGAAAAACTAATGGGACGCTGCGAGTTGTTAGCTTTTTAGCAAATCAAGATTGCTGTGTGTCCCTTTAAGGTCCATAATTAATATGTTAATAAAACAAGTTGCAACCCTGAACCCTATGCTGTGTTTTTTAAAAGTTGTGTCACAGGTTTTGAACATAGTTCAGCATCAACATGTATTCTCCGTTATATGTACACGTAACAGTCAGTTCAATAAAACTGTGTACTTCAACGTCTCAAAAATGGAATGATGAGTGTTTTTTTATTGAGTAATAAATAAGCAAAACTACTTTTCACATCACTCTCATTGGCATGGATGACAGCGCTAAATGCATGTAGGAGGAAACCAGCATGCACAGATCCTTGTGAAAAACATGAGTGTCAATTAGTGTTGAGAACAAGAACTGTAGATGTAGTTCAAGATAATCCATTCAATTTATTGTTCAATACTTGGATCCATTAGTTGTATACCGTAACCTTGTGTTGTGAAAATGGCAGCATCTTGTCTGAAAAATCAAGAAAATGCAAACACTGAGTATTACAACTTAAATATCTGGTGTACATGAAATACTAAAACTTGATCACTTTTAATAATATACAAAATATGTATTTTATATAGAACCTATACAGGCCAAATAAAATTAAACCTGTGTTTACATAACGTTGTCAATAAAAGTGGGCCAGTATATTTATTTGGTATCAAATATTTACTTATCATTTTTTTACTCCATGAATTATATTTAGACCACAAGATCATTAAATAAAGAAGAATCTGACTGGCTGCAAGCTTAAACATATTAAAAGGTCTTAAAACAGATTATATTATTTTTTTACCTCAGAATAACTAATTATTATTTTATTCCCAATAAAAAGAGGAGTCAGCAGTGTATTAAGGGAGTTTGTCTGGTTTAATACAGTAAACACAGACCTGTATATTTAATTCGGTCTTAGTCAATATAAAATTTACTGAAAAAGATTACCAAATGTTGTTGTTTTTTAATACTGAGAACGTATGTATTGTTTAAGATCCTTTTCATGCTTTAATACTGTCTCTCAGTTCCACCTTTCAAGGTAAGGTTTCCAGCAGGTGTTTTAACTAGATTTATCTAATTATTATTATTTTATTTATTTTTTTGGCATTGATGTGAAATGCTTCCCCACCATACAAATAAGTTCTGCTTACAAACATCTATGAAATCCGTCTTGTTTTTGTGAACTCCTCCAACCTCACCTCATCCAACCAAGAGTCGCATTTCAGATCAGAATTTGTAAGATGCAGGCATCATGTCTGTGAGACTGATGTCTCCCTATGAAAAAGATAAGGACACAGTGTATAAACGAAATTGCCAAATTTCATTTGGATCTGAACATTTCTGAACATTTCGCTGAAATTAAATAATAATTAGATAGATCTATGTATTCAATTCTAATTTCTATGTACTGTTACTTAGAAAATGTGCTTTTTTCCATAAAATTGGGAATAATAATAATAATAATAATAATATAATAATAATAACTTTATTTCAAGAAGGTAACATATTAAGACATAGCATTTACAAAAGTCTTTTTTACAATATGGCCATCTATAAATCAACACAATATAACAATGTAAGCATATAATGCAAGATAAAACAATACATGCATCACTTTATAACTTCAACAAGACAGACACATTTTCATACTTTTGTAACATATAGTTATAATTCAAACTGGGGTTTCACTCTTTCATTAAAAGAAACGATTTTAATTTAGTCTTAAATGTAACTAAAGACAGCGAGGCTCGTATATCAACGGGGGTCATGTTCCAAACTACCATTCCTGAAAAACCAAAAGTACGTTTAAGAATGTTT
The DNA here is from genome assembly GCA_037043455.1 of Cyrtodaria siliqua. Classification (NCBI taxonomy): domain Eukaryota; kingdom Metazoa; phylum Mollusca; class Bivalvia; order Adapedonta; family Hiatellidae; genus Cyrtodaria; species Cyrtodaria siliqua. The sequence continues at coordinate 37,022 of JAWPHD010000744.1, read as the reverse complement.
GTTCTAAGTGTTAAATGGGCAATATCCTTTCTAGCAACAGATCTTAAATTATAATTTGAATTTGTAGAGAACGATATTAAATCGGTTATGTAATCAGGTGTTAAATTGTTTATTGATTTATAAATCATAACACATGTGTGATATTCACATCTCCGTTCAAAGGTAAGCCACTTCAGTTCTTCAAACATTATTTTAGACGGTGTGTTTATAGGCTTCATGAGAATGATTCTAGCAGCCCTTTTTTTAATTTTAAGTATTCTGTTTATAGAGGATTTATTTGCTTGGCTCCATGTTATACAGCCATAATCAAATGTAGACATAATATATGAGTTATAGAACAATTTTTTCATGTCATATGTTAGGTAGTAGGAGATCCTTTTCAACAGATTTATTTTAGACACAAGTTTAGTACATGTTTTAGATATATGATTTTTCCAAGATAATGATTCGTCAATATAGATGCCTAGTAACTTTTGTACTTTTACATTTTGAATATCTGTATTATTAATTTGAAGCAGCAATGCTGCACACTTTGCTAAAGTTTTATTTGGTCCAATTATCATACAAGTTGACTTAATGGGATTAATAATCATATTATTTATCGTGCACCAATCATTTACATTGTTTAAATCTGTTTGCAATTTAGTCTGAATACACGATATTGTTTTCCCAAATGCACAAAGTGTTGTATCGTCTGCGTACATATCTACATTGGTGTGCTCAATATACAAAGGTATGTCATTTACATATAACAGAAAGAGTAGCGGTCCTAAGATAGAACCCTGCGGTACCCCGGAAATCACAGGAAGAACATTTGAGATTGTGTCACGGATCTTAACTACTTAAAAATCTGTTTGCAATTTAGTCTGAATACACGATATTGTTTTCCCAAATGCACAAAGTGTTGTATCGTCTGCGTACATATCTACATTGGTGTGCTCAATATACAAAGGTATGTCATTTACATATGACAGAAAGAGTAGCGGTCCTAAGATAGAACCCTGCGGTACCCCGGAAATCACAGGAAGAACATTTGAGATTGTGTCACCGACCTTAACTACTTGGCTTCTGTTTGAAAGATAAGACTGAAATAATTTAATGGATGCTTCCGAAAAATGATACAGTCTTAATTTAAACAAGAGGATTTCATGATCGATCAAATCAAAGGCTTTACTAAGATCTAAAAATAGTGATCCTACAATATTTCCTGAATCTATTTCTTTGAGCCATGTATCAACAATGTGTATAAGTGCCGTTTGACAAGAGTGGTTTTTACGAAAACCTGATTGGCGGGCATATAGAATGGATGTCTTCTTGAAATAGGTAAGCATTTGATTAGCAATAAATCTTTCAAATATTTTTGATATTGTCGGAAGTATTGAGATAGGTCTGTAATTATTTACATCATCTATGTTACCATTCTTAGGAATGGGGAGAACAAATACTTCCTTAAGTTTATCCGGAAAAACTCCGAGACATTTATTTATCAAAGAAGCAGGCCTGTCCATTTTGGGGAAAAAAGACGAGCTTATTTCTCATTTTGGGAAAGATGTAATATTTTACCAATTAAGTAAATTTGACAATACTATGCTTTATTTATATTTTCAGCCAACAGTTATTATAATTACTGTTTCTCAGTCAGAACTGAATCCACAGACAAAAACACATTAATGCTTTTTCTCAAATTCTGAGACACTGCTGCTTTTTGATTGGCAAATATTTCTGCCACAACTGGGGGAAAAACAGTCAAGTTCTCAACTGGGAAAGAGGCCTTTTAGAGGTGTCTCTGTTACATTTATAAGGTAAAAAAGCCCTGTTCATGGTACACAGATCACTTTAGCAGAGTCAGTCACATAAAATAGAACTGGGATGTAGTGTATCGGGTCATTGATGGAAATAATTTCTTCTGAGAACCAGTGGTTGAAAAATATTATTGGGCCTCCGACTTTATATCTTCATTGTACCATAAAGGAACACCATGACACTGATACCATGAGGTTGGTGAAATGTTACGTAGATAATATTTATAACTTTCAGAGACATCTTTCCAGAAAGGATTATCCAATGTTAATGACTATATAGATGTTTATCTATATAGTTTATGTCAAAGCAAGTGAACTGCTTTATCCATGGGTACATTTCTTGAACAATGTTTAAGCAGTTATTTTCACATTTTAGAAGCCATCTTATCCAGGTTATTTTCAAAGATTTAAAAAAGCATTCGATATCGATCATTCTTAAATCGCCTAACTTTTTGTCTTGATATATAAACTGACGTTTAACTTTGTTATTTTTACCACTCCACAAGAAGTTAAAGATTAATGTTTTTAATTCATTTATTACCTGTTGGTGGGGGTGGGTAATGCTCAGGAGTAGTGTTGAGCAATCTTGACTAAGTAGTTCAGAAGTAGTGTTGAACAATCGTGATTCAGTTGTGCATGAGTATTGTTGAGCAATGTTGACCCAGGAGTTCAGGAGTATTGTTGAGCAATGTTGACCCAGGAGTTCAGGAGTAGTGTTGAGCAATCTTGACTAAGTAGTTCAGGAGTAGTGTTGAACAATCTTGACTCAGTACTTCAGGAGTCGTTTTGAACAATCTTGACTCAGTAGTTCAGTTCACCAACCATTCTTCAAACTATTTTTAGACTTGAGTTCAAGTACTGAAAATTCATTCTCAAATATTTCCATGACCTTCAAAGTTAAACAATCTTAAGAAGTTGCTATTTATTAGTATGCATCATATTTATACATAGCAGCTTGTTATGAACGTTTATTCTGTAACTTATAGAAATATTTGTGATTGAAAGTTGCATACTTGAGCTTAAGTCTAAGAATATTCTCAAGAATGGTTGGTGAATTCAAGGCCAGGAGTAATGTTGAACATTCTTGACCCAGTAGTTCAGGAGTAGTGTTGAACAATCTTGACCCAGTAGTTCAGGAGTAATGTTGAACATTCTTGACCCAGTAGTTCAGGAGTAGTGTTGAACATTCTTGACCCAGTGGATCAGGAGTAGTGTTGAACAATCTTGACCCAGTAGTTCAGGAGTATTGTTGAACAATCTTGACCAAGTAGTTCAGGAGTAGTGTTGAACATTCTTGACCCAGTAGTTCAGGAGTATTGTTCAACATTCTTGACTCTGTAGTTCAGGAGTAGTGTTGAACAAACTTGACCCAGTAGTTCAAGAGTAGTGTTGAACATTTTTTGACCCAGTAGTTCAGGAGCAATGTTGAACAATCTTGACCCAGTAGTTCAGAAGTATTGTTGAACAATCTTGACTCAGTAGTTCAGGAGTAGTGTTGAACAATCTTGACTCAGTAGTTCAGGAGTAGTGTTGAACAATCTTGACTCAGTAGTTCAGAAGTAATGTTGAACAATCTTGACCCAGTAGTTCAGAAGTATTGTTGAACAATCTTGACCCAGTAGTTCAGAAGTATTGTTGAACAATCTTGACTCAGTAGTTCAGGAGTAGTGTTGAACAATCTTGACCCAGTAGTTCAGGAGTATTGTTGAACAATATTGACCAAGTAGCTCAGGAGTAGTGTTGAACATTCTTGACCCAGTAGTTCAGGAGTATTGTTCAACAGTCTTGACTCTGTAGTTCAGGAGTAGTGTTGAACAAACTTGACCCAGTAGTTCAAGAGTATTGTTGAACATTTTTGACCCAGTAGTTCAAGAGCAATGTTGAACAATCTTGACCCAGTAGTTCAGAAGTATTGTTGAACAATCTTGACTCAGTAGTTCAGGAGTAGTGTTGAACAATCTTGACTCAGTAGTTCAGGAGTAGTGTTGAACAATCTTGACTCAGTAGTTCAGAAGTAATGTTGAACAATCTTGACCCAGTAGTTCAGAAGTATTGTTGAACAATCTTGACCCAGTAGTTCAGAAGTATTGTTGAACAATCTTGACTCAGTAGTTCAGGAGTAGTGTTGAACAATCTTGGCCCAGTAGTTCAGAAGTAATGTTGAACAATCTTGACCCAGTAGTTCAGAAGTATTGCTGAACAATCTTGACTCAGTAGTTCAGGAGTAGTGTTGAACAATCTTGACTCAGTAGTTCAGGAGTAATGTTGAACAACCTTGACCCAGTAGTTCAGGAGTAGTGTTGAACAATCTTGACCAAGTAGTTCAGGAATAGTGTTGAACATTCTTAACCCAGTAGTTCAGGAGTAGTGTTGAAAATGCTTGACTCTGTAGTTCAGGAGTAGTGTTGATCATTCTTGACCGGTAGTTCAGGAGTAGTGTTGAACAATTTTTACCAAGTAGTTCAGGAATATTGTTGAACATTCTTGACTCAGTAGTTCAGGAGTATTGCTGAACAATCTTGACCCAGTAATTAATGTGTAGTGTTGAACATTCTTGACTCAGTAGTTCGGGAGTAGTGTTCAACATTCTTGACCCAGCAGTTCAGGAGTAATGTTGAACATTCTTGACCCAGTAGTTCAGGAGCAGTGTTGAACAATCTTGACCCAGTAGTTCAGAAGTATTGATGAATAATCTTGACTCAGTAGCTCCGGAGTAGACTAGTGTTGAACATTCTTGACCCAGTAGTTCAGGAGCAGTGTTGAACAATCTTGACCCAGTAGTTCAGAAGTATTGATGAATAATCTTGACTCAGTAGCTCCGGAGTAGACTAGTGTTGAACATTCTTGACTCAGTAGTTCAGGAGTAGTGTTGAACATTCTTGACCCAGTAGTTCAGAAATATTGCTGAACATTCTTGACACAGTGATTAAGGTGTAGTGTTGAACATTCTTGACTCAGTAGTTCATGAGTATTGTTTAACATTCTTGACCCAGTAGTTCAGGAGTAATGTTGAACATTCTTGACCCAGTAGTTCAGGAGTAGTATTGAACATTCTTGACCCTGTAGTTCAGGAGTATTGTTGAACAAACTTGACCAAGTAGTTCAGGAGTAGTGTTGAACATTCTTGACCCAGTAGTCCAGGAGTACTGTTGAAGAATCTTTTAGTGTTAGGAAAATATCATATATTCTTTCAAAAACAAAATAATTCTGCACCATCCTGTACAAATTTTATTTACTATTTAAATACTGTTTATAAAAATGATAAATACATATGCTAATAAAACCTCAAAAGATACATATTTTCATAAAATATGGGGCCGATATGAGAACATATTTGCTGAACCATAATATTACGACTCTAGACACTTGCTGCAATATATAGCATTTACCCTTTGCCTTTCCATTTTCTACATTATCTTTTTTTAAGTATGTTTTTTCCATAATACAAATATTTCTTTTTCTTGAGTATAATTACCATGCCATTTTTTTCTACCAAAATCCTTCACTATGTTTCTTCTTCCAAAATATATTGAATGAATGTTTGTGTAATAAAGGGGTATGACAAACACTAAATTTTACAAAACGATTTATTCTTTTACTGCTTTTAATAATATATTTACTCTATTATGTTGTTTAAATGATAACTAGATACCTGCCATTACCCCCTTAATAATCTACACCATAATGTGAGATATAGCATATACATTTTTCTTGCATAAGTAAAACTAAGTACACATTTCATGTCAATATGCATTGAATCATACACAAACGTAATTCACTTTCTATCTATTACTTGGTCATGGGTGGAGTACACGTTAATAATTTACAGAGCTTTATATAATCTGAGGCTAAAAGCTAATAATTTACAGAGGTTGTTTAGATACTGAAGAGGAGATTCATAGTCTTCCTGCAAAACCCTCAGTTTAAAAAAAATCATGCCATATACAATTCTAAATACTCTTAACGTTTATAATAATCATGAGGCATATTCTTTGAAATCATAAATACTTGTTACAGGCTATAACTCTGTAACAAAAAAGGCAAGATCATACGAGTTACCTCCCTTAAAGAACTTTAAACTGTAAACAATGTTTTTAACATTAATACGATTACAACGGGTCAAGAATGTTCTACAATACTCCTGAACTACTGGGTAAAGAATGTTCAGCACTACTCCTGAACTACTGCGTCAAGATTGTTACACTACTCCTGCACTACTGGGTCAAGATTGTTCAACACACTACTCCTGAACTACTGGGTCAAGAATGTTCAATATTACTCCTGAACTACTGGGTAAAGAATGTTCAGCACTACTCCTGAACTACTGCGTCAAGATTGTTACACTACTCCTGCACTACTAGGTCAAGATTGTTCAACACACTACTCCTGAACTACTGGGTCAAGAATGTTCAATAATACTCCTGAACTACTGGGTAAAGAATGTTCAACACTACTCCTGAACTACTCAGTCAAGATTGTTACACTACTCATGAACTACTGGATCAAAAATGTTCAACACTTTTCCTAAACCACTGAGTCAAAAATATTCAACACTACTCCTGGACTACTGAGTCAAGATTGTTACGCTACTCCTGAACTATTGGGTCAAGATTGTTACACTACTCATAAACTACTGCGTCAAGAATATTCAAAAATACTCCTGAACTACTGAGTCAAGAATGTTACACTACTCCTGAACTATTGGGTCAATATTGTTACACTACTCCTGAACTACTTGGTCAAGATTGCTAAACACTTCTCCTGAACTACTGAGTCAAAAACATACAACAAAACTCCTGAACTACTGAGTCAAGAATGTTCAACACTACTCCTAAACTACTGAGTCAAAAATATTCAACACTACTCCTGAACTACTGAGTCAAGATTGTTCAACACTTCGCCTGTATTACTCAGTCAAACATATTCAACACCACTCCTGAACTACTGAGTCAAGATGGTTACACTACTTCTGAACTATTGGGTCAAGAATGTTACAATACTCATGAACTACGGAGTCAAGATTGCTCAACACTACTCCTGAACTACTGAGTCAAGAATGTTCAACACTACTCCTGAACTACTGAGTCAAGAATGTTCAACACTACTCCTGAACTACTGAGTCAAGATTGTTCAACATTACTTCCGTACTTCTGGGTCAACAATGTGCAACACTACTTCTGAACTACTGAGTCAAGAATGTGCAACACTACTTCTGAACTACCGGGTCATATTGTTCAACAATGATGCTGAACTAGTGGGTCATGCTAGTTCAACACTACTTTTGAATGTTTTATTTACTGTTAATAACTGACTCAACTAAAATGTTATTTCGTGTACATACTCTTGAAATAGCACTGTTGCCTTATATCACGGATTATATGTTCTTGCTGTTGTTGTTGTTTTTGTTGTTATTGTTGTTGTTTTTATTAAAGTCTGTTTAACACGATCCCTATTGACCAAGTCATTTGATTTGATAACAACTAGGTAGGTCTTGCCACATTTCTGGTGGTAAAGACTGTAAACAGGAAGTTGGATAATGTGACTGATGCGCAGTTGTAATATTATCAGGGGACACGTACTGCTGCAAACTTCCGGTACTAGTATTTCCACAAACATTTACATTTACGTTTACGTTAAAGGTTGATTCGTTGGGAATAGTCGTTGTTGTCGTCGGCGTTACAAACTCGTTTGGGCTGACGTAGTGCCCATAATTAGGTAAAGCTGTCTTGTTAGAACTATAGTGCCGTCTGTAGTCATGGCAATAACTTAAACTCTGATCGCGGAATGTGTAATCATAATTCATTTGTTGGTATGGATTGTGACCAGATGATGACCACTCATCACGTGACCGTGTCGTATCTACACCCAGGGCAGAGAGAAAGTTTGATGGAACAAGTGTTGATACCATGGGCACGTAGCCGTTGTAATCGATGTCGACGGGAGGCGACGATGGCGGTGTTTCGGGAGAATTTGAACACAGACGCTGGAGATCCTCGTCACATTTCCGTACTCTCCGACGTGCTCTACGCCTCCGATAATCTCCCTTTGAGAAATCTTCTATATTGGCGGGGTGAATAGACCAGTAGTTTCCTTTTCCATTCTCGCTACGACCACTCTTCACAAAACATTCATTCAAACTTAAGTTGTGTCTGATACTGTTTCTCCAGCTCTTGTCTTTCAGCTGGTAGAATGGATGTCTGTCTGCTATCCACTGATATATTTCTGATAGGAGCAATCTTTGTTCGGGACATGACTGAATCGCCATTGATATTAAGGCTATATACGATAAACCCGGTGGTTTCTGATCGTCTTCTTGTTCAGAAATGTTGGTTTTCTTGGATTTTGTACCTAATAATTTCGTTACACATGCTTTGCCACAATCTTTCTTGTTATGCTTGATGGTAAGCTGGTCATGGTCAGGTGATTGCTCAATGACGCCATTACTCTCCGGAAATCGGTCACAGTAAGTCGTCGTGCGCTCCTCAACCGCCGACCGTAGTGCTGGAAAGCTTAGGCTTGTTGACTGAAGCATTTTTACTGGTTTCTTGTCTGCAAAAGGAATTTGTGTGGGCGTGTTAACAAAATAGCAATACAATATATATACTTTATACAGCCAGTTCAATCATTTCACAAATATTAAACAGGAGGTAAAACAAAGTGTATAGCACATATTTAAGGAATTTACAGTTGTTGTTGAGTTTAAATATTATTTCCTATTAGGCATACGATTTTAAGTCACTGTTGTCTGCAATTTGTCATTCAATCAGACAAACGACCAATAAACAATCAATTAAATACGGCATTAACAATACTTAAATATGTAGTAGGGTTTATCGGTACAATGGGACCGCACTAGCTCACTAGGTATCATAGCAGACTTTGCACAAGGCGTTCAAGCCTGACGTACAAACTGGGTTTATCCCGGTGTGTCCTTAGGAAATGCACCACTTGCCGTGGCCTTGTCCGTCGGACTGAAGCAGGGCGGTCCATGTGTATCAGAGGTTATCATCCGAGCTAGTTTTCGAAACATATGTATCTATTCTATAATAAGAGTAGGACATCTTCTGGGCCCACATCTGCCACACGAACCTTGTCCTGTGTGCGGTCAGATGTGTTATATGTTTTTAGTTTAAACATATTTTATTTCTCATTATTATTACAGCATGAAATCTGTACACAATAGAGAAAAAGGATTAGAACGAAAGTAACATTCTTATGATGTTCTTCTCCTATGTATTGAATTAATTGTACACAGTTGATGGCATAACAAATAGTAGTTAGTCGATACGTTTAAAATAGTATGAAAAAAGCAAAAGCTATGTTAACGAACTGATACTAGAATAATTCTTAGAAAACATGATAAGATGAAGTAGCATTTAAATACAATAGAAAATTAAATAAACAGAACAAACAAAAGGGAAAAAAAATAGTAAACTAAAACTTGAGAATTCATCATTCAAATAAGCAAAATGAATGAAATATAAAAATAATAATATATTTGGAAATTATTAATCTTAAGTGAAGAATATAAATTTTGTAAATGGGGAGTTTGGGGACGACATAAGGGAGTAGGGGGTAGGGGTGTACCGTTTAAAGAATTCAATAAAGGAAGGAACCGATCTACAAGTTAAAACGTTTTGAGTTTTTAATATACTTATGAACTACGTCAAAAATACGAATGTTTGCATCGTATGCTACATTTTTATCTCCAAAGAGCAGTGTTTTCAATGTAATATTTGGTAAACGTGGTAATGCATTCATGAGACCGTTTCTTGTATCACTGTACTTATTGCAATGGAAGAAGTAGTGTTCAGCGTTTTCTACACGACCACAGGAACAAAAAGCTGAATCAGCCATGTTTTTGGAAAACTGATCATTGTTAAGGGAGCTGCAGTTAGTACTTAGTATTGTGTGCAATATCTGAAGGTTTCTTTTTCCGAACTGGTAGTGTTTTGGAATTTTATTATTTTGACCGTTTAATTCAACATGAAGTCATTTGATGACGTACATATTGATTCGATGCGACGTGTAAACTCTGTTCATCCGTTACAAAGTGAATTAATACGGTTCGAAGTGAAATGATACGGTGTAAAATGTCAAACCATACGACGCAAATAGAAATCATTTAGTGCAATGACAAACCATTTGACAAAAAAACTAATGCAATACATATAAATACAAGTCGGTACGATGAAAACTTAAACGATTCATCGAAAAATGTGAAGTGATACACAACAAAGTAAATCAGTATGATGCAATATGAATCAGTTGAACGCAAACACATTTAGTCTGGTGGTAAGTAAAATAATCGGGCGAAAACAAAGTCGGTGCAATACAAACACAATCCGTTCGACAGAAACTGATTTCATTACGTGCATAGTGAAACGGTACGATGGCGGCAGCACTGCCGATATTTGAATCAATCTAAAATATATTTGGAGTTGACCCGAACCAAACTGACCAATAGGCAGGGGCCAAATAAGTATCGACTCGTGGCTGACTTCTGTCAGTTGTCAGATGATTCATTGTGATCGTTTCAATTAATTAAATATAAAATGTTCTACATAAATACTCGCTGCCTTAAAATCCGGGTGTATTAAACAAATAATTGCAGTATATGTTCAACATAGAACTAGTCATATTTTGTTGATAATTTAGCGGTCCCGGATTATCGGGACATTTATCACAGTCCCAAACAGGAAATACAGAGTACGGTGTTTTCACTAGTCTAGGTCATCTGCGACGCTTGTGTGTTTCCAATCGTGCAAACTCGCTCATTTCCGTAGATCGTCGGAAATAATGCTCGTGGGTATTTCCAAGGATACACGTCGATTTGATAGGTTTGGGTGATTTGCCCCGGCAAAGTACCGAGTAAACCGTAACAAAAAATAGACCCGGAAATGAAGTGATTTTAAACATATTTTATATTTTATATTATTTATTAAATGTTGCACTCTTTTGAAATAAGTCTTATAATTTTATAGTCAGTTTAAGTTAAAATAGTTAAATATAAAAACATTTTGTAATTAATTGCGTATTGTTTTGTTTACATAACAAACTGAGTAGCCAATCGTAAACGCTCGGCCAATCCCGTCATTCTTCGGGATGAAGGAGCAGCATGATGGTTTAATGGGCGCCGCCATTGTTTATTCCACATTACTGACACCACGTGACCGAAAAGTAGTATCCAAGATGGTGTCTATTAGATTATTTTTTGAAAAAAAAATGGTTGAGGCAGTACCGATTGGTGTGTTTCAAGATAACGTATAGAACCTTCGACGCTTGATTGTAAATACAAGTGTCTTGACCGTTTGTGCAGAAACAAAGTTGAAACCGGAAGCACGTGACCGTAATTATTATTTTTTTATTAAAGTATTGCTGACCATCCGCAGTAAGTTCGTAGATATAATGATTAAGTTTCCCCCTTTGTTTATTTATAAATGTATTGTCTTTCTGCCGTTCGATAGAACTAGAAGGTGCATCAGTATTAGCCAATCAGAAACGATACCAGAATCTGTTCTAGACGTTTGTCTTAACTACTAGAACCTTTCTTCTAAAAAAATTGACGCGACAGCCATTTTACCGAGATTCTGATATAGTTTCTGATTGGCTGATCAAATATATACAGAACGGCAAAAAAAATAAAAATAATAAATAAATAAACAAAGAGGGAAAGGTCATCATTAAATGTGAATGGTCAAAAGACAAAAATAAAAAACAATTATGGACATGTGTTTCCGGTTTCATTTTTTTCTGGAAAAGGGGTCAAGACATTTGTATTTACAAACAAGCGTCGAAGATGATCAAGACTAGCTTTTCTTAAAGTCTCCAATACTTAACAGCGTGCAAAAATGATCTAGCTATGCGCCTGTGAACGATTAGTGCAAAGTAAACGGTATACAATAGTTCGCCATACACATTCAATAACCTATGATTTTGTAACCTGAGTAACTAAATTAAGTTTGGCCATGTTATGGATTAACTAAACATTTTAAATAGTGTTTTTTTTATTTTTTAAATGTATGATTTAGATTAAATGGTTAGCAGTGCCTTTAAATAACAATAGTCAATGTCAATGGCAGAGTGGTAAGTGATGTGAAATACTGTGTTTCCAACTGCGGTATTTCCGTGATACAGAATGTGTTTTGTAATTAATATTATTTTATAATTAGTACTATTTTATAATTAATATGTTTTTATTTAAATTTGAAAGAAAAAAAACACCGCTCTTGTTTAATCGTTGTTAAAGTGAATTATTTATTAGTGAAATATCTGATAGGCCTAATCTGGAAAGTGCGAGTTCAATAATGTTGAATTTATTTTTTTATTTTAATTTTGTTTAAGATACAATAAACGTTTTCAGAAAAACAGTTATCTCGTCCATCTAGATATGTATATGTATACCATCCTCAAATCTTACAAATATATCATTCTAATGCATATAAAACGCCTTACCTGTCAGTTGGAACTGTTTATGAAACAAATCATTCTCGCTCAACGTAGACGTCCAAACAATTCACTAGTGAATGTAATTTTAAAATCTTCGTTTATATTATAAGATTTAGAAACAGGTTTTTGCACGTCAGTATGTTCTTGAGAATTTATTGCATATTTGATCGACATTAAAACCGAACGTACAACATGCCAATAATACTGACATGTTTAATTTGCTTGTTTTCAGACGTTTTCGGTGTCGTGTTATAAACCGCTAGTGAGATGGCATAATTGTACAGTTATGATTTGTATGGCATGGCAATCTTACCAAATTAATATCGCAACTTTTATATACATATATATCTAGAGGGTAACCAAACCAAAAGGTGTATGTGTTTAATGAACTTATGAAATTATTACGTTTGTAATAACCTAAACAAAGATAGTCGTTCTATATCATTCGCATAACTTCGCTATAGAAAGCTGAAGATATGAAAATATTCATAGGGATGAAGCAAATGCCGATTTTGCAATATGAATTTTATTGAAAGCGAATACCACTTGTTGCTCGTTTGTCCCATTTTTAGACATACATTTTAAAGCTTGTTATTGCCGATGGCCAAATTTGAACAAGTTTGATTCGCTTATGACATCAAAGTTACAATATAAAATTGTAAATTTAGCGAAATTTATATTCTAAGCTCTCAAACAAAGGAGTAGTACATAAAGAAAATGTCCTGATATTAAACCCTTATTTTTCATTTCAGCGATTTTGAAATAATGTGCTTCTCAGTAAATCTGATACAATGGAATGGTATGTTTATTTGTTTAATATGGAGAAGTGTTTATGTTCTCATTATCTTCACCGTCTCGCCTCTCACCTCTGCGGGTTCGAATCCCACTGGGAGCTCGACTTGTAAGTGAGGAAGTGTCTATTCTTACGGATGTCGGGAAGTGCACCCAGGAAGTGATTCCACCACAAAAAAAAATCGGCCGTCGTGTTACATGTGTTGAAAATGACGTAAAACACCATACAAACAAACAAAAACAAACATCATTATCTTCATATTTGCATGTAATTGTGTAGGCTATAAACATGTGTTGTATGTTTAATTGCTGAATAAAGATATTTGTATTTGTATATAAAGTGTCGATGAATTGATTACATTTGTTTAATGAATTACTCGGAACAACTGTTGAAAGATCTTGAAAAGATTTGTTTAGTGTTCTGGTCCTGTAATAAACAAAGCATGTAGATTATTAAACAATGTGTGAACATGGTTACAAATAATACAATTAATGATTTCAATATAGTTAAATGGCGACATAGAATATACAAGCCCATTGTAATACTAAAAGCCCTGTATGGTTGCGAACTGTGGTATGACATGACAAAAAGTGGAACGATCGCATTGATTCTGCATAAAATATATGCAACCAATTCCTACTCAGACGAGAACTGATATATGTCTTAGTTTGATAGGTGCTAAATCAATTGAAAGTAAAACTGACACTCGTAAGCTTCTATTTTTAGGACAATTATGCCGTTCAATATGTCCACATGTAGTAAGAGAGGTCTTTATTTATAGACTGTTACATTTTAACGAAAATCCATCGCATCAGAGAGGATGCATACCAGAAATCTATCGTATTTTAAGGAAGTATTCACTTGTCAATGTTTTAAATGAATTCAGAATTTCTCGTGTGAAGCTCATGGTAAAAATCAGTTTGTGTACAATGGCAGAAACTGAATGGTCATTTAGAGTAAATAATGATTGCTCTTTAAGATACTCTTTGTGCATAAAACCAATGCTTAGTCATGCTTGTGAGTTATGGGAATTTTCTAAAGCGCAACCAAAATACACGACTAAATGAAAAAGTGCTATATGTTTATTACGTAAATAATTTAGTGACACTTATACCAAAAGTTGCCCCAGGTGTGAAAGACAAGTTTCATCTATTGCAGAATGTGTTATTGTGTCCGTACTGAACATAATGATGATTAACAATAGTTGTCCAATTCTTATCACATTAAATGTATTATTAGTAACTCCTGTACAGGCCAAAATGATAATTATGCTTTGATATGAATTATTTAATGTTATATGTTAATGTGCAATTATATCGTCTCCTATAAGTCTTTTAGAATGGTGCTTACAATTCATGTTTTATGTATAAAATAATGTATATATGTATGCATATTTGAGTGTAAACTATGAGACGCAAATCAACTATTAAACTATTTAAGTTAAATTGTGACATTCAATTTTTACCATTGTTGATTCAAATGTATTTAACATATTCATAAACAGAAGTCCGCGGGAACAAATGATAAATGCAGTCGGACTTGTTTAAAAGTTGTTATTAATGATTTCCATTTAATATGGAGTGTTGGATGAGCGGTAACTTAAAAATAACGCATTAATAGCCATGTGTGAAATTAAATGTGATGTCATTTGAATGCTAATATGTAAATATTGTATGTATTATTATACTGAATGGTCTCCAACCGGGAGGAAAATAAAGAATCAAATCAAAATAAATTGCAGAACAATTTCATTACAGACGACATCAATGGCAGAACAATTAAATCACAGACGACATCAATGACAAAACAATTAAATCACAGGCAACATCAACGACAGAACAATTAAATCACAGACAACCTCAAGACAGATTAATTAAATCATATACATCAATAGCAGAGTAAATCACAGGCAGCATCAACGACAGAACAATTAAATCACAGACAACCTCAAGACAGATTAATTAAATCATATACACCAATGTCAGAATAAAGCAATTCAAAAGCAACTAAATCACAGACAACATCAACGACAGAACAGTTAAATCATAGACAATATTAATGACAGAAAATTAAATAACAGACAATATCAATAGAAGAACAATTAAATCACAGACAACATTGACGACAGAACAATTAAATGACATACGCCAATGACAGAACAAATAAATCACAGAAAAAATCAACAATAGAGCAATTAAATCACGGACAAACTCAATGACAGAACAATTAAATCATATACATCAAAGACAGAAAAATTAAATCACACATACAATCAACGACAGACCAATTAAATCACAAACAACATTGGCAAAACAATAAAATCACGGAAAACATCAACAATAGAACAATTAAATCACGGACAACCTCAATGATAGAACAATTAAACTACAGACAACATCAATGATAAAACAATTAAATCACCTACATCAGTTCAATGACAGAACTATTAAATCACATACATCAATTCAATGAAAGAACAATTAAATCACAGACAACATCATTGACAGAACAATTAAATCACCTACATCAATTCAATGACAGAACTATTAAATCACAGTCAATTACGGAACAATACCATCACAGACAATGACAGAACAATGCCATCACAGTCAATGACGGAACAATGCAATGACAGACAATGACGGAACAATACCATCACAGTCAATGACGGAACAATACCATCACAGTCATTGACGGAACAATACCAACACAGTCAATGATGGAACAATGTAATCACAAACAATGATAACATCCTATAATCACAGACAATGACGGAACAATAAAATCACAATGACGGAACAATATAATCACACAGGCAATTAAGGAACAATATAATCACAGACAATGACGGAACAATATATTCTCCCATTTCTGCTCATGTGAGATAGGCATTTCCCTCATGTGAGATAACTCTATCTTACATGACATGTGACTTATGACGTCATGACGTTACGTCGACGTCGCCTTATTCTGGCGTTAAATCAGCAAAGTCGATGATTTTATGCTGTTAATAAACACATAATGGGAGAAAAATAATCCATCATGAGTGATCCATGTGAGATAGGGAAATCTCACCCTCGGGATCAGAATTGCAACCAGGCACTCGGCAGAGCCTCGTCCCTGGTTACAATTCTGACCCTCGGGTGAGATTTCTCTATCTCACATGGATACTCATGATGGATTCTTATAATCACAGTCAATGACGTACCAATATAATCACAGACAATGACGGAACAATGAAATCAAAATGACGGAACAATATAATCACAGACAATGACGGAACAATAAAATCACAGTCAATGACGGAACAATAAAATCACAGACAATGACGGAACAATACCATCACAGACAATGACGGAACAATACCATCACAGACAATGACGGAACAATATAATCACAGACAAAGACGGAACAATACCATCAAAGACAATGATGGAACAATGTAATCAAAATGACAAAACAATATAATCACAGACAATGACGGAACAATACAATCACAGTCAATGTTGAAACAATACCACCACAGCCAATGACGGAACAATACCATCACAGTCAATGATGGATCAATGTAATCACAAACAATGATAACATATTATAATCACAGACAATGACGGAACAATATAATCACAGGTAATGACGGAACAATAAACTCACAATGACGGAACAATATAATCACAGGCAATTACGGAACAATGTAACCACAGTCAATGACGAAACAATGTAATCACAGACAATGACTAAAATTTAATCACAGACAACGACGGAACAATATAATCACAGTCAATGACGTAACAATATAATCACAATCAATGACGTAACAATATAATCGCAACCAATGACGGAACAATATAATCACAGACAATGGCGGAACAATACAATCACTGACAATGACGGAACAATATAATCACAATGACAGAGCAATAAAATCACAGACAATGACGGAACAATAAAATCACAGACAATGACGGAACAATACAATCACAGTCAATGACGGAACAATGCAATCAGACAACGACGGAACAATACGATCACAGACAATGACGGAACAATACAATCACAGACAACGACGGAACAATGTAATCACAATGATAAAACAAAATAATCACAGACAATGAAGGAACAATATAATCACAGACAATGACGGAACAATATAATCACAGACAACGATGGAAAAATATAATCACAGACAACGACGGAACAATACAATCACAGACAATGATGGAACAATGTAATTATAGACAACGACGGGAAAATATAATCACAGACAACGACGGAACAATATAATCACAGACAATGATGGAACAATACAATCACAGACAATGATGGAACAATGTAATCAAAAGGGATAAAACAAAATAATCACAGACAATGAAGGAACAATATAATCACAGACAATGACGGAACAATATAATCACAGACAGCGATGGAAAAATATAATCACAGACAACGACGGAACAAAACAATCACAGACAATGATGGAACATGTAATCACAATGACAAAACAATATAATCACAGACAATGATGGAACAATATAATCACAGACAATGACGGAACAATATAATCACAGACAATGATAGACAAATATAATCACAGACAACGACGGAACAATACAATCGCAGACAATGATGGAACAATGTAATCACAATGATAAAACAAAATAATCACAGCCAATGAAGGAACAATATAATCACAGACAATGACGGAACAATATAATCACAGAAAATGATGGGAAAATATAATCACAGACAACGACGGAACAATACAATCACAGACAATGATGGAACAATGTAATCACAATGACAAAACAATATAATCACAGACAATGATGGAACAATATAATCACAAACAATGACGGAACAATATAATCACAGACAATGACGGAACAATATAATCACAGACAATGATGGAATAATACAATCACAGACAATGACGGAACAATACAATCACAGACAATGAAGTAACAATACAATTGCATACAATGAATTGACAATATAATCATTAGGACGGAACAATGCAATCATATACAATAAGGGAACAATACAATCATGGACAATGAAGTAAAATATAATCACCAGGACGGAGCAATACAATCGCAGACAATGACGGAACAATATAATCACAGACAATGAAGGAACAATATAATCACAGACAATGATGGAACAATATAATCACAGACAATGACGGAACAATATAATCACAGACAATGAAGTGACAATATAATCAACAGGACGGAACAATATAATCACAGACAATGAAGTAACACTATTATCACCAATAAAATCATAGAAATGGCGGAACAATATAATCACCAGGACGGAACAATACAATCACAGACAATGAAGTAACAATATAATCAACAGGACGGAACAATATAATCACAGACAATGAAGTAACACTATTATCACCAATAAAATCATAGACAATGGCGGAACAATAGTATCACAGACAATGATGGAACAATATAATAACAGAACAATATAATAACAGACAATGATGGAACAAATTAATCACAGACAATGACGGAACAATATAATCAAAGACAATGATGGAACAATATAATCACGAGGACGGAATAATATAATCTCAGACAATGAAGTAACAATATAATCACCAAGACGGAACAATATAATCACAGACACTGACGGAACAATATAATCACAGACAATGACGGAACAATATAATCACAGACAATGAAGTAACAATATAATCACCAAGACGGAACAATATAATCACAGACACTGACGGAACAATATAATCACAAACAATGACGGAACAATATAATCACAGACAGTGAAAGAACACGTTATATGTGTAAATAATATTCAGCAAACTCGGTACATCTCCCAATTACTGAACTGTTATAGCATCACACTAGTAACTAAAATATGAGAAGATATGGAAGTTATATTTACAGAAAAAAACCCGGCTGTTTTCTTCCCTAGCAAACTGCAGTTATCAAATAAGTGGATGTTTTCTTGTGTAAAACAGACAATGGCCACATTTGCGTCTGTGTGGCTGATCGGTACAT
Source organism: Cyrtodaria siliqua (assembly GCA_037043455.1). Taxonomy (NCBI): domain Eukaryota; kingdom Metazoa; phylum Mollusca; class Bivalvia; order Adapedonta; family Hiatellidae; genus Cyrtodaria; species Cyrtodaria siliqua. The sequence continues at coordinate 17,949 of JAWPHD010000744.1, read as the reverse complement.
GTGCAAACCTGAGCTATGATGGCTGTCATGTCACGTTACATGATGCGTCTGCCAGTGATAGGTTGGAGATTCAGGCTCTGTACATCAAAATATGCTAAAGGGAAAAAAAACGCATCATAGACAATTTCTCATATGATAACAATGTATTATCTGTTATATTAAAACGTTTACTATTGCATAATGCTTGATTAAAGAAAAAATATTGGAAAAAAATAGATAGACATCATAGTTAACACGCATTTACATTCAAACTTTCTCTTACATTTTTTTTCTGATTTACAGGCATCAAATATGTGAGCCTTTCAAATTCTTATATTCATATAGAAATCACGCTGTCCGTAAAGTCGTGTCCCGTCGCGTCGCGTCGAGTCACGTTGCATTTTGTCGCGTCGCGTCCCGTCGCGTCACAAATTAGTTTCTTTCGTATAATAACAGTGAGCGTTGCTATTAATTTTCAGTTACGTTTTCAGTTTAAATTAAAGAACAGCACCACAATCAAATTATGTGTTGGACGTTATATATTCCCGTCAACAAAGGCCATTTTGTTGCAAGTTAGGATACAAACACATGCGGCTAGTGATACCATGGCCCGTTTATATTACGTCTATTTACAGTCTCTGGTAATACAGACGATATGACCCTTCCAGAAACTTGCCATTATGACACATTAAATCGGTCTTCTTTACACTTACGAAAACTGTGACAGGCACTTATTGGTGTTTATACAATCCCCCTGTAATTTCGGGATTTGCAGAGTTGTGAAGTCATGCACTTCTTTATGTAATGTGACTAATATACCCCAAACAGTATATCATGTATACCTCTCCAGGGTTAATAACGTGACTACTATACCCCAAACAGTATATCATGTATTGCTCTCCAGGGTTAATAACGTGACTAATAGACCTGTACAACTAACTACGATAACGATTACGGTAAGGATTACGATAAGGAATACCGACTAAAACAGAGGGGTTTTCTCAACAGGCAATACGACCTGAATGCTCGACCAAGCGTTTGCGCATCACTATATATAGGCCAATGAAATTTATTATTGACACTACATGAACTTGTAGGGAAAAGTGGGTGGTCTACCACTACTACAAAAAATCGACCGTCATATATAGCCTAAAATGTGCTGCAAATAACGTATACCACAATTCAACCAAATAGCCAACCATCATTATTTTAGAATTTATTAAACTAGTTGGCAAACATGATATGATGAGATGGTCTGCAGAGCAATATATCATTTTTTTACAATCGACCAGTTATTCGCCATGCTTCCTTTTCTAAGCCTCGCCTAATACAGTTGATATCCGTTTTATACCGTCTTTGCAAACTGGTTTAATTAACTTAATATTTTTTGCATTTTCTTGATACTTTCCTTTGAAACTATATAGCGCTTAATCTCGAATATACTTCATTTTTCAAGTAGGTGGGACTATTTACGCTCGGTTGTGCACGCATAGAAAGTGGTTATTCCGTTTCAAGGAGGTGAATGAACTGTACGCACTGCATGCAGACACTGCGCTTGCATCCGGTGCGTCTTAACAGAAAATAGATATTCCACTGCATGAAAAGACATTGACAGTAGTTATTTCTCTTTTTGTTTTTGTTATCATTTTAATTGTTGCAGATACTATTATAGCGACGGTAAAATAATGTAAAATAATACAACAATGAATTCGCCTTTTCCCCCCGCTGTTTATTCGTTTTGCCGGTATTGAATGGAAAAATCCACGAAGCGTATTTTTTTCGGCGTTTATGAGTTTTAAACGCCGGTAATCAATGGCAAATTTACCATAAAGCAATAATGCGATTCGTGGATTACGCCATTTACTATCGACGTTTAAAACCGCATAAATGCCGAAAAAAATTCTGAACAATCCTTTAATCAAGTAGCAATCATGTATTACGTACATTGTAAAAGAAAAAAACTAACCTTCAATAGTGGCGGCCTCATCCATTTCACTGATAAATGTGATTGTTCTAGTGTGCATTCATGGCGATAAGCGCACGCGCTGCACGATCTTTCAGTTTTTCAAAACCCCACAGGGGTTTGTATTAAAAGTCAGATATTGAAATAAAAGGTAGTACAATTTGAGTTCTCAGTACTACCATAGGTTTAAATACATTTATTGTTACAAAATAATAAACAGTTAGGAATATGTAAAGCAATTTATTTGCACTATTCAAATGTTTTAATTGTTTAAAAAAAAAAAACTAACAGAATGCCATGACTTAAAAAAATTATCAAAATTGCAGTTTGATTCTTTGAATCACAGACCTAATAACAAATATTAATGTCTGTGTTTAAATGTATCCTGGTGCGTAACCTAGGATAGCATAAATTGTTGTCTCGCAATCAATATTCTTGTAAATAATGGTAGTTTTAGTTTCACTCATTAAATTTAGATCATCTAAAATAGGAAATATCAATGTTTTTCCACACCACAAAAAACACATTAAGTATTTACTCTTTCTCACTTGACAATTCGAGCTCCCAGTGGGATTCGAACCCGCAGGAGTGAGAGGCGAGACAGTTTTAGACGCAGCGTCTTCACTATCCCGGCTACGGCGGCAATTTTAGTTTAAGACATAGGGGATAAAAGTGTATTTATCTTGTACTAAGGCGGATTCAGGGATAAGGCGGACCCAGCACCCCGACCCTCTAAAATCCCACAAGTATAACCTGTGTATGCCGGATTACATGAGGCGCACGCCATTCTACTGTTAATCATCATTGAATTTAACAGAATTCACTAAACGTCATGTAGAAAAACATTTTATTTCGAAGGATCCTCCTCTTCCCCCACCTCCACCCCTCCACACAAATACTCAAACCAAAATCTTGGAACTGCATCTGATGTGTACCCTCCTCTCAAAACGTTTTTAGTGATCACTTATTCAGGTAAGCCCCTTTAAAACTCCAGCCGAGTTCGGGTGGTTGTATCGAAGACTGTATTGAAAAAAAATTAGTCTGAAAGGTCGATGCATATGACGACATATATATTGACAGAAATAAAAATCAACAAAAATATAAATAATATGTATTTTTTTAATTTGATTATTTATTGGCTTTTTTGTACACAAACCCCTCTGAGTCTACTAAAACCCAGGTTGTTATACAACTTTGAGATCAGCCCCCAACATTTGCTCGTGCTTAGAATTTAGTCTGAAGTCATAGTCGTTATCGTAGTTAGTTGTACAGGTCTAGTATACCGCTAACAGTATATCAGGTATTGCTATCCATGGTTAATAACGTGACTAATATACCCCAAACAGTATATCATGTATTGCTCTCCAGGGTTAATAACGTGACTAATATACCGCTAACAGTATATCATGTATTGCTCTCCAGGGTTAATAACGTGACTAATATACCCCAAACAGTATATCATGTATTGCTCTCAAGGGTAAATAACGTGACTAATATACTCCAAACAGTATATCATGTATTGCTCTCCAGGATTAATAACGTCACTAATATACTCCAAACAGTATATCATGTATTGCTCTCCAGGGTTAATAACGTGACTAATATACCCCAAACAGTATATCATGTATTGCTCTTCAGGATTATTAACGTCACTAATATACCGCTAACAGTATATCATGTATAGCTCTCCAGAGTTAATAACGTGATTAATATACTCCAAACAGTATATCATGTATTGCTCTCCAGGGTTAATAACGTCACTAATATACCGCTAACAGTACATCATGTATTGCTCTCCAGAGTTAATAACGTGATTAATATACTCGTATATCATGTATTGCTCTCCAGGGTTAATAACGTCACTAATATACCGCTAACAGTACATCATGTATTGCTCTCCAGGGTTAATAACGTGACTAATATACCTCAAACAGTATATCATGTATTGCTCTCCAGGGTTAATAACGTGACTAATATACCGCTAACAGTATATCATGTATTGCTCTCCAGGGTTAATAACGTGACTAATATACCCCAAACAGTATATCATGTATTGCTCTCCAGGGTAAATAACGTGACTAATATACTCCAAACAGTATATCATGTATTGCTCTCCAGGATTAATAACGTCACTAATATACTCCAAACAGTATATCATGTATTGCTCTCCAGGGTTAATAACGTGACTAATATACCCCAAACAGTATATCATGTATTGCTCTTCAGGATTATTAACGTCACTAATATACCGCTAACAGTATATCATGTATAGCTCTCCACAGTTAATAACGTGACTAATGTACCCCAAACAGTATATCATGTATTGCTCTCCAGGGTTAATAACGTGACTGATGTACCCCTAACCGTATATCATGTATTGCTCTCCATGGTTAATAACGTGACTAATATACCCATACAGTATATCATGTATTGCTCTCCAGGGTTAATAACGTGATTAATATACCCCTAACAGTATATCATGTATACCTCTCCATGGTTAATAACGTGACTAATATACTTCAAACAGTATATCATATATTGCTCTCCAGGGTTAATAACGTGATTAATATACCCTTAACAGTATATCATGTATAGTTCTCCAGGGTTAATACGGTGACTAATATACTCCAAACAGTATATCATGTATTGCTCACCAGGGTTAACAACGTGACTAATGTACCCCCAAACAGTATATCATGTATTGCTGTCCATGGTTAATAACGTGACTTATGTACCCCTAACAGTATATCATGTATTGCTCTCCATGGTTAATAACGTGATTAATATACTCCAAACAGTATATCATGTATAGATCTCCAGGGTTAATAACGTGACTAATGTACCTCCAAACAGTATATCATGTATTGCTCTCCATGGTTAATAACGTGACTAATATACCCCTAACAGTATATCATGTAGGTTAATAACGTGATTAATATACTCCAAACAATATAGTATGTATTGCTCTCCAGGGTTAATAACGTGACTAATATACCCTAATAGTATATCATGTATAGCTCTCCAGGGTTAATAAAGTGATTAATATACTCCAAACAGTATATCATGTATAGCTCTCCAGAGTTAATAAAGTGATTAATATACTCCAAACAGTATAGTATGTATTGCTCTCCAGGGTTAATAACCTGATTAATGTACTCCAAACAGTATATCATGTATAGCTCTCCAGGGTTAACAACGTGACTAATGTATCCCCAAACAGTATATCATGTATTGCTGTCCATGGTTAATAACGTGACTAATGTACCCCTAACAATATATCATGTATTGCTCTCCATGATTAATAACGTGATTAATATACTCCAAACAGTATATCATATATAGATCTCCAGGGTTAATAACGTGACTAATGTACCTCCAAAATGTATATCATGTATTGCTCTCCATGGTTAATAACGTGACTAATATAGCCCTAACAGTATATCATGTATAGCTCTCCAGGGTTAATAACGTGATTAATATACTCCAAACAGTATAGTATGTATTGCTCTCCAGAGTTAATAACGTGACTAATATACCCCTAACAGTATATCATGTATAGCTCTCCAGGGTTAATAACGTGATTAATATACTCCAAACAGTATAGTATGTATTGCTCTCCAGAGTTAATAACGTGACTAATATACCCCTAACAGTATATCATGTATAGCTCTCCAGGGTTAATAACGTGATTAATATACTCCAAACAGTATATCATGTATAGCTCTCCAGGGTTAATAACGTGATTAATATACTCCAAACAGTAGATCATGTATTGATCGAGTATTGCTCTCCAGGGTTAATAATGTGACTAATATACTTCAGACAGTATATCATGTATTGCTCTCCAGGGTTAATAACGTGATTAATATACTCCAAACAGTATATCATGTATAGCTCTCCAGGGTTAATAACGTGATTAATATACTCCAAACAGTATATCATGTATTGATCAAGTATTGCTATCAAGGGTTAATAACGTGACTAATATACTCCAAACAGTATATCATGTATTGATCAAGTATTGCTATCCAGGGTTAATAACGTGACTAATATACTCCAAACAGTATATCATGTATTGCTCTCCAGGGTTAATAACGTGATTAATATACTCCAAACAGTATATCATGTATTGCTCTCCAGGGTTAATAACATGACTAATATACTCCAAACAGTATATCATGTATAGCTCTCCAGGGTTAATAACGTGATTAATGTACCCCTAACAGTATATCATTTATTGCTCTCCAGGGTTAATAACGTGACTAATATACCCCAAACAGTATATCATGTATTGCTCTCCAGGGTTAATAACGTGATGAATGTACCCCTAACAGTATATCACATATTGCTGTCCATGGTTAATAACTTGACTAATATACTCCATACAGTATATTATGTCTTGCTCTCCAGGGTTAATCACGTGACTAATGTAACCGAAACAGTATATCATGTATTGCTCTCCAGGGTTAATAACGTGACTAATATACTCCAAACAGTATATCATGTATTGCTCTCAGGGTTAATAACGTGACTAATGTACCCCTAACAGTATATCATGTATTGCTCTCTAGGGTTAATTACGTGACTAATAAACTCCAAACAGTATATCATGTATTGCTCTACAGGGTTAATAACGTGACTAATGTACCCCTAACAGTATATCATCATGTATTGCTCTCCAGGGTTAATAACGTGACTAATATACTCCAAACAGTATATCATGTATTGCTCTCAAGCGTTAATAACGTGACCAATGTACCCCTAACAGTATATCATGTATTGCTCTCCAGGGTTAATAACGTGACTAATGTACCCCTAACAGTATATCATGTATTGCTCTCCATGGTAATAACGTGACTAATATACCCCAAACAGTATATCATGTATTGCACTCTATGGTTAATAACGTGACTAATATACCCCAAACAGTATATCATGTATAGCTCTCCAGCGTTAATAACGTGACTAATGTACCCCAAACAGTATATCATGTATTGCTCTCCAGGGTTACTAACGTGATTAATGTACCCCTAACAGTATATCATGTATTGCTCTCCAGGGTTAATAACGTGACTAATGTACCCCTAACAGTATATCATGTATTGCTCTCCATGGTAATAACGTGACTAATATACCCCAAACAGTATATCATGTATTGCACTCTATGGTTAATAACGTGACTAATATACCCCAAACAGTATATCATGTATAGCTCTCCAGCGTTAATAACGTGACTAATGTACCCCAAACAGTATATCATGTATTGCTCTCCAGGGTTACTAACGTGATTAATGTACCCCTAACAGTATATCATGTATTGCTCTCCAGGGTTAATAACGTGACTAATATACCCCAAACAGTATATCATGTATTGCTCTCCAGGTTTAATAACGTGACTAATATACCCCAAACAGTATATCATGTATTGCTCTCCAGGGTTAATAACTTGACTAATATACCCCTAACAGTATATCATGTATTGCTCTCCAGGGTTAATAACGTGACTAATATACCCCAAACAGTATATCATGTATTGCTCTCCAGGGTTAATAACGTGTTAAATGTACCCCTAACAGTATATCATGTATTGCTCACCAGGGTTAACAACGTGACTAATGTACCCCCAAACAGTATATCATGTATTGCTGTCCATGGTTAATAACGTGACTTATGTACCCCTAACAGTATATCATGTATTGCTCTCCATGGTTAATAACGTGATTAATATACTCCAAACAGTATATCATGTATAGCTCTCCAGGGTTAATAACGTGACTAATGTACCTCCAAACAGTATATCATGTATTGCTCTCCATGGTTAATAACGTGACTAATATACCCCTAACAGTATATCATGTAGGTTAATAACGTGATTAATATACTCCAAACAGTATAGTATGTATTGCTCTCCAGGGTTAATAACGTTACTAATATACCATAATAGTATATCATGTATAGCTCTCCAGGGTTAATAACGTGATTAATATACTCCAAACAGTATATCATGTATAGCTCTCCAGAGTTAATAACGTGATTAATATACTCCAAACAGTATAGTATGTATTGCTCTCCAGGGTTAATAACGTGATTAATGTACTCCAAACAGTATATCATGTATAGCTCTCCAGGGTTAACAACGTGACTAATGTACCCCCCAAACAGTATATCATGTATTGCTGTCCATGGTTAATAACGTGACTAATGTACCCCTAACAGTATATCATGTATTGCTCTCCATGATTAATAACGTGATTAATATACTCCAAACAGTATATCATGTATAGCTCTCCAGGGTTAATAACGTGACTAATGTACCTCCAAACAGTATATCATGTATTGCTCTCCATGGTTAATAACGTGACTAATATAGCCCTAACAGTATATCATGTATAGCTCTCCAGGGTTAATAACGTGATTAATATACTCCAAACAGTATAGTATGTATTGCTCTCCAGAGTTAATAACGTGACTAATATACCCCTAACAGTATATCATGTATAGCTCTCCAGGGTTAATAACGTGATTAATATACTCCAAACAGTATAGTATGTATTGCTCTCCAGGGTTAATAACGTGACTAATATACCTCTAACAGTATATCATGTATAGCTCTCCAAGGTTAATAACGTGATTAATATACTCCAAACAGTATATCATGTATAGCTCTCCAGGGTTAATAACGTGATTAATATACTCCAAACATTATATCATGTATTGATCAAGTATTGCTCTCCAGGGTTAATAATGTGACTTATATACTCCAGACAGTATATCATGTATTGCTCTCCAGGGTTAATAACGTGATTAATATACTCCAAACAGTATATCATGTATAGCTCTCCAGGGTTAATAACGTGATTAATATACTCCAAACAGTATATCATGTATTGATCAAGTATTGCTATCCAGGGTTAATAACGTGACTAATATACTCCAAACAGTATATCATGTATTGATCAAGTATTGCTATCCAGGGTTAATAACGTGACTAATATACTCCAAACAGTATATCATGTATTGCTCTCCAGGGTTAATAACGTGATTAATATACTCCAAACAGTATATCATGTATTGCTCTCCAGGGTTAATAACATGACTAATATACTCCAAACAGTATATCATGTATAGCTCTCCAGAGTTAATAAAGTGATTAATATACTCCAAACAGTATAGTATGTATTGCTCTCCATGGTTAATAACGTGATTAATGTACTCCAAACAGTATATCATGTATAGCTCTCCAGGGTTAACAACGTGACTAATGTATCCTCAAACAGTATATCATGTATTGCTGTCCATGGTTAATAACGTGACTAATGTACCCCTAACAATATATCATGTATTGCTCTCCATGATTAATAACGTGATTAATATACTCCAAACAGTATATCATGTATAGCTCTCCAGGGTTAATAACGTGACTAATGTACCTCCAAACAGTATATCATGTACTGCTCTCCATGGTTAATAACGTGACTAATATAGCCCTAACAGTATATCATGTATAGCTCTCCAGGGTTAATAACGTGATTAATATACTCCAAACAGTATAGTATGTATTGCTCTCCAGAGTTAATAACGTGACTAATATACCCCTAACAGTATATCATGTATAGCTCTCCAGGGTTAATAACGTGATTAATATACTCCAAACAGTATAGTATGTATTGCTCTCCAGAGTTAATAACGTGACTAATATACCCCTAACAGTATATCATGTATAGCTCTCCAGGGTTAATAACGTGATTAATATACTCCAAACAGTATATCATGTATAGCTCTCCAGGGTTAATAACGTGATTAATATACTCCAAACAGTAGATCATGTATTGATCAAGTATTGCTCTCCAGGGTTAATAATGTGACTAATATACTCCAGACAGTATATCATGTATTGCTCTCCAGGGTTAATAACGTGATTAATATACTCCAAACAGTATATCATGTATAGCTCTCCAGGGTTAATAACGTGATTAATATACTCCAAACAGTATATCATGTATTGATCAAGTATTGCTATCAAGGGTTAATAACGTGACTAATATACTCCAAACAGTATATCATGTATTGATCAAGTATTGCTATCCAGGGTTAATAACGTGACTAATATACTCCAAACAGTATATCATGTATTGCTCTCCAGGGTTAATAACGTGATTAATATACTCCAAACAGTATATCATGTATTGCTCTCCAGGGTTAATAACATGACTAATATACTCCAAACAGTATATCATGTATAGCTCTCCAGGGTTAATAACGTGATTAATGTACCCCTAACAGTATATCATTTATTGCTCTCCAGGGTTAATAACGTGACTAATATACCCCAAACAGTATATCATGTATACCTCTCCAGAGTTAATAACGTGATTAATATACTCCAAACAGTATAGTATGTATTGCTCTCCAGGGTTAATAACGTGATTAATGTACTCCAAACAGTATATCATGTATAGCTCTCCAGGGTTAACAACGTGACTAATGTACCCCCCAAACAGTATATCATGTATTGCTGTCCATGGTTAATAACGTGACTAATGTACCCCTAACAGTATATCATGTATTGCTCTCCATGATTAATAACGTGATTAATATACTCCAAACAGTATATCATGTATAGCTCTCCAGGGTTAATAACGTGACTAATGTACCTCCAAACAGTATATCATGTATTGCTCTCCATGGTTAATAACGTGACTAATATAGCCCTAACAGTATATCATGTATAGCTCTCCAGGGTTAATAACGTGATTAATATACTCCAAACAGTATAGTATGTATTGCTCTCCAGAGTTAATAACGTGACTAATATACCCCTAACAGTATATCATGTATAGCTCTCCAGGGTTAATAACGTGATTAATATACTCCAAACAGTATAGTATGTATTGCTCTCCAGGGTTAATAACGTGACTAATATACCTCTAACAGTATATCATGTATAGCTCTCCAAGGTTAATAACGTGATTAATATACTCCAAACAGTATATCATGTATAGCTCTCCAGGGTTAATAACGTGATTAATATACTCCAAACATTATATCATGTATTGATCAAGTATTGCTCTCCAGGGTTAATAATGTGACTTATATACTCCAGACAGTATATCATGTATTGCTCTCCAGGGTTAATAACGTGATTAATATACTCCAAACAGTATATCATGTATAGCTCTCCAGGGTTAATAACGTGATTAATATACTCCAAACAGTATATCATGTATTGATCAAGTATTGCTATCCAGGGTTAATAACGTGACTAATATACTCCAAACAGTATATCATGTATTGATCAAGTATTGCTATCCATGGTTAATAACGTGACTAATATACTCCAAACAGTATATCATGTATTGCTCTCCAGGGTTAATAACGTGATTAATATACTCCAAACAGTATATCATGTATTGCTCTCCAGGGTTAATAACATGACTAATATACTCCAAACAGTATATCATGTATAGCTCTCCAGAGTTAATAAAGTGATTAATATACTCCAAACAGTATAGTATGTATTGCTCTCCATGGTTAATAACGTGATTAATGTACTCCAAACAGTATATCATGTATAGCTCTCCAGGGTTAACAACGTGACTAATGTATCCTCAAACAGTATATCATGTATTGCTGTCCATGGTTAATAACGTGACTAATGTACCCCTAACAATATATCATGTATTGCTCTCCATGATTAATAACGTGATTAATATACTCCAAACAGTATATCATGTATAGCTCTCCAGGGTTAATAACGTGACTAATGTACCTCCAAACAGTATATCATGTACTGCTCTCCATGGTTAATAACGTGACTAATATAGCCCTAACAGTATATCATGTATAGCTCTCCAGGGTTAATAACGTGATTAATATACTCCAAACAGTATAGTATGTATTGCTCTCCAGAGTTAATAACGTGACTAATATACCCCTAACAGTATATCATGTATAGCTCTCCAGGGTTAATAACGTGATTAATATACTCCAAACAGTATAGTATGTATTGCTCTCCAGAGTTAATAACGTGACTAATATACCCCTAACAGTATATCATGTATAGCTCTCCAGGGTTAATAACGTGATTAATATACTCCAAACAGTATATCATGTATAGCTCTCCAGGGTTAATAACGTGATTAATATACTCCAAACAGTAGATCATGTATTGATCAAGTATTGCTCTCCAGGGTTAATAATGTGACTAATATACTCCAGACAGTATATCATGTATTGCTCTCCAGGGTTAATAACGTGATTAATATACTCCAAACAGTATATCATGTATAGCTCTCCAGGGTTAATAACGTGATTAATATACTCCAAACAGTATATCATGTATTGATCAAGTATTGCTATCAAGGGTTAATAACGTGACTAATATACTCCAAACAGTATATCATGTATTGATCAAGTATTGCTATCCAGGGTTAATAACGTGACTAATATACTCCAAACAGTATATCATGTATTGCTCTCCAGGGTTAATAACGTGATTAATATACTCCAAACAGTATATCATGTATTGCTCTCCAGGGTTAATAACATGACTAATATACTCCAAACAGTATATCATGTATAGCTCTCCAGGGTTAATAACGTGATTAATGTACCCCTAACAGTATATCATTTATTGCTCTCCAGGGTTAATAACGTGACTAATATACCCCAAACAGTATATCATGTATTGCTCTCCAGGGTTAATAACGTGATTAATGTACCCCTAACAGTATATCACATATTGCTGTCTATGGTTAATAACTTGACTAATATACTTCATACAGTATATTATATCTTGCTCTCCAGGGTTAATAACGTGATAAATGTACTCCAAACAGTACATCATGTATTGCTCTCCAGGGTTGATAACGTGATTAATGTACCCCTAACAGTATATCATGTATTGCTCTCCAGGGTTAATCACGTGACTAATGTAACCGAAACAGTATATCATGTATTGCTCTCCAGGGTTAATAACGTGACTAATATACTCCAAACAGTATATCATGTATTGCTCTCAGGGTTAATAACGTGACTAATGTACCCCTAACAGTATATCATGTTTTGCTCTCTAGGGTTAATAACGTGACTAATAAACTCCAAACAGTATATCATGTATTGCTCTACAGGGTGAATAACGTGACTAATGACCCCCTAACAGTATATCATGTATTGCTCTCCAGGGTTAATAACGTGACTAATATACTCCAAACAGTATATCATGTATTGCTCTCAAGGGTTAATAACGTGACTAATGTACCCCTAACAGTATATCATGTATTGCTCTCCAGGGTTAATAACGTGACTAATGTACCCCTAACAGTATATCATGTATTGCTCTCCATGGTAATAACGTGACTAATATACCCCAAACAGTATATCATGTATTGCACTCTATGGTTAATAACGTGACTAATATACCCCAAACAGTATATCATGTATAGCTCTCCAGCGTTAATAACGTGACTAATGTACCCCAAACAGTATATCATGTATTGCTCTCCAGGGTTACTAACGTGATTAATGTACCCCTAACAGTATATCATGTATTGCTCTCCAGGGTTAATAACGTGACTAATATACCCCAAACAGTATATCATGTATTGCTCTCCAGGTTTAATAACGTGACTAATATACCCCAAACAGTATATCATGTATTGCTCTCCAGGGTTAATAACTTGACTAATATACCCCTAACAGTATATCATGTATTGCTCTCCAGGGTTAATAACGTGACTAATATACCCCAAACAGTATATCATGTATTGCTCTCCAGGGTTAATAACGTGTTAAATGTACCCCTAACAGTATATCATGTATTGCTCACCAGGGTTAACAACGTGACTAATGTACCCCCAAACAGTATATCATGTATTGCTGTCCATGGTTAATAACGTGACTTATGTACCCCTAACAGTATATCATGTATTGCTCTCCATGGTTAATAACGTGATTAATATACTCCAAACAGTATATCATGTATAGCTCTCCAGGGTTAATAACGTGACTAATGTACATCCAAACAGTATATCATGTATTGCTCTCCATGGTTAATAACGTGACTAATATACCCCTAACAGTATATCATGTAGGTTAATAACGTGATTAATATACTCCAAACAGTATAGTATGTATTGCTCTCCAGGGTTAATAACGTTACTAATATACCATAATAGTATATCATGTATAGCTCTCCAGGGTTAATAACGTGATTAATATACTCCAAACAGTATATCATGTATAGCTCTCCAGAGTTAATAACGTGATTAATATACTCCAAACAGTATAGTATGTATTGCTCTCCAGGGTTAATAACGTGATTAATGTACTCCAAACAGTATATCATGTATAGCTCTCCAGGGTTAACAACGTGACTAATGTACCCCCAAACAGTATATCATGTATTGCTGTCCATAGTTAATAACGTGACTAATGTACCCCTAACAGTATATCATGTATTGCTCTCCATGATTAATAACGTGATTAATATACTCCAAACAGTATATCATGTATAGCTCTCCAGGGTTAATAACGTGACTAATGTACCTCCAAACAGTATATCATGTATTGCTCTCCATGGTTAATAACGTGACTAATATAGCCCTAACAGTATATCATGTATAGCTCTCCAGGGTTAATAACGTGATTAATATACTCCAAACAGTATAGTATGTATTGCTCTCCAGAGTTAATAACGTGACTAATATACCCCTAACAGTATATCATGTATAGCTCTCCAGGGTTAATAACGTGATTAATATACTCCAAACAGTATAGTATGTATTGCTCTCCAGGGTTAATAACGTGACTAATATACCCCTAACAGTATATCATGTATAGCTCTCCAAGGTTAATAACGTGATTAATATACTCCAAACAGTATATCATGTATAGCTCTCCAGGGTTAATAACGTGATTAATATACTCCAAACAGTATATCATGTATTGATCAAGTATTGCTCTCCAGGGTTAATAATGTGACTTATATACTCCAGACAGTATATCATGTATTGCTCTCCAGGGTTAATAACGTGATTAATATACTCCAAACAGTATATCATGTATAGCTCTCCAGGGTTAATAACGTGATTAATATACTTCAAACAGTATATCATGTATTGATCAAGTATTGCTATCCAGGGTTAATAACGTGACTAATATACTCCAAACAGTATATCATGTATTGATCAAGTATTGCTATCCAGGGTTAATAACGTGACTAATATACTCCAAACAGTATATCATGTATTGCTCTCCAGGGTTAATAACGTGATTAATATACTCCAAACAGTATATCATGTATTGCTCTCCAGGGTTAATAACGTGATTAATATACTCCAAACAGTATATCATGTATTGCTCTCCAGGGTTAATAACATGACTAATATACTCCAAACAGTATATCATGTATAGCTCTCCAGGGTTAATAACGTGATTAATGTACCCCTAACAGTATATCATTTATTGCTCTCCAGGGTTAATAACGTGACTAATATACCCCAAACAGTATATCATGTATTGCTCTCCAGGGTTAATAACGTGATTAATGTACCCCTAACAGTATATCACATATTGCTGTCTATGGTTAATAACTTGACTAATATACTTCATACAGTATATTATATCTTGCTCTCCAGGGTTAATAACGTGATAAATGTACTCCAAACAGTACATCATGTATTGCTCTCCAGGGTTGATAACGTGATTAATGTACCCCTAACAGTATATCATGTATTGCTCTCCAGGGTTAATCACGTGACTAATGTAACCGAAACAGTATATCATGTATTGCTCTCCAGGGTTAATAACGTGACTAATATACTCCAAACAGTATATCATGTATTGCTCTCAGGGTTAATAACGTGACTAATGTACCCCTAACAGTATATCATGTTTTGCTCTCTAGGGTTAATAACGTGACTAATAAACTCCAAACAGTATATCATGTATTGCTCTACAGGGTGAATAACGTGACTAATGTACCCCTAACAGTATATCATGTATTGCTCTCCAGGGTTAATAACGTGACTAATATACTCCAAACAGTATATCATGTATTGCTCTCAAGGGTTAATAACGTGACTAATGTACCCCTAACAGTATATCATGTATTGCTCTCCAGGGTTAATAACGTGACTAATGTACCCCTAACAGTATATCATGTATTGCTCTCCATGGTAATAACGTGACTAATATACCCCAAACAGTATATCATGTATTGCACTCTATGGTTAATAACGTGACTAATATACCCCAAACAGTATATCATGTATAGCTCTCCAGCGTTAATAACGTGACTAATGTACCCCAAACAGTATATCATGTATTGCTCTCCAGGGTTACTAACGTGATTAATGTACCCCTAACAGTATATCATGTATTGCTCTCCAGGGTTAATAACGTGACTAATATACCCCAAACAGTATATCATGTATTGCTCTCCAGGTTTAATAACGTGACTAATATACCCCAAACAGTATATCATGTATTGCTCTCCAGGGTTAATAACTTGACTAATATACCCCTAACAGTATATCATGTATTGCTCTCCAGGGTTAATAACGTGACTAATATACCCCAAACAGTATATCATGTATTGCTCTCCAGGGTTAATAACGTGTTAAATGAACCCCTAACAGTATATCATGTATTGCTCACCAGGGTTAACAACGTGACTAATGTACCCCCAAACAGTATATCATGTATTGCTGTCCATGGTTAATAACGTGACTTATGTACCCCTAACAGTATATCATGTATTGCTCTCCATGGTTAATAACGTGATTAATATACTCCAAACAGTATATCATGTATAGCTCTCCAGGGTTAATAACGTGACTAATGTACATCCAAACAGTATATCATGTATTGCTCTCCATGGTTAATAACGTGACTAATATATCCCTAACAGTATATCATGTAGGTTAATAACGTGATTAATATACTCCAAACAGTATAGTATGTATTGCTCTCCAGGGTTAATAACGTTACTAATATACCATAATAGTATATCATGTATAGCTCTCCAGGGTTAATAACGTGATTAATATACTCCAAACAGTATATCATGTATAGCTCTCCAGAGTTAATAACGTGATTAATATACTCCAAACAGTATAGTATGTATTGCTCTCCAGGGTTAATAACGTGATTAATGTACTCCAAACAGTAATATCATGTATAGCTCTCCAGGGTTAACAACGTGACTAATGTTACCCCCCCAAACAGTATATCATGTATTGCTGTCCATAGTTAATAACGTGACTAATGTACCCCTAACAGTATATCATGTATTGCTCTCCATGATTTAATAACGTGATTAATATACTCCAAACAGTATATCATTGTATAGGCTCTCTCCAGGGTTAATAACGTGACTAATGTACCTCCAAACAGTATATCATGTATTGCTCTCATGGTTAATAACGTGACTAATATAGCCCTAACAGTATATCATGTATAGCTCTCCAGGGTTAATAACGTGATTAATATACTCCAAACAGTATAGTATGTATTGCTCTCAGAGTTAATAACGTGACTAATATACCCCTAACAGTATATCATGTATAGCTCTCCAGGGTTAATAACGTGATTAATATACTCCAAAACAGTATAGTATGTATCGCTCTCCAGGGTTAATAACGTGACTAATATACCCCTAACAGTATATCATGTATAGCTCTCCCAAGGTTAATAACGTGATTAATATACTCCAAACAGTATATCATGTATAGCTCTCCAGGGTTAATAACGTGATTAATATACTTCCAAACAGTATATCATGTATTGATCAAGTATTGCTCTCCAGGGTTAATAATGTGGACTTATATACTCCAGACAGTATATCATGTATTGCTCTCCAGGGGTTAATATCGTGATTAATATACTCCAAACAGTATATCATGTATAGCTCTCCAGGGTTGAATAACGTGATTAATATACTCCAAACAGTATATCATGTATTGATCAAGTATTGCTATCCAGGGTTAATAACGTGACTAATATAC